>JAJEKV010000257.1:0-495244 GCA_021234155.1 Isoetes taiwanensis
TCCTATGCGTAAATGACATGCTCTCAGAACGCTAGGAAAGAATCCGGCGAGGCTCATTTACATTCATCGAGACCAAGGAGGGCTCAAATTACAAGAGATTGGCACCGAGGTGTTCACATGGCTAATCCATGAACTATTGTCGGCTTACAAACAACAATGAATGGTTTTTTTCTTAAAAATTGTTTTTTTAGAATTTGATCATGCATATTGCATGAGATGTTTATTTCACAAATGTTTTGAAAGCTATGATGGTAAAACTATTCCTGTATGGAAAAGATTTAAGGATGGTGTCACAACTTGGGGCTATTGCATATTTCGAACTAAATCTAATATAGCAAACAAAATCCATCCAATGTTGTAAATAATTCGAAGGCAACTCAATTGAGCTGCTTTTGCGAAATCGCTTATATTGTTACCCAGATATGGAGTATTTCTGCGCGATGGCTATGGCTACAATATCTGCCTCAGATGTAACAAATTAATGCAACAGACTTTATGTGGGTGATTCTCTAGGTTCATTTGCCATGGGAGCTTGCTTATCCACAGTCTATAAACCCACTGTGCAGACTTTTACCGATGATGCTGAAATGAAATGTGATGTGTGACTTTACCTGATGATGCTGAAATGAAATTCGATGTGGTAAGGACAACAAGTATGCTTCCTGACGTGCTCATCACCATAGTGAGCAAACTTCTTTGGCTGTATTTTGAAAACTTTCAAATTTTTAGTAAACAGCTATGGTGGAACAGTCTGTGATCATTGTGGTTTATACCTGTAGTAAGCTGTCAAAGCTGTCATTCGAGGCTCAACTTTTTGGCCGTTTCAAGGCATTCTAACTTTTGGTTGGTTAGTGAATCCCGCGCATTATGCAGCTATGGTGTATTCTATGGGTATGGAGTCATGCTTGTTCGTGCCAAACCAGCGGAGGATGCCCATTACCCGCCAGCCCGTACTTCCTCCCAGCTTCCAATTAATCAAACACTGATCAGAAAAAGTCCGTCTTAAACTGTTAAGAATCTAATTGAATAGCTTCCGAAAGCCACTGTCCTTAGTAGGATCCATCCTTAGCGCTGTAACTGCTGGTAGACTTCGCACCACCATGGACGAAGATTGTGCCATGGCCTCTCCGCGCAGCAGCTTTCGCCATACCGTTTCTTTTATTTTACTGCAGATGGACTGCTTGTGCTTGCCCCATCACCTCGAACTTTGGGCTTGATACGTGTTTCAGGCTGACCTTCACACCCCTCTTGCTCACATAATCCAGCAATTGTTGTTGCTCAGCTCTCTTCGAACTCCTGAAAAGAAAAACAAAGAGGCTTTTAATTAAAACTTTTTACCACAATTTGAACAATGAACTGAGAAAATAAAAAGTCTAAATAACCTTTTAGATCCAAAAATTCGTTGGAAATCAGTTATCGTTCCCTTTCAGGAAAAACAGCTTGCAGTGTCCCTCCGGACAGACTCAATAGATGAAAGCATAACCTGGCGATCAATTCATGCTAAATTAGACCTCCTGAAATGAATGATTTGTGGGGAACAGAACAGTCCAAACCTTCAATAGTGTTTCTGGCTCTTGCCAATTTCACGTGTCACATACTTTGCATAGCTTGTAGAAGGAGCCTTTCAGATTTCCCAGAATTTCAACAAACTGAATTCACTATAATGCCAAATATTCAGCTACAGACTTACCTTGCCCACTCAAGTGATGGCACCTCTAGAAAACAAAGTCTTCATAGCTTGCGTGATCCAGCAAACATCTGCCAATAAGCTGCAATAGGTTACTCAAAAATGGTATTTGCAAAAAAGCAGCCACATCCCGCCTTTCAAAACAACACCTTACCTGTTGCGTGCTCCAGGATCCGAGAGATACGCTTGCATTTGGAAGAATAGTCAGGGGATAAACGAGGGTAAAATGATGCTGCTAGCTGCAACAATCATTCCAAATATACCCGAAGTTCAGGTTCAAGAGATCCACTTCATTTAACTATAGCATGAGTGACAACTAAATATTTAACTTGGTCTGCTTACAAAAAAAACATCCAACATCCCTCTAATTCTGGCGCAGGGCACCGGAGCAAGGGATAACAGTGAAGTCCATATATGAATCCTAAAACCAAAAATAGTATATATTGTATATATTATTCAGATCCCATTTCATTAATTATCTTGCAGATGTGATGGTCTAAAATGCCACACATTGCTATAAATAGAAAGCGGTTGGCCACCACACATAGACATCAACAGTATAAACTACATGAACGAATGAACTAAGACCAAAGAAAAATGCAAAATCAATATATAAAAATCCAACAATAATCCCTTTGGAGTTAGTACCAATTACCGAAAAAAAATAGTCCTACATTTCCTATCTTTTTATACAAACATAACAAAGATACTGAGCCATGGCACCATATCCATGGTAATTTCGCTTGCCTGCCAACTTTGGAGAGAGAATGGCTAGCGGGCTCTTAAGATACTCTATAATAATGGAAATTTGGGTTATGCAAAAATGAAAGGAAACCCCAAGCTCATGCAAAACAATCAATCAATGCATTTGGTGTACCCCTGGCGCCTTGGACATCATATCATTGGAGACCCTAGGAATGTTCAGGGAGAGAGGGCCACAAAAGACTTCAGAAACCAGTTTATGCTTTACAGCCAAGATTTCATAATCCTACCTCCCAAAATTAAGTCCCAAGATGCAATGGTTGCAAAGCATAAAAACAATACAAAATTTTATTATCTAGCTACTAGCTGTTTTCATAAGAATGGACGGAGAATCCTGAAATAGTAGTGCTAAGACTACGATACGCACTAGGATAAGATGTTGACTAATGAAGTACCAAATTGATCCCTGTGGCAGTCTTTATCACATACGTCATAAGTTTCTTGATTATAGTTTCATCCTTCACGGGACAAGCACAGTACAGCAAGGATCAAGTATTTTTATATAGTGGGGACCCATACCTTATCTAAAAAAACTGGAAGTGCAGCTGCAGGCTACAATCTGGGAGCACTACCAGAAAAGCATACAATGCTGATGCCATTAACATCTGTGTAAAACAATATTGCTTTAATTGTAGAACATTCTTCATAGACAAATACTTAGCCAAAATTAACGACTTCTCACGTTTTTAGCATTATTGCCAGTTTATTTTTCCCTGTTTGCCAGAGCAAGCCATTACAGTGACTCATGCCCGTTCTTGGACCCGACAAGATCCTAGCTAAATAAATTTATTATGATGTTTTTAAATTTATATGCTTGCTTCATCTAACTATTGGTAATCAAGATTTAACGCCAGGCCATGCAGGAAATTTCTCATACTCTGATTGGTCTCCAACACCTTCAAGGGATGCCCATGGCATCCGCCATTGGTGCAAGTTCGTGTTCTAGTCAGATCTGGAGTCCTGAAACTAGTGTTGATAGAGCTTGGGTAATAACCCAGAAAATTCATCCTGTGTAAGAGCGTATCAGCATGGAACATGTAATTATGCGTGTTCTATCATGGAAGACAGATAATGGCATCTATCATGTTACCTGTTTTGGCTCATGTCTATGCCTTCTGAGAATTGGGGATCAACTAGTGTTGAAACATTCTCAGCCAACCGCCCAGCCTGTAAACAAGACATTATTGTCATTTGTAACATGCAATACTGCATAAAGACACACCTGCCATGTATTTTTGCATCTCTTTCTTATATAAGAAATCTTTTATGCATGAAATGCCTTTGGGCATCAACTCTACTAAGATGTTCCCAAAACTATTTCTTTAAGTAAAAAGGAAGCACATTGTCCACAAAATACAGCAACAGTTTCAAATTGTTCCATATTTCCCTCGTATGCCTTAGACAAATGAGTCAGCCCCCAGAATCCCTACCATGGCTGGTGAAGTTTTACGATCTTTTGTAGAGCCCTAATTTTAAATTGCAGACAATACCATTCATGCATGAAGAGTATATACACAAAAAACGATGGCAGCAAAAAAAAGGCATCAAGATGGATATGCTAGACAAAATTGTGTAGGTCCTTTGCCAATAGAAACCCATCCACTCTTCTGAAGTAAAAGGAAGGGAAATAAAGAAAACACAGGAAAGTAAAGCTAAAACACAAGCACACTTTATATTTTAGTGGCCAGTGACACGTGACTGTTTCATGGCAGTATTCTGATGTATTGACAATGTAACAAATGACCCCTCTCATCCTTGTCTGTCATCTGATTCACCCAATATGTTAAGAGAAATGGAAAGTCATGATGTATGAACTGGTAAGTTAGGAATCAAATGTGTAGAAAAAATGAGCATTAACCAATTGAAAGCTGAAAATCAATTACTTTTTAGAACAGACCTTGTCTGCACCTGTTGCTGCTGCCACAATTCCAGAACCAAATTTAGGAAGTCTTGTAATCAATTTTGCAGCATATGCTCTCAGAATACGCTGAAAACCTGCAAGTTTGAGTACAGGCGAGTACAACAATCTTTACACTGAGCTGTTAAAGAGAAAGTTTTTCAGATTTTTTCAGGTCTGCTTGTGTGCATCATAAAAGGACCTGCGTGGTCTAAATGCCTCTCCAGTTCTTCTTTGATGATTGTTCCCTTTTAGCCTTAATCCCTGCTCCCATCCATCGCAGTTATGATGGGATAAATATCTTATCTTTTCACAGATAAATTTTTATATGTAGTTTACATTCACCCAACAAACTCAGGGGAACCCTTTTAAATTCAAAGAAGGTTTTTGCTTGAAAACATACAGAAGCCCTGCAAATCCATCTTACTAGAACCATTGGAGAATAAATGTATTACCTTAAACAAGTCTAAAGAGTCTTCTTGTAAGAGCACTGCAACGCTTGAGACTCCTTTTTATCATGAGGGAACACCTGTGCATAAGTCATGAAAATACAAATTTGAAATCGGATTGAAGTTACACGAAAAACAACCTCAGACGCGAAAATCTAAAATGAGGCAACCCGAGAGCTGCTAGACAGAATACTGGTTTTGGCTTCCTTCTTGGGCCTCCCAAGTCTCCTCCTAGAAATACATCAATTGCAAAAGTGTATAGAAGAACTTTTGCAAGGACTGATAAACAAAACGAGAAAAAAGGCATTTTATAGTTTTACTACTTGCCTGGATGAGTTTTTTTCATGGCCTCTCCCAATGTTTTCTCCTCAAGTTCAATGTAGACATTGAGATAAGGTTCAAAGCATGAAGATATAATGCCCTCAAAGCCCAATTTCTATAGAAACCTGCATCCAGGATTTAAAATGAGCTAGAAAAGAAAAAGGTTAAATAAAGATTATATTAATGTCTCTTAGACATGGCTTGGGTCTATGAGACCAATTATTACAAGCAATCATGTACAGCTAGGGACGCATTACATTAAAACTGGGGAACTTTTGTCTTTTTCCAGCCACTGGCTCAAAGCATGAGGTGATGCTAGCTTTGCTTTCTCTTTTAAAGGAGTGCTTTTGTCTTTTATTTGTTGCCCATTTTATCAATCTCAAAACTTTCATGGTTAACCCTCTTGGAATAGGATTAGATGGCCCAGGTAGGGGCCTGACTTCCATTTATTACTATTATCACCCCCCCATGAGAAAGAGAGTGATCTGCCCTTTTGGAGGGTCATCCTTCAAACAGATTTCTTTACATGATCAGTCATACATTTCTGGTCGCCATATCTATGAGTTTTGAAAGGAGGTAGGTTCCCCAAAGAGGCAATGGAACCTGCCCCATATTCAGAATATACTGGACATGTAAAAATAAAGTGTTCCTCAGAGTCGCATGACATTCAAAATGACACACCTGCAGACCTTTTCAGCTCGACCTTTTAGGCATAGTCGCGACGACTCAGCTAAATACCACTGGGTAATTGGATGATAAGATTATCTTCATTGATCTCAAGGAAGGAATCTTTTGTAGAATTGCATCTTAGTGAGCAGCTCATTTGCAGTTACCTCATGCCCTTGATGTGTATGAATTCAAGTCAGATCAGCTGGTTCCCATCTTTTGGAGTCTCTTTTTAGCTTCAACTTTTACCAGTATAGGCTCAAGCCCCCATTGGACATGAGGCGGTTTCTCCAACCCAAATCCCAAAGATGCAGGCCCCTGCTACTTTTAACTCCCTTTTTAGCCAATCTTTTTCAAGCCTTGAGGGCAATTCATGGAAGTCTGCATTGATCTGAGGTCCCAAGCTGGTGCAATTTGTGCATAAAAGACGGTAACAGTTGCAGAGGAATGGCTGAAAATTTGCTAACATGATTGAATGTGCATTAATGGAATGCTTCAATTTCACTAGAACATCTAGGCCAACCAATAATGCCAATATTGAGATGATGCATATACCTGAGAAGTTCTGCTTGGACTCCGGCCTTTCCTGGTAAGTTGCTTTTTCATACTTGGCGCAGCATTGTTGATGCACTGCTTTCATCAGTCTTCACTTGTTCTTGCTTCATCCAAGTCGTGGTCTATCCACTGGATTCGCTATTTTAAATTTTTCAGCAAGATATTGTTCAAATTCAAGTGTCGCTTGTAATGCCTGTAAAACATTATAAGTGCATATTACATTCACAGATATTCTATAAAAATGCTACTCAGGCTCTAATCTTAAAAAAAAAAAAAAAAATAAGACTTTGTTCATAACGCGTTTAACTTTAAAGCAACTCTGTGACTGAAAAGGCTGGTGCCCAAATTATTTTGTAGGTGTCCGCACTTTTATTATTTGAAGCATATCCAAAGGCTTTCTGCAAAGATCTTGAGCCTAGAGTACCAACAGCAACTACATTCCCGTGGTTCTAAAAAGCATTTTCAACTAAATTCACGGCGCAGAATAAAACGCCATTAATAATCCATCCGCTCGCATTAACACTGAACCAGCTATAAGGTTGATTTAATAGTTCTGGGGAATGTTCCATATGGACAGGCATTTAAGAAATTGTTGGCCCAACAAGACATGATGGAAAATGCCATTAAGTACTTTGATGCATTATAATTAGACCCCTCGTGAGATGCTAATAGTTCCATTTCTTGTGTCAACTTCATACATTTATTTGTTATGTACATACATCTCATTGGAAAGAGTTTGGATAAGAGCTTCAATGCATTTGTAGAAGGATTTGAACATCAAGCCTTTCCTTGAATCCATCAAAGGCTTTCCATAATTTGAACCCTACAAAAACTTAGATTAATACCTGCTAATAGATTCATCAAGAAACCGAAAGAACTTCTCTGATCTACCCAATAGTTTTAACATCTAAATAATTGTCCCCTGTATCTGAATGCAGAGTTAGAGCTATTAGACTCCCCTACTGCAAAGACAACCCTAATGGAGACATGCTTGTCAAATGTCTTCATGCAACCTCGTGCTCTCTACCCTTAACTAGAGTTTAGTGTGTAATCAGGGTTCACAAAAATGTGTCGGGTTCCCGCAACGTAAAAACTATCCTCCCATTTTGAATACGTCAGGTAAATAGGATAAAAGAAAAACATGCACAACAAAGTTGATTCTCACATTGGTTAACTGGGTTTGGCCTTTTAATAAAGCTGCCCATTTAAACAAATTCGATTTTTCTCTTCTCCTGATAGAATTTCTGCAGATACAAAAGAAATTGCCCCTAACTGAACATGAAAGTCAACTTTAGGAAGGACGTGCTGAACCCACTGTATAGCAGCATATCAGCTGAGTTCAGGAAAAAAAAAAAAACTACATATGTATGTGCGCCATAACCTGCACTCAAAATGATGCTTCTGATGATTTTAGACATGATCAGTATTTCAGAAATTTTCCAATTAGGTCAATCTATCTTCTGAAATCAGGCACCTGGCATACAATGCAGTTGGCTTGGTCTTGTTGGGAAGTGTCAATCTGAAGGAGTTTAGTTTTTGACATCATGAATTAAGCCACTTGGATCATGTCAGGCCAAGAAAACATATCCTATTGCCTAACAACCATCATCTTGATCCTCTGCAAGTTACAATTTCCAATGGGCTTAAAGCAGGATAAGATACGTGTATATGTATGTTGTGCATGTGCCACTAGAGTCCCGTCTGGTCCATATGTGTTGAAGCATAACCAAGGTAACCGGGGCTTGAATGTGCTGTTGACCTCATCCCAGACATTTGCAGACAGTAACAAACTTTTGTTTTGCTCTTCAGTACTATAGTACTGTTTCATGTTCTTCTTCAATACTGTGTCTGACCCCTAGCTCTAATCCAGTAAATTCTTGAATCAATTTCCAAAGCAGTCCAAGACGCCTTTATCATGATCAGGCAAGAAGTACTGGGACGCCTTTGTGGATTGAATTAATAATACTGAAGATCCGACTTTGGGAAAGCAGCACATGTAGCCTTGTCAAAGATTCATGATATTTGGGATGAGTATGCAACTGCCTGTTCAGCTTGCAGGTCCTTTGAAAAGGCAAGGCCTCCAATGGGATGTTTTAGCAAAAATTTGAAGGAAGCGATAACTTATTGGGAGTTCTGGCAAAAATAGAGACAGTCTTGGCCAAAAGAAAGTTTATTAATAAAATCAATGAATTAACTGCAGCATCTTGAGGTGCCAAATGACTTGTGTAAAAAACCTTTTATTTAGTCATCTTAATGTATTTTTTTCTCCTTCATACAATGTAAGGATAATAGTCAATGGGTTAGTAGTGGGATGATTGAAATCCACTTTTTTGGGTTGGTATTAGCATTCCCATTCGAAGCTACGGAGTGCATTATAACTTTCCCCTACCTGATCACAATGCCATTTGAATTTACTCAATCAGCTGAAACCTCACCATAGATGTCAATACTATTGCTCCAACAACAAAACGATGCTAACCTTAATCTGGTTGAAAGTTATGGTATCAAAGCAAATTTACAATTATGTTAAAATATAGGATAAATTGCATTGCTCATTGCACTAAACAACATGAAAAAAATACAAGATAATGCATTTACATAACTCAATTTTTTCTCATGCATGCAAGCCATATCAAATATTGGATAAGATTTGAAATATTTGGAAGTCCTAGAACCTCAGAAAACAAGCCCATTGAAACAAATTTTTACCAGGTTTCCAATTCATAAAAACCCACACTATAATTGAAAGAAGGTTTACTGAATGCAGATCTTGTATGCTTCTATTAATCATTTCCTTGACGATTTAAAACTGCAACATGGGCAATTGGTTGCAAAGGTGGGGAATTAGAGAAAAAATTATGAACTTGCCTTGCGGACCTTCGGTAAAACTGCATACACAGTAAAGCAATCCACACGCCAAGAAGATGGGAAGTACGCCACATGTCTTCATTGCCCCGGTTGACGCTTGATCCAAGCATATCATGCTCAACCTTGTCTAATTTTGCCACCTCTACAATGGAAAAACTACAAATTCTAATGATGAAATAACTAACCATGATAACAAGTGAAAAGAAGGACATGACTGTTACCTGTTCCCTGAAAAATATGTTGGTAAGCAAGCAGTTCCTTGCTGCATATGCTGTTGATAAACTCATCACTGAGCGATCAAGCACATCCACAACAAGACAGGCATCTTGAAGCTTTTGCATTAAACTTGGGTCATCTTTTGCTGTGGATGCCCAAGCTGTAACAGCATAAGGTTAATATTACTATAAGTACAGTTTGAACATCAACAGTCATTTTTAAGGTATTCTCAATGCATAAACAAGAAAAAAATCAAAGGAAGCTTAACACCTCTTTTCTATCTTCAGTACATTCAATTATGACACTTAACCTAGACCTTTAAGCTTGTCACCAGTATCAACCTACAGCAGCTTTAAGTAGTCTCTGAGATCGATATAAGATTCACACTATCAGTTCCAATTATACTTTCTGAACTTGACGTCACTCAAAAAGCAAATAAATATACTTGGAAAAATCGGAAAATATGTGTGTCCTTAATGTCTGCTTGGTGACCTTAAGCCTCTCTCTCTCAGCTCCGCCAAATCCTTGGACTGTCTTGGTAAGCCTCAAATAGCTACATAACTGGTCTACAGCCTGCATATAAAAGATGAAGAATGAGTAAAAGTGAATGGACATGATAGGGCAGCAAAAACCTCAAGTTGCCTTGCTGCCTCCCTATATCGCATTTTTTGAAGTCATTTCTTCTAGCTGACTCATAGCTGAGACTACAAGAAAAACCAGTCCTTTAAATTAATAGGAGTTTTCATTGCAAGATCCTTCTTATAACTAATATTAGTAAAATTGCTATTTGAATCCAACACAGAGGGCGGATATTCCTGTTCACTCAAGTGCAACCACTCTAAATAAACTTCTCTATCAAGCTCATTATTCTTAGGAATTCAAAAAATTCTCGCCCCTCCATTGGAGCTGCTTGTCACTTTCTTCAATAATCCTTTTTGTCAAACACTCCTCACTAGCCTTCCTCTTATTCGCCCCCTGCTGATGTGGCCTCATATCCGACCGTTGATGCTTGAATTGAAGGGCCAGATTTGATGCAGCCAGTAGGGGCTAATACATATTTATTATAATCACTATAAGTAGCTCACATTTTTGATTAGTCCGTTGGTGAAATGAGTTTCCACAAAAGTCCAAAAACACCCACCACTTGGTCACTTCAAGCTCTAACAGTGCAAACCCTTAATTTCAATGCATGGTTCTAATAGAAACTCCAACTGGAACAAAGAACCAAACCTAGACAACAAGCCTGAAAACAAATATAATCCTGATATCTGATGTGCCAAGATGTCTTTGAAGTTAATGGCAGATGCAATGTTATGGCAAAACAAAACCAGGAAAAAGGAAAAAAAGATATTGTATTCATATCTACAATACCACTTGGTAGAGATAAATCAACCAGCCTACAAAAGTATAAAAGGAATGGTTCTGGCGCTATCAAGATATAACTTCTCAACCATTTCAAATTTGATTTCGTATAAACTCCATTGCTAAGTATGCATATAAAAGAGAGCACTTCCTGTTCTACTCAAAAACATTCAAAGACCTCAATGCAGAACAGAATATATTATGTCTTATGCAGTAAGTACTAGCAAGTTTTAACTGATATGCTATATCAGCTTGACTCCCTACCAAGCATAAAAAGACGGTGTAGGGATGTGATTGTTGCAGTTAAGTGTTTCTTCGCAAAGTCAAGCTTTTTTATATCACGACACAGCTCTTGCACCATTACTTCAATTCTGTTCGCCTTTGATTTTATCTCCATAATTTTATGGGCCAATTCCTACCAGCGAACAAAAATTCAGCTCTTCACGGACTATTTTAATTCGTGTTATATCAACGACCCCTTACCTCAATAGCTCCTGATGCAACTTCAAGGTCTTCCTTTGCTTTAGTTCCTGATGAACTCTGAAAGAGACTATCAATATTCATTGTAGAAGCAGTTTTTTCTGACTATTTTTTGAACATGACCTTGACAAGGCATTGTTTGATTAATCCATAGATCTACATGCAGATCAGTTACCTGCTTCCTGACGGCTATCAAAAGACCAGCATCTACCCTGTGGATCATATGGCGCAGCTTATGAATCAAGGGTTACTGCAACCAAAGAGGCTTCTGCAATAATTGCAGGCTGATGACAGTTAGACCACTGTAGAATCATTACAGTCATAAAAATTGCCAGGTAAAAAATATGACATTATGACATCAAGCCTTATTGATATGCTGGATCAGAATTTCTGCAAATTTAGAATGTTAAATATGGGTAAACTGGAAAAAAATAAGCTCTCAACCAGTAGGATGTTGAATCAATTTTTGTGTCATTGTTGATCCAAAAAGTAGAAAAAATTCAGTTAATTCCAGGAATACGTAAGAAATAATGTGTGAAATGCCGGAAAGAAACTCACCATCAGGAAAGGAGTTGATGTAGTCGATGATGGCCCTGTTGGGCGGCATTGCAAGCTGCAGGCAAGAAGGGTCTTTCTCCCCTTCTGTCTCGCCAAGGTGGCCAAAATGATAAAGACCATCGCGCTCGTTAGAGCTGGCCACTTTAGAAATGGAGAAAATTTTAAACGCCCTATACTTAATATTAAATCTTGAACTTTTAGCATCTTACGCATCATCATCATCCATTATTGGCCGTGAAATCCTCTTTACCTCTCTCCATGTATATATGATATTCATTATCTCTTCTCCAGAGATCTTGTGTTCAAGTCTCGGGTCTGGCTATATGTCCTCATGGACGCCAATGGCATGACGTAAAATTTCTATCTGTATCCCTATCTATCTATATATCCTTTTAACCAAGCTACACTGCTATTAGACACGGCCTCAATGGGTTGTTAGATCATATTCCAAGAGATTATGGATATGTACACTTTATATGTCCTCTAGGCATGACATTAAAAATGTATTCTAACATACTATTCCAGGTTTTTAGTGGAGCATGCTTATTACTACCAAGCGGTTTTCCCCAAAACTCTTCTCTTTTTGGGAGAGCTTTTAATCCGAGTAATAATACATTTTTTCTTCGACAGATTTCCATAGGCCAATTGCTCTCCATGGACGATAAAATGCATTTATTCATTCATTCATTCATTCATTTCGGCTCTTGTCACAGTGATGTTGGTCAACTCGAACATGTGATCTCAAAGTGATCACCTAAAACCACACATTATAGTGTGACATCGATAAAGCTTAGGCCACCTCTTTATGCAGCTAGCATGCCAATTTGTCCCTCGACGGTTAATTGTTGTTTGTTCCACCAATGTATTTTCCTTATATAAATCGGGTTATTTTGACAATTATATAAAATGCAAGGGTTGATGGTTACGAATTATTTCAGAATTCACTCATGGTAAATAAAGACTAAATAAGACAAATGAACAAATGGACTTTTTACCATCGGTAAAATATGCACTTGACGTGTCATTTTTTGCACTTATATATATTTTTAGTGTTAGTATCATTGAACCATAATCTTGCAACAATCAAATTTGGTATTTTGTAACACTTCCATAATCATTGGGAACACGCAAAATGGTGGGATTTTAACGCTAGAAAGAATTTGCCAACAACAACAAGGACAAACCATAAAGCCAAAAAATTAATAAGCAAGGGCCCTTTTGACATCCAAATGCTGCTATTTTCGAGGCCGAGCAACAAAAAGATGGCGACATTAGTTTGGCATTTATTCAAATTTAAAAAATGACATTTGATGATTTTTTCTTCCATCTTTTAAAATCCAAGGTTGAGACATGATGAATAGTCGATACAACATGCACACATACGTCACCATATCTGCCCAAGCATGATATCTAGGAATGTTGTCAAAAATTTATTGAAAAGCGGAAACATGTACAAAGGCCTTTTTAAGTTAGAAGGACAAATGTAACTTGTTACTCTCAAACGCTAATAAATTCAAGGTGGAGCAGGAGGGAGGACTCCCGCCTCCTTATTCATGATAAATTTTCTAACGGAAGAGAATTGCTAACCGGATTTGGACCAGCAGGGACCGAATGCAAGGATTGATCATAAGTCATGCTTTTACTTTGATGTATATGAGGCTTTGTAGCCGGTTGGTAACAATCTGAAAATCATATAAAATTGTGATAAGCTAGACATGAATGTAAAGAACAAATTGCAAGACCCTTTGAAGGATCGGGAGCATACCGCAATAGGTAAAAGCAAGATTTGCAAAGAGAAATAGATTGAGCAGTATAGTCAGCAATTTGATCGTCCAAGTGAAATGAGATGAGTAATGACCCAAGAACATCTTGAAGTAAAAAGCTTGAAGATCATCCAGAAGAAGAACCACAAAAAGAAATATTGAGGCAAATTGTGAAGAAGGGCTACTTCAATAATAACTGATTAGACATGTAAGGTTGTAAACTTTGAACGGTCCTTGTTGTCAGACGTATCATCGGCTTCTTCTACAAGAGAAAAAACAAAGTAATGACAAGGGTTGGGGTACAACTTTGCCATAACAAAGCTTAAGAGGAAGCAAAATTGCACCTATATATTTTTATGAGAGTTTTAAGCACATGGTATTCCATCTCCTTTCTGTCATTTCTTTTCTTCCATCTTTGATGTCTTTATAGGCCCTTCTTTCATCCCAATTGTTCTTTAGTCCACCTTTCAAATTAGAGCCAAATGCACGATTCTTTTTCAATGTATGGCCGCCGTCCTCGAGGTTGACACTAGGGATTGCATAGAGTGCCTTGATGTTGATACTAAGTGTTGACATTCAGTGGAACTTTTACTATGTAATTGTTAGCCATTCAAGTGAGGGCCCTTAACATGGTAATTTCAGTATATGTGTCCACCACATCTCAACTTGCTTATTCTAATTGCGTGCCCCAATGCTGTGGGTAGTATGTAGTGCCATCATTGTAAAGGTGGTAGGCCATAAGGCCATGGGGAGAGGAATTTTTTGTAAGATGCTTTATGTTACTCACATGTTCTATATGATGAATAGGACAATCACTATTCACACTTTCGTACATTTGACTTCAACTTTATATAGTTGTTAAGTCTAGTGCTTATGTCACTACTTAACAAAAGTCTCGATTTTCATGTGAAGGCATTTGAAACATTTAATGTTTTCATATATAAAACAACTATATTTGAATATTATATCTTCATAAATGCATAAATAAATACCATTTGTGGAGAAGTTTATTCTTGATAAGCAATCAAATGCCATGGTTCTTCCATGAGACAAGCATTGAGAAATAACGATTAAAACATAGCACTATTTTGTATCCTTAAGTTTACATACATGTGCATGTTTGTGCAAAAATATGAATACAAACATGGAAATGTGGGTCGCCTTTTTTGTCTTAAGATAAACTATGTGCTGCCGCGGTGGCATATCCCCTACAATCCCGGAATGGAAAGTGGGAAGCCAATTCCATGCATACAAACATTTATAGGCTACAATCGGTTCCCAAAATAAACACAAGTTTTACACGTAAATCTTTACACAATAACCCTCAGATACGTAGCTGAACAAAAGCAATGAAAATGGCCGATGTGCTTATGCAAAAGAGATACAGGGGAAGAAAAAGCGAGGCTATTCCCGATGAAATGTAGCATCGGCCTTTACTGGGCAGTCCCACCGGCCTCCCACCGCTGGCAAAAGATAAAGCAAGCGGCATCGCAGATCTTTATATCCAAGAATAACTTTGCAAGCAAAAAATCCTCAAACAATGATGGAGCCGATATTTTTCGAATCTTTGCATGACTCAGATCCCCCCCTGGCGGCAACTAAATAACATCTCGACCGCATGCAAGGAAAAAAAAGGCATCAAAACAGGTTCAAACCATAAAAGAAGAAAAATTACATTGAAGGCACAAAAGATCACTAGTATCTACTTGTTTTTCCTCAAGAACATAGGAATCGCGAAACGTCGCTTTCCTCAAGAATATATGGGAATCATGAAATAAATCTTCATAAAAGAAACAACGACTAAGAAACGAAACGCCCTAACCGCCAAAGATCGAAACGCCGAACGCCATGGCAGTTAGAAAACCTGGGCGGCCCGAGGGCCATACCCGCAGAGCACCATCGTCACGACCTCCACCAAGGAAAAAATGGAATGCTCCCCATTTCCATATTTGTGGGGATGCCTGGCCGCATCTCTTCTGGTGGGACTGCTGGATCCGCCTCCTGCCCCCGAGAGGAGGCATCCATGGGATCCACCGGAAAAGTGCTCCCTTGGCATCCCCTACACAACATGCTTATGTCTGGAAGAAGAAAGAGTGAATTGATTAAACTTCATTCTTGCCATTTGCAAATACACTACAAAAAAAAAAAAAAAAGTATAAGTCTTCAAGGGATGAGTTCGAATTTCATGTTTTGAATTGCTCCCGTTAAGGGGCAATTCGTTAATCATAAGAGGTTTTTGGCATTTGGATAATATTCTTAGCATATCTAAGAATCTTATGGTCGTGGTTTTTTTTTTGGCATATTGACATCTATTGTTTAAATTTGGTTTTCCCGGCAAGTGGGAAACTTTTTAGATTTTTTTTTAGAGTTAGTTTTCTAAGGTTGTGGGGGTTTTTGCCGATGGAAAATTTTTCCAGTATTCCAAAAATTGGGTTGTGGCTTTTCATGATTTCGAAATTCAACTATGGAGGGCTCTCAGGCTATCCGTCCCCAATTTTTGGCCGCATGGGCACGGCATGATAGCCACGTTTTGTTCACATTTTAGGTAAGCAAGCCTATTACTAATGCCAATCCGGTGTGTATGAGCTGCAGAATCTAGATGCTCCCTGGTTGCATGCAAAGCCTTAGGTCTTTCTCTCATTGCTGGGTTGCATGTTATGCATGCCAGACTCTTGAGAAGGCATAGTTCAAGAAGCATACTGGAGGTTAGCAGGAATCTTGACAGTTGCGGCATGGTATGATTCTGGCCAGTTAGCGACATGGCAAATCTTTCAAACAAAATTCTCATTGTCTCGATGGGACAGACCTATTTGGCAAAAGGTTGCTAGTACTCTGGCCATTGGTTGCTCGCAGGCTATTGAAGGGTGCATGTGGGTTTCCCACCGAGTATTCATGAGCATAGGCTTGTGGAATTCTATGTATAGGGCTTTGTCAATAGTGATATCCTTCCACCATCCACTAGGTGGTCCTTTCACCTCCTAATTGGAGACGATGTGGACTTGGGCTTGGGATAAACTACTCCATCCTAAGGTGGGCGTGCTTTGGCGGCGATGATTCTTCGGGATGTCCTCGTGTGAACGCGTGTTTTGTCCTGATTTGATCCTCGAGTGTCGCGACTCCGCCTAATCGTAAGCAAAGGGGACGGAGACCATTGAGCATTGTTTCTTTTTATGTGTTCATCTCCACTCTGTTTGGTCTTGGGCTGCTTTCTCTTTCATGTGACATTGACAAGTCGACAAGTGCTTACAGTGTCTATGGGATACTTGGAATAAGTTGCGAGCCAAGCATTTCATTTAGCATCAGGATGGTTGTTATGGTCCATCCGAGGTTAAGAAGACTCGTCTATCTTTTTGGGGTTTGGATATTCCTCTGCAGCTTGTCCTCCAAGACGCATAAGCTAGAATTGTTAAGGCTTACCATTGCTCTTTCGCTTGCTCGCCAGTTTAGCTTTTGATATTTGAGTCCTATTTGAGTGTGTTGTCTTATGCATAGGCTGGTGGTTCTACTCAGTGGATCATGATTATCCTCTGAGACTTTATTCCCGCCTCTGCATTTGTATTTTGCTTTTTGGCTTGGAGTTTGAATAAAGTTTGTCGTCCTTCAAAAAAAAGAAGCATAAGAGGATCCGTTGTTGCCTATGTTTTGCAGCAGAAAAAATGATCAGATTCGAAATCCATGGCCATTTACCTCAAGACAGTTTTTCCATGGCAAAGACATGAGCTGCTTCTCTGGTGGAATTCTTATGTGGAGTTTCGTGGATTTTCTTGCAATTATGCTAGGGTTATTCTAGGCCCTGGTCTCATCGCTCCAGTTAGATAATATTTTGACAAGGAGGGCTGCTGGGTTGCTTTTTGGTGGATCATATGTGACCTCTAATGATTTAACCATAAGATAAATAGTGCAATCAGTTTGCATAGATTAGTGTGAGTTGATATGTTTTCATTTGATAGATTCAGGAACAAGCTTGCATAGATCAGTATGAGATGATATATTTACTTTTGATAGATTCAAAAAATTTGGATCCATTCCGCTAGTTGAGGGAACGCCTTTGTGTAATGGATAAGTCTTTCACGCACAGATCTTTTAGTGAAGAAGCATTTAAGAGAATGACCTGCTCTTTCCTATAAGCTGTATAAAGTAAATCTTTACTTCTGATCTGAGGTGGCAGAACATTTGATTCTAAATGATCGAACAAGATTCTGACATACTTTGGATGATTGTATCTTTGCTTTACATTCATTGCAGATATTCAGTGATATTTTTGCCATTGAAATAAAGATCTGAGGTGGCAGAGCATTTGATTCCAGATGATCAAACAAGATTCTGACATACCCACCTTTTTGTAACTCGAAATCTTCATAGGGAAACGAGGTGAGTTAAGGCTTTGATGTAGATTTTAGCCATGCGGGTGTCTGTCAAACAGGCTTTATAGCATAGATTAATCATCTTAAAGTAACATCATAGACACTAGCATATGCAGGAAAATATATTTTCTACATGGCTACTGCAGAAGCAATATTTGTGTGTGTGATGGTTTCATATATGCGAATAGAAGGTTTCATCTGTTTAGGCTATTGCCCAAAGAAATTCCATATGCCTCCCAAATCCATAACTATATCTAGTTGTCAGATGGGTTAATTATCTAGCAGAGCAAGACAAGCTATAGCAAATGCATTCTATACAACAAATTTTCTTTATCTCAGTGATGTTGGAAAAAATCAAGCTGACAATATTAAAGATGCTTGGAAGTTGTGCATCTTCTATTTCCAATGATTTGAATTAAGTTTTGATTCAACTGCTGTGGATGGTCAATAACATCTAAAGAACTTAAAAAGCTTATTTGGATGTCTAAACAATGGCATTTCTGCAAGAATATGCATCTTCTGTTTACAGAGGACATGTAGAAGAACAACTGTATGCTGTCGAATATTTCTATGAACTAATCTATTGTTTTTAGTAGATGTGTTGTTAGAGGCTAGATCATTGTGATATTAATCATCTTACAGATTATGAATAGAATAGAATAGAATAGTTTTTTTAACGTCCACGGAGACCAATAGGTCATGGGACCCATACAATGGGCTAGTACAATCATTACTACTAGGATTAAAAAACCCCTGCCTCGCATCAAAAAAATGCCCCATAGATTTGTGGCAGTGTACGGCATGAATGTCCTTCATAGATTGTCAATGTGAATTGTGTGAAATCCAATGTGAATTCATTACTTTGCCATGTAGCATAGACTTTCAAGATTTGAGACATTGCCAAATCTATGTTGGAGGGGTTTTATGTGTAATCTAAAATGTGCTTATATTGAGTGACAATTGTCCATGTGAATGTGCTAAGAATAGGTTGGAGCACGTGCCACTAGGTTGGAGCACGCACCACTATGAGTAGTATGAGCTACCTTACTTAGTGGCTTTCATGGAGATAAAATTGTAGTAGCTTAGACAGAGATGATTGCTATTGTGCACTAATTGCAAGAACAATGGCAATTAGGTAAGTTTAATTTTCCTTAACTTATTGACAAGCGGCACATACTCTATCCAGAGGTATGAGCTGCGATATGTTATATTTGGAGCTGGACAATTGTCCATTGTTTGTTAGAGTTTTGAACTTATTTCCCTTTTGTTTAGCTTAGAGGGTAAGCAACTTAAGACATTTATTGTGATTTTAAGTCCATAGAACACTTCAATGAATATTGTTAAAAAACGTTAACTAATTTTCTTGAGTTAGAAGCTGAACAAAGACAAAGATAGAGAGAAAGTTCTATGCTACAATTCGAACAACTGGTAGTATTGTTGTAGCATTTACATAAGCAACCTCTTCTTTTTGTGAGTTTATATTACAGATTTTATTGTAACACGAAAAACTTTATTAGATAATGAATGGTATTGAAGCTCCATAAACAAAATGCAGAAAGGTAAGGGTAGATAATGGTCAAAGGCTATAAACATGTGATTTTATTTTATCAGAACTGATACCCATGATCCAAACACGTATTCCACTTATGGTGCCATTTTCGTTTTGTATGTGTATGGTGGATGGAAGTTTAGTTGGTCCATCAAAAGGCACTAACACATCACATATATAATTATATCCCCTCTTTCGCATTGACAGAAAGTGGTGGATGCAAAATTTGGCATTGAACACGAGTATCGAGCTTCTCTTTGTATTTGGGATGGACGTTTTGCCATAGTAGCTAATAAAGCGGTACATTGAATGCTGAGTTTCTCTTTATATTTGGAATGGAAGTTTTGCCCATAATAGAAAATGAAGTCATTGCTGATGTACATTTTGCCCATAATATTGGAGATGGCGCACGTGAATATAGCCTCACAACAAATTTTAGAGCATATATTTAAACTTGCACCTTAACCCTTACTTCAAAACTGAAATATATGAATAATAGTAGCCCCTTGCACGTCCATAAGGACTTGCCTAGTATAAATTGGACATGGATGATCCCTTCCAGCAACTTGAGAATGCTGCCATGAAGCTGATGCGTACATGGGACATTATATTGGTTGGTGATTTCAACGCATGTATAGGGAATAAGCAAGCTTCAATCCTTAAATCCAATAGAGCCCTCCTATGGGTTGATGAATTAGATGACGTGGAATTGGCAAATGCTGGGTGGCTAAGAACATCCGATGATGCTAGCAAAACAGGTGTAGGGCAGCATTTGTTGAACCTATGTAGTGCCTTGAATTTGCTCATTTACAATGGCATGAAAGATTACTCTGAAACGGGAAAATATAAATGTAAAGAAAAAAGTGTTGTAGACTATGTGCTTGAAGGTGCATGCTTGAAAGAATTTGTGCACTCCTTCCAAGTTGTTGACGTTCGCAGTGAATCTGATCATGCTCCAATTTTGCTGCAAATCCTTATTAAAAAGATAACACATCAGCATGTGATGAAATCGACGTAGGTGCCACATAAAATCCATATGACCTATCATAAGAGTACTATTTATCAAAAACTATGTGAAGAGAAATGTGAACAGGTAAAGTGACATACAAATGCATGTGATATGAATGTTATGTTGGTGAATTTCCTTTCTGAGATCACAAAAAAATGCTTTGCCTTCCATGTAATGGTTGGTTTGATCAGGAATGCAAGGAGAGTTCTGGATATGCATGGTCCGGAAAGGACTGAGCAGATAAAAATATTGAAGCATTAGGTAAAGACCAAAAAGCGAGCTTTTCTTAGGCGAAAGCAAGAGGAATGGGTTACAGAAATGTTGAAAGAACCAAAATGGTTTTGGCAAAAGCTGAAATATACACCTCTGCAAGAAACTCATTTGGATCTAGGATTACTACTTGAACACTTATGTAAACTCTATTACATAGAAGGGATGGAGGATGATTTGAAATGTAATGCAAGTAAACTAATATTTCAAGTTAGTGATGTTCAGGCAGGTCTCAAAAGGTTGGCAAATGGCTGTAGATAATGGTATGGTGGCTGAGATGTTGAAGTGGGCTGGACCCAAAGTCGCTGAAGTATTGGTGAAGTTATTGAATGCGGCTATCCAACAGGGCTTTCCTGTAGATTGGTACAAATACAGAGTTATCCCACTTCATAAATCGAGATCCTAGAAATTATAGGATGATAATGGTACTAAGCAATTTGTTTCCCAAACTCTTTGCAACAATTGTGGAATTAAAAATATCTGAATGGGCTGAAACTAATGTGGTACGTGCATCTGGGCAATTGGGATTTAGACCAAAGAAGAGTACAACAGATCACCTGATTACATTCAGAGCCATGTTGGATTCTGTCTGTCAAATGTAAGCGCAAGCCTCTTTTTGCTGCTTTTGTTGATTGTACAAAAGCATTTGATAAAGTGCCAAGGGCTAGCATGTGGGAGAGGTTGGAAAAACTAAATATTCCCATGGAATATAGACATGTAATTAAGCTGCTATATGATAAGGTAGTCATGCAACTCTCTTTTTCGTTGTTTGAGCATTGTCAGAAACACATTGAAAATAATATTGGGGTAAAACAAGGGTGCCCCCATTCGCCTACACTATTTGGTCTGTTTCTAGATGAGCTTGAAGAGTGGATCCAAGGTCATGGGAGAGAGGGAACACCCATTGCAGGTTACATTGTTTTGCTCTTACTATATGCAGATGGTATCGTGTTGCTTTCGTGAAGCCAAGTGGGTTTGCAGTAGCACCTGGATGTTCTTGCTAACTTTTATGATGTTAAGGGGTTGGAGGTAAATTTAAACAAAACCAAGATAGTTCTTTTTTGTTATAGTTTTTCATATAAGGGGCAGCCGATGGAGATCACTAACTCCTATAAGTATCTTGGCATTAGATAGATAGATAGATGGATACATTATTGTCCCTTGTGCCCTGAGGCCCGTGGACTTATGTAACATGGGCGAGCTCCCTGATGGGTGCTACTAGCACATCATCTGGTTTCTATTGTAGCCTTTTCTGAAGGCTTCACTTTTTCCTATTAATACCGGCACCCCGCTTTGGATCGGCTTCAAGGCCGTGCATAGGTGCGTCGTTATCAATCAGCTTTTAACTGAACAATTTGTGTGGGGTTTATGAGCCGCTTTTGTGCGGTTCATATTACAAACCCTCTTTCCCTGTCTATGACCTGGGCTACATTAGTGACGCCGATTACTATCGATTAAAAACCCCCTCAGAAGGGTTTTCGAGGAAAAACCTTAATAGTAATGGGCTCACTAATGCACGATATTATCGATCCATTTTTTACGTCATTTCGATTTTGATTTTTCCCACGCCATTATTGTTAGGCTGCAAAACCTTAAACTAAACTGATTAGTACTGATTAGAGCTCCAATCCCGAGCTATGAATATGTAGTAATTATCTGTCAACATAACATCACGCGGTCCAAAGGTCCGTGTTTATAAACCATCTTGAAATATTCTAACTACACCATGTTAACACAATCCCCAAACTTATGTAGTCAATCGCGCCTAATAGTTCGATTGTAAAGCGCCTAAAGAAACTTCCAAATTTCATACATAGCATGCATATACTATGTTGATAGAACTGATGCATTGTGCAAAGAAACCGGCCCAATTTCATAGCTTTACAAATGGCCAATCTATATTTATACCTAATGATGATAAAAGAATGAAAAGATCAATCATCCGGATATATGGATAATGGTATCACCCTTCCCTTGTTTTGTGTGTTACTAGATATTCAATTTCAAATGAAAAACCCGATTAGATGAAGCGTCCTCATCTTGAAGTTTTTGAAGGCCTCGCAAACATAATTGATTGTGCCATTCCCCGTTCCACTTTGTTGGACATTCTGCAGTTGGCAAAACTTCTTGTAGAGTCCCAAACATGATTTTTGATTATTCTATGGATGTCTTCACATAATCTGCAACACATCTGCATTAAGGTTATCATATGGTTGCAAACAATAGACCAACGTGTGATAGGGGGATTAAAAGCCTTATTTGCACTGCATAGAAAGTGTAAACAATTAGATATTTAAAAATTTAGTCTGAAGAGGACTTGGTACAAGGCTTTTGTACAAACAGTGGTGTTCTATGACAGTGAGGTTTGGGGGCTTAATTGGGCTTCTTAAGATTGACGTTGGATTTGTGGGATAAGTGTTAGAATATCAATAGTTCAATATGAAGTTTGATTCAAACAATGACTTTGCTTAATAACTTTACTACTCAAACCAAACGAATTCCCAAATGAATATATTATTGCCTTTCACAATGGTCTAGATGTTTAACTCAATAAATTCATTGAACTAATTTATTGAGTTCATCGACCAACTTCCCTTCTTGGTTCTTTACAACCTCGAATGATCACTGTCCTGCGCCCATATCCCTACAATGCAATCTTCTTAGTGCTTAATAGTTCATATGCAGTCGGTTTAGGATCTCGGTGCCAGATCTGTCGGTTCTTGCTTTTATTTCCATATGCTGAATATCCCACAGGTTTACCACAAGAACTTCGACATTTTGAACCATTGGAATAATGAATAACCTGTAAAAAATAGCTTGAATGATAGAACCTTAGGGTATATAATTTCTAAGCCATATACCATTGTAATTTGACCTAGAACACTTCATAATCCTAACTCTGTGAACTTCTGCGAAAATCCCATGACATATGTGATAATTATAATCAACTCCAACAATCCTCCTTTATCATATATGTCTGTAGTCAGAAAGACTTTCATGCTGCATTCAATACATTTAAGCCGTCTCTAAATTTTGCAAATTTACTTTCAGTCAGCGCTTTTGTAAACACATCTGCTATTTGATTTTAGGTGCTTATGTATCTGGATGTATTTCTTTCCTGCCAGCTCTCTGATAAAGTGCATGTTTAGCTCTATATGCTTGGTCCTTTCATGATCAACTGGATTTTTAACAATGGCCATACAACTTTGACTGTGTGTTAAAATCTTTGTTGCCTCTAATTGAATACACCCTAGCTCTTCTAATAATCTTCTAAGCCGCACTACTTCCTTCGAAGCTAAATAGGCAGTGGAATATTCTGCCACAGCTGAGGACATTGCTACTGCACTTTGCTTTTTGGTTCTCCAAGATATAGCTCCTCCTGCTAGAAAAATAACATATCCAGAGGTTGATTTTCTCATACTTAAGTCCCCTCCCCAATCTGCATCACTGTATGCTTCCATCTTCAAGTTCGAGCTGTTAAACTTGATTCCAAAATCTTTGGTCCCCTTTAAATACCTTAAAATCCTTTTTCCTGCTATCCAATGAGCCTTGCTAGGATTGTGACATCTCCTACTCAAAATATTTACAGCATAGGCTATATCAGAACGAGTGCTATTTGATAAACATAGTAGATAACCAATGAGTGCTCTGTATGGTATATCTTCCATCTCCTTTATTTCTGACTCAATCATCTCAATGTCAGCAGTCAAGTTATGCCCAGGAACCATAGGTGTTTTGACTATGTTGGCATCAGATAAATTAAATCTTCTTAGCATATTTTCAATATGCTTGCTTTGCTTTAGGTATAACTCTTGCTTGTTCATGTTCCTTACCACCTCTATACCTAATAATTTTTGCAATTCTCCAAGATCTGTCATATGAAAGCGCTTCTTCAAGGTTTCTTTGCAGTGGTTAAGTACATCAAGGCAATTTGCAGCCATTATGCAATCATCTACATAAAGGGCTATAATGCAGAATTTTGTGTCATCCTTAAAGATATACAAGTTGCCATTTCTGAGCTTCTCAAATTTTTGTTCTCTAAGAAAATTATCTATGCAGAAATATCATTCACTGGGTGCTTGTTTGAGGCCATAAACAGCACATTTCAGCTTCCATGTTTTGTTACTTTCATTTTCAGTATCAGGTGGTGGTTTCATGTAGATGTCTTCCTCAAGCTTGGCATTCAAAAAAGCTGTTTTGACATCCATATGATGTAATTTAGGTTCCAATTGTTCCCAAGGCCAATAGTAGTCTTATACTTGTAATCTTGACTATTGGAGAGTAAATTTCATTATAATCTCTACCTTTCCTTAGTAAAACCTTTTGCCACTGTTTTAATTTTAGATATCCATTTGCTTCCAATGGCAACTTTTCCATCTGGAAGGTCTCCAACTTCAAAAGTTTCGGTGATTTTGAAGGAATTTAATTCCTCCTCCATCTCAGCCATTATTCTTTTTCTTCTGACTTCAACACATCTTCAAATGTTTGAGGAGTCATTGTATCTTCCAATATAAACAAGGTGACCTAGCAAACGCACTAATGACCTGCGTTTGCACCACAAAAAAGGAATCTTTCAAAGATTCCCTAAAATACCCTTAAATTCTGCCTCTTTTGGGGGGTCACTTAAAAAAATGACCCTAAATTTACAATTGCATGTGCCATTTTAGGGGCCAAAATTACAAAAAAATTGGCGTCTTGTTAATTTGACATCCCTAATTTAAGTATAAAATAAAAATCTAATTTAGGTGGTTTTGGGACACACATGGAAAGTGGAAAAATGAAAGAACCATCAGAATGTTGACGAATAATGAAGACTGAAACGTGGAAATAAAGCCATATGCATTTCATATTGCTCAAGGAGAATGACAACATGCTATGCGCGCATATGCAAGCTACAAAATTATAACACACAACTAAAACAAAATTTGCATTGTGCATATATATCCATAGCTGAGTAACACAAATGTTATTGAGCATGCAAGCAGAGCATGTTATGTGCACATAGCCACCTAGAAGAAAAAAGTTCTCAAGCTATGCGCGCATGGCATGACACTTTTTTTATTGATGCAAAATAGATACAAAGGTAAATAGCAAGACGTCATACCAATCATAAAATATCACGGGTTCAAGAAAAGTTCATGTATGGACAAGTTCAAGGTCGAAGCCAAAACCACTAGGTTGTGTAAAAAAAACCAAAACCAGTAGGTCGAAACCAAAACCAGTAGGTCGAAACGAACCTGGTAGGTAGTGCCCATGCGCGCATGGGCAAAACTTTCGGGCTGTGCTATGCGCGCATAGGGAAGATACAATTTTTTTTGTTTGGTGTTTTTTTGCTTGTTCTAGAAATCGGCCTAATCGCCTCTAGAATCATCAGCGCCATGCCGGATTGCATCAGCGCCATGCCGGATTGCATCATGCCGGATTTCAAACCTATTTCATCAGCCGTCTCGTCTCACCAAACCCTATTTCATAAGGTCGACTTCTCACAGGGTAAGCTTCTTTGTCAGGTCGTGAACTGGAAGCCCAAATTTTTTTCATGTCTGCTCTAGTTTCGGCCTTCTCTTTTTCTTCTGGTTTGATACAGAAAATTTTTAAGCAGGTTAATGGCTGTGCTAATATGGAAGCGTCTGTTCCACTAGGTAAGATCATTTTTTGGCAGGTTCACTAAGCTTCTTTGCTACTTTCAGCTGTTTACTCTATTATCTCGGTTGCAGGCTGCAATTGTTTTTCTTGACCGGAAGAACTCCTCTCTATTTTAAAAGATAAATGCCTACTCATGGTAATTTATCAGCATCATTAGTAAAAGCCCCCTAAAATATAAAGTGAATATTTGGTATCTTAAAAGCTACCTTTTGCTTCAAATTCATGTTTTGCATGTTATGCAAAGCTCTAACCCAATGGCATTTAAACGGCATGAGGGATGGTGGGATATTATGAACTATGTTATAGGGGAAGTTCCGCCAAGTTCATTTTGAGAAAGATAAAAGGTATGCCGGGGTGGAACCGAATGTAATCAATGCCTCCTACATTGTGTTTCTTTGATTTGTAAGTGCTAATGGAATCGGCATAATGTGTACAAGTAGGTCGTGACAGAATTTGTCACGGGTATTTTTATGATACGGAAGCAAGCGAAGTTTTGCACAATTACGCCCCGGATATTTCAATCCAAAAGGACCCCTGTCGGTCGGTGGGACAAAGGTGCACCCAATGTTTTTCTTTCCTTCAAGAATTCACGGCTTTACTCTTCATCTCTTATGATGGCACCACGTGCCATGCACCATAATGCACGGGATGCCTATTTTTAGACTTGAAATAGTGTCTTATTCTTACTTTTTTGTCACATCTCATGTTGATAGCTTGTGATTATGCTATTTATTTATTACTTCTTTCAAGGATCGAGAACAGTCTTTTTCCTAAAGTCATTGGCCATGTTTGGTAATTTTGTTTTAGGTATTATACACATATGTTTACAAATGGAGCGGTATGTGATCTTACAAATAAGTCCACGGCAGGTAATCAGCCCAGTGAATGTGCCAACAAAGTTACAAATGCAAGCTTATATTGTGTTTTGCAGGTCCGGGTACATATGTCTTGAATGCGGAAATCTTGATTAATTCTATCAAAGAGTCTCCAAAGTACTGCAGATACCTTTGTTGTTGTGAAGACACCCATGCTCGCAAGCATCCAAGTAATATTGTTTGCTCTCTTTTCAACTTCCCCCCTTAGGAAGTTTGCTTTATCTAGCTTTTCACATCCAACCATCGATTGTTGGCGGGGCTTAAGTATCTTTAAGGTGAATTAAAATCGGGTGAATTATGTTCTTCTTGAAGGTGCCCATATCTTTGCATCCATAATATTATTTCTCTCGATTCCTTTTTCTTTCCTTAAGTCTTGTTTATTTCTTCATTTACGGTGAAGGCCCATTTCAATTAGATGGCCCATTTACGGTGAAGGCCCATTCTGATGAAGGCCCATTTACATTTCAAGGCCCATTTCACAAATAATGCCAGAGTTTCACCTGTCATATTACTCTGGACTGGTCTTGTCAACTAGTTGGTTCTTAGAGAAAATTTGCTATTCTTGGATGCTTGATCAACCCCAGCTAACGTTAGCAAAATTTGCCATTTTTGAATCTCAAAGATTACCATATGCTTACACTGTCAGTATCACTATTTGGTTAGACTTGTTTAAAAGTCGCATCGGTAGATGTTTCTCCAATGTGTCAATTAATGGGAGCTGCGTTGATTTCCCATTTTTAGCCATTTCTATTTATTCACATTTGCTAGCTTTCTCTAGGTGTGGCGCATGTTTCACTATTTGCAAAAAAGGGCTTAGTCTTAATATCAAAGGACAGTGTTGACAAAAAAGAAAGGATTGTCACGTTTTCTTGTTAGAATGATCTGATAATATTTTGTCATCAGTATTTATGCGATCTTGCATTTTGGACAGTTCGTTTAAAGAACGACAGCCATGGCTTGTAATCCATTGCAATGCCCAGAAGAAGCAGAATGAAGATGGAAACGAAGAAGAAATTATTGCAGGAAGTCATGAACTAATGCCACTTTCTATTAAATTGAAGAACAGAAAGAGTAGTTTGTCTACTTACGCATAAATGAAAGCTTTTAAAATTTGTTGCTAAGAAATTAGCTGCTGTTTAAATTTTGTTGCTTGTCTATGCGCGCAAAGGCAAGAGCTTTCAACATTTGTTGCTTGTCTATGCGCGCATAGGCAAATGATATACTTTGAACCTCTAGCCTATGAACATATAGGATAGACGTTTTATAAAAGTAGGTGCTTGCCCATGTGCTCATAGACAGGACGTACTCTTTAGAAACTCCTGGCCATGCACGCATAGACAGGTATCTAGTTTTCTTCATTGTTTCTATGCACGCATAGGCATGTCTGTGTCTACTCTATGAGCTTTTATGCTTTGGTTTCTTATTCTTCCTTTGTTTAATAGTTTATGAATTTGGAAAATACTTTTATTTGCAAAGATGCGGCAAATTCAACTTGGTAATGCTTGTACCCAATTAAAACTTACAAGCAAAGCAAGGAATTTATATTTGCGTTTGTTGAAGCAAACACCTACCTCCTCTTGATATTTAATGTGTGCTAAAAAAGAACATTTTTTTAAGTGCCTATATTATTGTACTGAATTATTGAAATATAACTTTGTTAACTATGCGCACATAGACATTCTTCCTTACCTTTGTATTTTTGTATCGTAAGAAAGTGCATCTTCTTAGTGTGTCTTAACACAAAATCTGTCGCCCACTTTTAAAATTGGCCATATTTGGAATGCGACTTTATTTTTTGGTAGTTGTTTTTTTAAAAATAGTCAAGACTGTCGAATTTATGTGTTTTTGAAAAAGGAATCTGCAATTGCACCACAGGTCATTAGTGCATTTGCACCGACCTTGTTTATAGCCATGACTTGTTCTATTTCTTCCTCAGTTGTCTCTTCTTCTGTTTTGTCCAATCTTTTACTTTTCCCTGCTGCATCTCTACCATATGTGTTAATGTCAATCCGAGCTTCTTCCAAAAGTTTCTCTGCTTAGGACTTCCTCTTTCTAGGAGCATGACCTTCAGTGTGTTCCATCTCAATGGTTGCCTCACTAGATCTGTCAGTTTGTGCCTGTTTTAAGCTATCGTTTTTTCCCTCACATCAGTGTCATAGTCAGCTATCTGTGGTATCCTTTCAGAATTATTTCCTTCCCTTTCCTTTGGTAATTTTATTTTGCAAGTCCTGTCTCTGTACTCCTTAAATAGCACTCTGCTTATTACTATTGATCTAGTGTCTGGAATAAATATTCTGTATCCCTTTGACTCACTGGCATAGCCTACTAAGTAGCCAATTTGAGCTTTATCATCCAATTTCTCCCTTAGTTCAGTAGGAACATGTACATAAGCTAAACATCCATATGATTTAAACATGCTAAAATCAACTTTGTTCTTAGAATTTGTCCATAAGAGTTCAGGAACATTACCTTTTAGGCTTGCTGTAGGAAGTTTGTTTCGAATGAGTATAGTAGCCTTTAGAGCTTCTTCCCAAAGATAGTTTGGCAGACCAGAGTGTTTGATCATGGATCTTACAACATCCATTATTGTTCTTTTTTATCGTTCAGCTACTCCATTTTGTTGAGGGTTGTACCTGCATGTCATTTCCCTTTTGATGCCATTAGCAACACAATATAGAGATATTCCCCCCCTCTATCAGACCTGACACATTTTACTTTCCTGCCAGTTTCTCTTTCAACTTCATTTACATATTGTTTAAAAGCAATCAGTGCTTGAGATTTCTTTTCTAGACAGTAAACTTTGCAAAACCTGTTGTATTCATCTATAAAAGATATAACGTATTTCTTGTTGGTTCTCCCCCTGATATTAATTGGTCCACATAGGTCTATATGAATTAAATCCAAGAGACCATTTGTTCTTTTTTTGCTTTTGAGAAAAGGCAATCTATTTAATTTTCCAAGTAGACATCCTGCACATGTAAATCTCTCTGGATTGATTTCTTTGCACTCCAACCATCCCTTCTTTATCACAAAGTTTATGTTGCTGCAATGAGTATGTGCCAAGTTTCTGTTTCTGAAGCATGCAGGTCATTAATACTGTCACATTTCACATTATCCATTTGGAATAAATTCCCAACACGTTTAGCATAGAATTTCAATTCATTTCCAAGAAAAATTGTACATGCTTTTGAATCAAAGGTGATTCTGTAGCCTAGATCTACTAGCTGGCTGACTGATATAAGATTTTTGATAACCACTTGCCCTTGAAGGTCTACTAATTGCAGTAGCCCTTTCCCTTCAATTTGTTGAAGTTCTCCATTTCCTACTTGGATATTTTTTGAATATGTGCCTCCAAAGTTCTTGAGTAAATCAATGGTTTGAACTACTGATCTTTCAGCTCCACTATCGACTACAAGTACATTAGACTTGTGATTAGCTTCATTCTTATCAAAAATAGCTAATGCAAATTTTACCTCATCTTCATCTTCTGATTCTTCCTTTTCAGCTTCCATAAGTGCCTGCTGGTTTTTTCCACCTCGACCCCTGTTGTGATTTGTTTTTCCTCCTTTGTTATAATTTCCAGTTCCCCTTGTCTTGTTATAATCCTTTGGGGTTGGACATTTTGCAGTTATATGCCCTTTTCCTCTACAAGTAAAACAATTGAATTCTTTATTTAGTTTGGGACAATTGTTCGTGTAATGGCCTGATTCTTGACAGTGAAAGCATGTCCTTTTTTCATTTCTCCTTTTTCCAGCAAACAATATCTCTGATGCTTCAGCATCTTCTCCCTTGAGCATTTTCTTTTGCTCAGCTTCTGTTCTTAAAATATTTTCTGCTTCTTCTCTGGTTTTGGCCATGTTTCTAATAAACATAGCATGTTGTTCATTTTCTCCTATAGATCTAGCAATTGCCATCACTTGATATCTTTCAGTCAGATTTGCTCCAGCACCACTAAGATCAGCCACTATATTGTCAAATGTGTTAAAAAAATCAGAGACATCTTTATCTTCTCTCAATTTAAGATTTCTCAGTTCATTTTCTAGCAGATCTATTTGAGTTTTTTCTTCATAATGTTTGAGTAAGAACTTTCACATCTCTCTAGGACTCATGTTTCTTAATTTCAGTCTAATAGTGGGACTAACCTTGCAGGTGATAATCCCTTGGGCCTCCTTTGTTGTGGCATAAATGGATCTCCCTGCTCCACTGCTCACAGTCATAAAAGTTCCACCAGAAGTTGTGTTGCATGAGCCTCCAGATCCTGTAGCCACAGCATATGAATGAGAAGCACCACTACCAATAGCAGACCTTGCAAGTGTGCTACTCTCTGCACCAGCTTGTGCAGGAACCCCTTCATTTGGATCAACTAGATCTCATAATTCTTCTACTTCCAGGATAGCTTAGCAGCATCTTCCATACTTGAAACCCAGGTCCCCTTGTGTAGACCTCTACTGTGCGTAGTAAATTTGCTCCAAATCTTCTAGCCATAATTTCTGCTCTGATACTAAATGTTAGAATATCAATAGTTCAATATGAAGTTTGATTCAAACAATGACTTTGCTTAATAGCTTTACTACTCAAACCAAACGAATTCCCAAATGAATATATTATTGCCTTTCACAATGGTCTAGATTGTTAACTTGAACTAATTTATTGTATTCATCGAACAACTTCCCCTTTTGGTTCTTTACAACCTCGAATGATCACTGTCCTGCGCCCATATCACTACAATGCAATCTTCTTAGTGCTAAATAGTTCATATGCAGCCGGTTTAGTAGTCGGTTTAGGATCTCGGTGCCGGATAAGTCGGTTCTTGCTTTTATTTCCATATGCTGAATATCCCACATTTTGGACCATTGTAATAATGAATTACCTGTAAAAAATAGCTTGAATGATAGAACCTATAATTTCTAAGCCATATATCATTATAATTTGACTTAGTACACTTCATAATCTTAACTCTGTGAACTTCTGCCAAAACCCCATGACATATATGATAATTATAATCAACTCCAACAATAAGTAGGAAAAGGTACAAAAGAAGTTTTTATATACAGAATTAGGGTCAAGATGTAGACTCCCTATGAAATTATATTGGCAGAATGTGGTATGATGCCCTTGGAATGCGAAGCTTTATATCATTTTTTGAATTACATTTGTAAATTAAATACAATGGATGATGAGGCTCTTCCATGTTTGGCCCAAAAGGAAACATCTGAAAAAAGATGGTATGCTGATGGTATGCTGAAGGTTTGGCGTGGATGCGAAAGTGGGGTTTAGATATCCTTGATTTAAATGCCAACAGAAAGCGCCATGAGAGTTTTCTAGCCATGACATGGACCAGGCCAGGGATAAAAGCTGAACTGTATACAGAAATACCTTTAATCCCGAATTGCAGCATGCTAAGTACTTGGACGAAAGTATCTCGATGAAGAAAAGACATTGCATCGGCAGTCACGATTATGCCGAAGCGGCATGGATGAAGTTGAAGATGAGATTCATGTGGCTTTACATTGTCCAGCGTACCATGCATTGCACATCAGGTTTGATTTGGATATGCTCCATCTTTGCACATTGCCTGCGGGGAATGTTAGCAGCTTTTTGATGGAATGTTTGCAGTTTAGGGAGACGAGGATTAAAGAGCTGCAAAGAATCATATGCATTGACTCAGAATTAGAGGGAGACGAGGGTGAGACAGAAGATCTCCCACCAAGGGGCTTCTGTTTGATGTTGACACTTGATGTTTGTGCTTGTTAAGTCTTATGGACCTAATGATGCGAAACCACTTCACCTCACCTCACCTCACCTCACCTCACCTCCCTCACCTCACCTCATCTCTCTCTCTCTCTCTCTCTCTCTCTCTCTCTCTCTCTCTCTCTCTCTCTCTCTCTCTCTCTCTCTCTCTCTCTCTCTCTCTCTCTCTCTCTCTCTCTCTCTCTCTCTCTCTCTCTCTCTCTATCTATCTATCTATCTCTCTCTCTCTCGTGATGGTCCGACATATGAAATAAAAACCACTTCATACTTCACTTCACTCCCCCTCCTCTACACCTACTACCTACCTACCTACCTACCTACCTACCTATCTACCTACCTATCCATCCATCCATCCATCCATCCATCCATCCATCCATCCATCCATCCATCCATCCATCTATCTATCTATCTATCTATCTATCTATCTATCTATCTATCTATCTATCTATCTATCTATCTATCTGAATGCAGGGATATTATCTATCTATCTATATGAATGCTGCTCATAGAAAATTAAATATAGAAGGAATGCAAATAAGTATCTTGTAAACAGATTTATATGTGTGTTTATAGATGATCGATGTTTTGGTACCTTCACAACTTGTTAAATTATAGCTTCAAACTAGAACAATCCTATCCAATACAAGTTGAAGCGCATGACCTCTAGGGCATTGAAGCTCCTGTCTTGCAGAAGCAAGGTAACTGGGTAATAGACCGTTAGAAGGAAAGAGGAAGCCACAACATATTGAAGATTATCGTGCATAAGATTACCGTGCAAATGTATGACTAAAGCATGCCAATCATGCCAGAAGATGGGGACACGGTATTCGTCATTACTAAGAGTACATTGAACTAGATGCTATATTTTTTTAAAAGGCACGTACGCAAAAAATACATTGCTTTGGATTGATATTATTGTAGAGTGTGGAAATGCACCCTTCAAAAGAATCAAGCAAGCACAAGAGCAATTGGCAGAGATCTAACATATATAATTTTGTTTAGATCATGTGGATATGCTCGAATTGCAGGAACTGTTGCTATCTGGAAGAGAGGGTGGTAGGCAAGCCTGCTATAAATTTTATATCTGATTTAGAAATGCGACTTTTAAGCATTTATGAATTTATCATCTTTCAGTTTCTATTTCAAAAATTTAATAACCAAATTTCTATTCAAATATTTAATAATAAGCAACATTTATAAAAAAAAACGTACAATGAGTTCACCATCTTTCAATTATTTCTTCTTGAAACTTTCGATGATAAAATCCACTACTGTACTTATGCATCATAAAAATCATGCATTCTATGCATTATGCATCATAAAAAACATGCATTCTATGCAAATATGACATGTGTCTTACCTTTATGAGTTTATTTGCATCTTTGGTTCATGGCCATTGATCTGCAAACCTCTATTGTGCCAAATCAATGAGCACAAATTTTTGCAACAAAAATTGAATTGCAAGTTTTAATGGTGCAAACATATTAATGAAACCCAATGGTTCAAAGCATATATCAAATTATTCACATCACATTATTACATTCCAAATGCATATCAGGTTTTACACAGCATAATGTCACAGTGCTACATTTACATCACAGCTTCACATAAACCAAACTAAGGAAGCATAATGTAACTACACATAAAATCGATTATTCACATCCTTTAAGCACATGCCCTTGAAAATTAACTTAATCTGGCCCCCAGCATCCAATTGAAGCGTGATTATATTGCATAACCTTCAGAGTATTCTCTATTTGCAGAATATTCGAGTGATTATTCCAGTAACTTCTTGAGTAAGCCAAATTGCCGAATATTTGTTGCGATGGATCTCTTTGGGATGGGTTCTCTGCTATGATGGGCACTTGATCTTCAACTCCCACTCCGGTGCATAGAGGTCCGGATTTTTTTTGTTTTGGACACTAATTTCGGCCACAAATTCAAGCTCGCCCAGGACAGCAAGTGAGATCTTTGCAAAAAAGGCCAAGGCAAGAAGATGCTTGAAAATGGGTCTGTTTGAATTGAATGGTCCTCTGGCCTCGAGGTTTATTTTGCATAACCCCCTCGAGCAGGAGGTTAATCTCTCCTTCCTCTTTCTACAGCCAGCAGTCGGAGGATCATGGACGTCCAATCGTGCAAAACACTGACTTCATTGTGACCAAAATTTGCCATCACCCCTCACGACCATGTTTACACACACGCAAGCTTTCACACAGCAAAAAGTCTTTGTCGCGAAAAAGCAAGGTCGGAGGATTAGCCCCCAAACTGCAATGGCCATACCAGAGCACCAACTCACAAGCTCACTAGAATCAGCTCGATTGCCTGCAAAAAACTCGCAAGTCGACTGGCAAGTAATAAACTCATACTAAAAACCCTTATTCCTTAAAAATAACTAAGTCCTCTACATCTCCCTCCCACCTGACGTTGAAAAAAAAAAAAAAAAAAAAAAAAAGGGAGAGAGAGAGAGAGAGAGGAAACATCAAGGTATACTTGGCTGACATCGCCACCATAAAACACGACATCAAGCCACGACCGAAAACCCTACCTGAAGCCCTGCAAAAGTCAAAGACTAGAAGCTCTTCCAAATCCATAAGCTGAAAGCGCTATCTGGAGCTTTTCAAGGATTCGAAGCTCTGCCCACCTCCCAAAAGTCACATTCCCAAACACTATTGACATGAGATAGATAGATAGATAGATAGATAGATAGATAGATAGATAGATAGATAGATAGATAGATAGATAGATAGATAGATAGATAGATAGATAGTTTTACGTCATGCCACACTTGCAGCGTCCATGAGGACATATGACGGACCCCCAGAGACTTGAACACAAGATAGAGACCATCTGGAACGTCACATTATTTACTTCCAGAAGGTGGTGGCTATGGATGAAGCCCGGCTGCCCAACCTTGCTTTGGCGGTGGCGATGGGCCAGCGACTCAAAGCTTCTTTGGAAAGACAAGCAAGCCCAGTGGTTCTCGCTATGGAATGTGTGCAGTAACGAGATGTGGACCCGGTGCATACACCGAAGGAACGCTACTGCCTTGAAGCAAGACTTGGATGCTTGCTTCATGGCCAAGCTTTGGGATGCGAGAGGCCCTGTCACATGTCAAGGTGGCAAATTATCGACGCAGGTTAATCCCATGCTCACGAGGGGCCCACACCACTACCCGCGCACCCATCTACCCATGAAAAGCGCATGGTGATTGCTTTCCATTCGACAGTGCACACCACCTCCGCATTGAGGCGGGGAGATGGATTCGGGAGCCAGCGTGAGGAGCCGAGTCCGGCCGTCCGTCAGGGAGCCATTGAGGATGAAAGTCACGCCCTCGGGCTTTGTCCGTCACGAGCATATCGGGCCTCGGTATGCTGGATTAGTTGTGCCCCATCGGGCCTTGCATGAGCCTCGCGAGCACGACCTCGTAGGTTTGTTGGGATCGTACCTCAGGGGGAGGTAATGGATACTGCGGACTCGGTTATGCCCCCCGTCCGGCATTAACCTCAAACCGTACTTGTGATTATGTATATAAGCTGCGCGATATGTCAAGATCCTTATTGCTACTAAGGTTTTTTCCCGAAAACCCTTGGGCGGGGTTTTTAATCCGGTAGTAATATCGCTTTCTTTGCTCTCTCTTTGTACTTGGGTCCCATAGGCCAGTTGGTCTCCGTGGACGATAAAATCATATTCTATTCTATTCTATTCTATTCTATGTTCCTAAACTTCCCAAAGTTTAAAAGCTCCCTTGCCTTTTTTTGTACCGTTGGAACAAAATCTATAAAAAACACTCAAATAAAAATATAACCTCTAAAATTATACACAGCTAACTCCTCAAAATATAATTTTAAATACAATATAATATTTAATAATTCCAGCCATTGCCAGAATACCATATCTTTCCACATCCTATAGTCTCGAGAACACCCCTATCTTTCCACATCCTATAGTCTTATGCATGATAAGAAGTCACACATTTTATGTAAAAGACAATACTTGACATATATTCAGCTCCAAAAATGATTTAGATAAATTCAAAATACCTCAATATCCTATCTTTCCACATCCTATAGTTTCGAGAATACCCCTATCTTTCCACATCCTAAGTCTTATGCATGATAAGAAGTCTTGCATTTTATGTAAACATATTCATCTCCAAAAATGATAAGATATTTCAAAATACCTTTAGTCTTATGCATGATAAGAAGTCAGGCATTTTATGTATTTTGTGCACGATAAAAAGTCAGGCATTTTATGTAAGACAATATTTGGCATATTCATTTCCAAAAATATTAGGTAAACATATTCATCTCCAAAAATGATAAGACATTTCAAAATACCGTATACATCTTCTGCATGATATAAGTTGGGCATATAAAAAGTCAGGCATTTTATGTAAGAATATTTGACATATTCATTTCCAAAAATGATTAGGAAATGGCATATACACATACATATTTCAAAATACCTTATTTTCCCACCATCGATTTATTGAATTTTCCCACCATCGATTTTCGATTTATTTCAATAAATACCTTATTTTCTCCACCATCCCACATGGCACAAACCTTCAAGTACCTTATCTTGCCACCATCATACATGACACAAAGACATTTCAAAATATCTTTAGTCTTATGCATGATAAGGAGTCAGGCATTTTATGTATTTTATGCATGATAAAAAAGTAAGGCATTATACGTAAGACAATATTTGACATATTCATTTCCAAAAATGACTAGGTAAACATATTCATCTCCAAAAATGATAAGACATTTCAAAATACCTATTAGTCTTATGCATGATAAGAAGTCAGGCATTTTATGTATTTTATGCATGATAAAAAGTCAGGCATTTTATGTAAGAATATTTGACATATTCATTTCCAAAAATGATTAGGAAATGGCATATATACATACATATTTCAAAATACCTTATTTTCTCACCATCGATTTATTGAATTTTCCCACCATCAATTTTCGATTTATTTCAATAAATACCTTATTTTCCCCACCATCCCACATGGCATAGACCTTCAAGTATCTTATCTTCCCACCATCATACATGACGCTTTTAGAAAGGGGTCAACTTCAAAAAATTGTCAACTAGGTGACACTTTTGGAAGTAGATGGACACTTTTGGATGGATGGAGGGAGGGAGGGAGGGAGGGAGGGAGGGAGGGAGGGAGGGAGGGAGGGAGGAAGGTTCTTTTATCGTCCCATGAGGCCAATCGGCCTATGGGACCCAAATTACACGAGTGCAGCAAGCGTTGCTACCCGGATTAAAAACCCCTTACGAGGGAAAATCGTCATTAAGCAACAAACCGGGCAAACTATACAAATATACATATACACATGAATTCCCGCACCTCGGTAGGCGCGTGGGGACAAAGGTGAGTCTCATAGATCAAAACCTCCCGGAGGTAGGAGCCAAGGATCGAAGGCCCGGCAGCGTGAAAGTAGCTTCGGCGATTGGCGGGCTGTGTCGCACCAAGAGGCGACGAGCCGAATCGACTATAGGTGGGATAGCTCACGGAAGGCATGGCTTTCATCCTCAACAACCCCCAAAGGCAACACCGACAAAGCCCGCCCCGCGCGGCTCTCCAATCCAAATCCCCGTCTCAAGCCGAAGATGGTGGGCCTATTCAATGGACGCGATGTTCCTGCGCTTCTTCATGGGTAGCTGAGAACGCAGGTAGAGCTGTGGGCCTCGAACCAGGGTGGGGTTTATGTGCTGTTTGTAGTGTGCCATCTTAACCTGTTCCAGAGCATTGTGGTCCCAGAGCTTCCCCGGGAAACAAGAGTCCAAGTACCCCATCAGCCTATCCCGGCCGGCGTCTGTGTGCACCTGGACGTACCTATGTGCCTCTACGTTCCAGCGCGCCAGCCACTGGGCTCTCTTGTCCTTCCAACAAGCCCCATTCCCCTTCCATCAACTACCATCCCCTAGTTTAGATAGATAAATAGCCATAAGATCTTCACGCCAAAGGAGCATGCTATAAAGAGAAAAAAAAGAAAGAAATTTGCATCTACAAACAAAAAGTCCCCTGTGCACCTTGAATGTAGCATCTACTAACAAAAAGTCCCATGTGCATATAGACAAAAAGTCCCCTGTGCACCTTGAATGTAGTTCCCACTTTAAAAAGTAACATTATCTAAACAAGAAATTTGGCCTCTGCGAACATTTCTCTTTCCCGGCTCCTTTGTATTTAGGTAATGGAAGGAGATGTTTTATTTTCTGCATACAAAATTTTGGCCATGTCCATTGCTATCGACATCTTCACTAATGGTGTCAAGCTTCTTAGATAATCTAGGTGTCAATCACTAGTCAGATTGCAATGCTTTTACCCCAAACATTTTTCTTATTGTGATTACATTTATCTGAAGTTGGAGCTATGCAAAGGTGGGCTGGAGTAAAAAAGTATGTGTTCAAGCTTTGCCTTGAAGCCATGCTAAAAAAAGACTCGTGGGCCGAAGTCCAAAAGGTATTCGCCCAAAATACCTGTATTTTGTGGAAAACTTAAAAGCATCTATCTTGAAATGAGCTTGTTCTGATCTTTTGGGGGTGTAGGCTTCTTATTGCCAATATAAAGTTTTCCAAAAGATCCTTTTTGTTTCTTCAAAAGTTGCAATTGAGGTTCTTGTATTCTGATCCAGACTGAAGACCTTGACTTACTCTGATCCTGACTGAAGACCTTGACCATTCTTGAAGTCCTGGTTTTTTATATAAATTTTGAAAAAACTTTGCTAAGCTTGCCTATATACATAACTCTATTATATTCTGATTTGCCTATGTCTCTAGGCAGTCGAATTATATTGTATGTTTTTCCTTAATTAATGAAAAAATCATCTCGTACCTTCAAAAAAAAAAATCCCTCTAAGATTCGCTCAAATTTCACCTAAGAGTCTCTTATTCTAGCGATGCTAAACATCGATGACTTTTAAGGAATAGAATCTTAGACCATAAGAATTAGATGGCGGACATCTTTAAGAGCAAGGCTCTTAAGTCTAAATCTAGGCCAGTAATTATGGCAAGGCCGAGTAATTAGCAACATTAAAGAAACACGAGTCAAGCTCGACATCAACCTTAAGCGGAGCAAAGTAGAGCATCGACACCAAATCAGGTACCTTGGCAAGTATGACCTCATAACTGGCATGGAATATTAAAGCCAGCTAAGGCAATAATTGATTATCATAAGCAAGAGATGTTTATCCCGGCACCAAAGGGCAAGTACCTTATAATTAAAGTAAGGAAGTAATTTTGTTAAGTCTGCCCTAGGATCTTAGACGATAAGAATTATACATTATTAAGTTTGCCCTAGGTTACCTGTGCAAGCTCAAACATTCTCAAATGATGTCATTCCAAATGGGGCCATGCTGCCATTTGAGGTGGCCTTGTGACGAGGTTGAGTGGGCTCGTGATTGTGTAAATGGATTATAGATGGTATTATCATAAAAAGCTAGATAAATGAACAATTTGGAGATGACCATTGCCAAACCATGACTGCGTAAGGTTTTATTTCAGTGGTGGGGATATTGCAAATCTCTTATTATGAAGGTCATCCAGATGTCCTTACATAATGGAAATTGCATAGCCTACATTTAATTTAACATGGCCATTTTTCATTTGGCCTTTGTAGACCATTTTCTCTACATCAGTGCATGAAAATAATGCATACACGATATTTATATTTTTAATGCATTGGTAAATGGAATTTGTGCTACTTGGCCCCTATTATAGGTTTTCGGTTAGATAGTATTTTTTCTAGACCAACGCCAATTGCCTGTGCCAATTGAATAGCTTGCTTTGAGAATAATTGAGAAAATCAATAACATCATCATCATGATGGAAAGTCCATATCCAACTTATCGTACCTCTTAAGCTGCTTGTCGAAGGTTAAAGGCATAAGGCATATTCAGCAACACGAAGTTCCAAAAATGACCATTGATCACGATATTCTGCCAGAACTGTGCTTAGTCTTGAACTCTACATATACCTTTTAGCATTGAAATTATCTGGTGAGTAATCAGTAAGGATATGAACATCTGTTGTTGTACTATATCATCTAAGATTGCGTGCTTCGTATACAATCCCAATCAGTAGATCTTTCACTAGCAGCATGTCAAATTTCATCCACCAATTTGACTCTTTCTTTTAAACTTGTCAGTACCTATTAAGAACATAGTAGAAAACGAGCTTTTCAATTTATCTAGTTAATCAAGAACAAAGATAATATTCATACTCGTACTGTCCAATAGTAAGTGAACTAATGTGCATCACGAACAAAGGGAAAGGGATCCTTTTCATTCGAGACTTTTCCTTTAAAAGAAGTGTCTCAAAAGACAGCTGATGTTTGATTTGGTATGCATATAGCATAGTCTTCTACTCTGTGGTTTGGTCATAATTCTCTACTCTGTGTGCCATGGTTCTTGAGAGAATAAACAATTATTCTGGGTTTTTATTAGGGCATATAAAATTAAAGAAAAATGAATATTCCCAGGGGCCAACCAATGATGGGGAATATTAGAGGTGGCCACATGCAATCTTTAGGGCCCTTCCCTCCATATATGAATCTGATATGAGGGGATACGAGAGAGGGGAAGATCTGCAGGAACAGCTGCGGAAGAGAAGAAAACAGATGATCAAACTAAAATTTTGGGTGCCTCCCCTATCCGATTGGAACATTGAAAGTTGGCCTCCAACATGAACCGGAGGCCTCCACCTCCATTTTTGGACGAAACTCCTTCCATTGAAACCGGAAAACTGACATGTGGCCACCCTTATTTTCCCCTAAAGAATCGGATGTTTCAAGTTTCCAACCGAAAAGTTGTATCCTCCATATTGAAAAATATATGAGAATCTTACAACAAATTTCCATGCACTAACTGAATGGAAAAACCTACCATCCCAAAGTTCTTTCAACAGTGGAGCCAACTGAGATTTATAGTGGAACCCAAAGATAAAAAACAAATGTTATTTTGTATTATGTATATCATTTTGTGGGACCTTAGTGGATTAGAGAAATATCTGCCATGCACGTGTCGAAACATAAAGCTCCATCCAGCAAGTGGATTATGCAGTATAAAGGCCAGCAGATCTCAACGTAGAATGCACATCTCAAAATGGAAACGGAACTCGACGTCTTCTTATTAAAGGAGGTTTGGCTATGGTGCCCGGGTTGCCGGAGTATGAAATCCGCACTGGGGCCTCAAATTTCCTTCCTAATCTTATTAATCCACATGGAAATAATTCTTCCTACTTGTTACTGTCACTTTGGCGCAGAATTTTGCTCCTTTTTCTGCATAGAATAGTGTATTCTGGGGCCTGGGGAATCTGGACCATGACCTCGTCAACCATCGAATTGGTAGCCACAAAATTGGATTGCTTCTTATTTCCGAGGCAAACGAATAGTGCCATGCATATTTTCTAATATAAGTTCTGGCGGTTCTTCTATAGACTGTGATCTGTGACCCTTTTTCGTGGCATAGCCATAGCTATAGCTTCGCCTTTTATCCCGTCTAGACTAGACCAGGCTATAAATGAGGCTAGCAAATAGCCGCCTTCATTCATGATTGAATAGATCCTTGATGGGCCCCTTTTTCCCTATTATAGCTTAGCTCAAATCCTAGCCATGGAGATGTAAAACTTCAAGCAGAAGCGTCTTCTTGACTGAGGCGTACATTCATCTAAGATCAAGAACTTTTTTACCAGGAGAAGTGAAGATTTGAAAATCGAGGGGGAGTAGGTTTTCCAATGAATGAAACCTAGAGTTTTTTTGGTTTTTTGGGGTTGAAACTTTAAGGGCCGTTGGATTTGTTTTTTTGTGGACAATGGTTTGTTGTTGACGACGGGATTTGGGAGCAACGAAATTGGAAGTGACACTGTCCTCATACAGAGGACGTTTAGTGTTGAGGAGGTGTCGGATCTCAGGCCTGGCCGGATTCGGCTGGTAGGCTCTTGCCTGGCAGGAATTTGGCCCGATGGGCTACGCTTGGCATGGATTGAGCGATTTTGTTGGAGCCAGGTTCTACTTGAAGATGCATGGATGCAACGCCATAGTTCTTGTCTGTTTTCTGTGCAGCGGCATGCCGAGCAACCAAGGGTGTGGTGAAGGTGACAGAGGTATGTTTTAGTCTGTGTCAATGCTGAAAAAACTTGCTCTCGACCTCCTGAGAGCAGCAGTGCTGGAGCTACCAGGCCCAGAGGCAGCATGAATCCGCTGGCTCCCAATGATTTCCTGAGCCTTGATTCAAATCGGGTTTTCTATCATAGTGCCTTTGTAGAGGTCCCTTCTGAGATGCTGCAGCTGCCACCAGAGAGAGCTCAGTGCAACCTGAGCATTCTGGCTAATGTCTGTGAGGGTTTTGTGCCAACAAGAAAGAGAGGCAGGCCACGAAAGAATGTTGGAGTTGTAATTCATAAACAGAATGAAAGAAATGATCTTAAGAAGAGCAGACAGTTGCAAAAGGAGGAGAGCAAGAAGTTGAAACAGATGGAGAAAGAGAGGAGACAGAGGAAGAAGATGGAGGAACAAGAGAAGATGAAGAGGCAGAAAGAGGGGAGAAAATGTATACAGAAGAAAGAGAAGGAGATGAAGAAGAATTCAGAGAAGGATGGGAAAAGCAATGTGCGCGATGTCAGCGTGACTGTGACAATAAGCGGTTCTGACATACTTGAAGAATGCTATTTGAGAGCTTGCAAATTTTTAGATTCGGATTGTTTGGCTGGCATGGTGGCAGTGGAGCGTGGCTCTGAGGTTGATCATCTCCACTTGCAATGTGTGTTTCGAGTTCCTTCAACCATGCCTGCAGCTGTGAATGTCCGATTAAGACAAGCTCACTGGACGAACCACCGTCCACCTGGTGATGTCATTCTGTGCAAGGCCTTGAAGGATACACGTTTGCATTGCTTCGAGGGGATGCTCGGATATTGTTTAAAAGATGCAGATAAACTCCATTATAGAAATCATATGAAAGAGGTCTCCCCTGAGCAACTTCAGCATGGCAAGAATCTGTACGCTTTGTATGGAGCTGGTGAGATCAAGCACTGTGTGGTGCTGGATAACAGGAACTTGCTTGGTCGGGCCAATCATTTTGTCCTATATCATGGGAGACGGCAAAGGACTCCCAGCCTATGCTACACAATCGCTCGAATGCTGCGAACTAGAAAATTCACCCTTTCTAGTGCCTGGGTTCTCCTTTGGAATTCCGCTCGAATCAGTTATCACAAAGTAGCGGCAGCTTGGAGGCTGACCTTGGATCCACATCATGCCTCCATCAAGGATGTGCGCTGTGTGATTTATGGGCTGCCACCAGGGGAGGAGCCAGTAGAGAAAGTGGGGAAAAGGCGCCATAGGTACTGGGACGATGCCTTGGCTTGTGCAGAATTAGATAGACTTGATGCCATGCTGGAGGAGGAAGCAAGCATCGGCAATGAAGGCGAGGGTAGATGGCGTTGCATGTCATTCGAGGTGTAGGCTAAGATGTCAACATCATCGGCTTTGTGGTTAGCTTTGTGGTTTTTTGATATAATTAAGGGAATCTAGAAAATTGCAATAATGCAGAAGTAATAGTTGAATATGAAAACAATGGGCAGTGCAAAAGTGCACTGGCGATAAAAATGCTACTTTGAATGTGGGACATGAATGAATTGGAGGGTATGTGTGCAATGGTGCTTGTATGAATGACTCCTGAGATCGAGAAAAATGCTCTTCCCACATAATACAGCATTATTTGTTCCATCTCATCCTTTTAATTTTATAGAAGCTAATAAAAAGAATGAATTTTGTTTTAAATTGAGCAACAAAACATAGCAATTTGCTATGCAGATTCCAAGAATGTCTATACAATTTGATATACATTTGCCTTTGAAAGGCCTCGTTGGATGGTGCTCTGGCCTTAAAAGGAATGATGCTCGAGTGAAAAAATGACAACAAACAGGCATAACGCTATAGCCTAAGCTCTGCAGACTGCATCCTTGTTACTTTTTTTGAGCTTGTAACCTGCATAATGAAAACAATTATTATTATTTTCTAAAGCTTGGAAAAGCTTAAACCAAAGTATGCATACAGTAGAATCAGTTCTGATTTTTCCAAGTTAGCTCCAGCATTGTTTAATTTTCTCTTATGACTGTTGTTTAGATTAGCAGTTGGAACTTTATTTTGAGTGGTTGCAAAGGTATCTCCACATAGTGTTGTCATAGATGAGACAATCTGCAAAAAATTAAGTTTTTAATCTGTTGATACATGCTAAAGCTACTACATTACATAATGATTATAACTTACTTTGTTGAAGTCACTCTCTGAGGAACTGCAGGCTTGTAGGATCTTACTTTTGTCTACTTTAAGCTCCATTGGCGCTGAATCAGACTGATAAACCTGATGCATGTTATACCAGCTACTAACTTGAGCACATACCTTATATTTTCTTACACATAGTAAAATGCATTGGCCGACTAAAATCAGCTGACTTTCGTTTTGCTGCAGGAGTTACAAATTGTTCTTTGTATTTCAAGAGAGCTTGGTGTGGTGGTAAGCACCTAGGCTTGGAGTTTAGATGTCCTGTGTTCAAATCTGGGTCGAGGCGCCAAAAAATTAGGTATATAAAAAAAATACGAATTGTTCTTTGTAACTGCACAAATTTAACTGCAAGTAAGCTGCTTGTTTATATAAACAAAGAGGAAGGCAGACATGCTTACATTGCTAAACTTCGATTTACAATACTGACCAATCTTACACAACCAAATTTTATGGCCAGTTCCCTTACATCTAGCTTAGGTCTGCATATAATAAACAAAATTTACATCGCATTGCTCAAGCTGACAGATAGGCTACGCACCATCCGCCAAGTTTGCGTCTTCATCCATTCAACATCGAAGTAAGCACCATCGATTGCAGCAGCACGCTCTTCAACATCGTCCCAATCCTCGGATTCTGCATCTAAGGGAATAAACGTAGAGAATGGAGGTGGAGGAGAGGCATCTATGTTACCTTCACTGGCTGGGCCTTCAACATGGGAGCCTGCAACACAAAATTTGTGACGCTCCCTGAACATATACATCGCTCCGGACGTATACATATGGGGACTTCCCCCTCCCATGGCAACCAACTCGCCATGAGCAGGGCCCTCCGTCTAACTCGGACCATCTATAGAAAGATGCCCGGGTGAAGGACACGGAGGTGTCATTCGGCCCACGCCTTCAATGGGACTCGCGTGCATACAAGGTTAACATACATCATAATCATATAATAAATAACCACCACGAAGGGTGGCACATCCATCCAACTGATAATAACAAAGAAGATGCATTTAAATACTAGAGAAAACGTCCCAAAACCCATGGTTCTACCCCGGTTCAGACTCCAATGAGGGTCGACTGACGGCTAGGTGTCAAGAGATCAGCAGATTGAATCTTGGCATGGCGTTGGCTGGCATAGAACATCGGCTAGGGTTGTCCACTCCATCCGCCCCTCACGTGTACACTTTGCGAGATGAATCAAGCTATGCGTCATTGTAGCCTTCCAGAGATGCAATCCCAAGGTATCACCCTTCGGGACTACTCCGGGTTACATCTCCTCGGTCCGATGAGGCAGGTCAGGGAAGTGTCCCTTCCCAGAGTCGCAATGATTCCATGGGTGAGCTAGAGAATACGTGCCGCATCGGCGACCTCGCGCATCCGTGCGGCCTACTCCCCTAAATCTACACAAAGTACAGGATGATCACACCACTTTGTACCGGGGAGTGTCGGACCCATACCCGGCCTAGTTCAGCGGCTTCGGCTATTAGGGTCTAGCTCTTTGAAGGAGTCCCCATAGCCTTTTATGCCGAGGTGAGACCCCACCCCACACTTCATCACCGCGGCTCCTTGTCGATGCTTCAATCATGCCATAGATTCCGCGGCTCGGTGGGATCTTGTGCACAGGCCGCAATTACGGGTACTAGGGGAAGCTACTAGGAGCATACTAATGAACATAGGTCACAGAGGTCTCTACCCCCCTTAACCCCTGCTTTCTGGAAGAACTAACAAATATACTACCAAAGATACATCCATCCATACATCACGAGCATAATCCATAGTTGAGAACAAGTTCTAACTATCAAACAAGGGTTAATCATAATCAAAGACAAACAAGAAGATCGGCCAGGCGCCCGGCCCTAGAATGTCAAGCTAATCTATCCACTAACCCCAATTCCTGGATCCATTGTCATGTGGCATCTCCATCTTCAATCAACTGGCCAACAGCTCCTCTCCTTGAATCGATTTGGGGCAAATTGGGATAGGGATCCAATTTCTTTGCCCCAAATTAGTATCTTTTCATGGCCAATCGAGTTTGGCCAGGTGTCCTCCTCTTAATTAATTAATTAAATTAACTTAATTGGCTTAATTAAGTTAATTAAATAATTATTCCTTAATTTTAGGTATTTAACCTTTAATTAACCCTTTATTAATTTAGCATAGCTAAATTAATCCCTTTTAGGTCAACCCCCTAGGTTAGCATACCCCATGGTGGCGTATTCTTACTGCGTGACGTGTCAGTATATTTATATGTATAGCATAGAAATACGTGGAACGTCACATTCTCCCCCCCTTAGAAATAATGCTGCCCTCAGCATTGGGGTTAGTTAAAACAAATGATACACATCTTAATAAAATGGAACGTAATAAGTTATACGTACGAAAAGTAAAGTAATTTCTTATTCCCGAAGGTAATAAAGGAAGGAAGGAAGGAAGTATATTTTAACGTCCGCGGAGGCCAAACTTGACCTATGAGACGGTACATGCAGTACACAAAGCAGATAAAACCACACCAAAAAGACAAATGCTACTATACAATGTGTCCCTACTACTGGGATGAAAAAACCCCCCCACATGGGAGGAAAAACCCTGGTAGTAGGCTCTCAGATCCCTTGTCCTGTAAGGGATTCTCTAACGGTAGAGACTTGCAAAATGTAGGATGCGAGACGTGCAACCATTGGCGATGCCAGCAATTGATGCAGCGGTGCCTCAGAGCATCTAAGATCAGCATGTGTTGCTCGGATATGCGTATATGCCGGACACTCTTGCAGAGCATGGTGCTCATCCTCTACTGTCCGCATGTGGCAACACTGGCATATTCTCTCATGCCGGGGGATTCTCTGCCCTCCATCTGTAGTCCAACGACCTGTTTCAATTCTGAGATGATGGGACCCCGTCCTCACGGAGGCATTTGACATTATCATGAGAAAAAGAAGTTTAAAGGACCGAAGTCCAATAGCACACATCGCACTACGAAGATCGAACTCATGTAGACAAGATGAAAACTGGAAAACTTGGGCCATCAGCAACCCTCTGTACATGGGCAGGTCACGCACCGCTCACTGGCCTGCACATGTCAATACATCAGTATATATACATATTATAAGTAAGTTGTGGTTGAAGGGACCACCCCCTATAATAAAAGAAAAACCTATCTACAAGGGAACCTATCATGCCTATGGTTCGCAATTCATTGCGGCATAAGGAATGGCCAAGTTCCCATTATAGCCGAGATGAACGCGACCTATCAACTACATGCTTTCCAAGCAATCCGCGGTCATGTCAACATTGACAATACACCACGTCCTAGAGAAGACGAAGGTGATCTCATCATCGGTAACTACTTTTAACCACGATGCATCTACCCCTGCAGTCTACTGCATGATTCTCGGCGAATCAAGCCTTCAAAGCTTACCGCCGGGTGCGGGGTTGATGACATCGTTGATGGTGCGGCCCTGAGATTCCCGCATGAAGTCCGGATAGTGCTTCTCAAGGTCTATCTTCATCACCCACGTAGCATCCTCAACTGGCAAGTGTTTCCACTTAACCAAATATTGCAGCATTTGAGTCCTTCTGGTCTGCTTATAGGCTCGATCAAGGGAAAAAATTAAGCATACTATATATTTTTTTATAAAAAATAGTTTGGCTATTTTTCAAAATTTTACAGTATTTTATGATGTACATTTGGCTAAAGTTATTATTATTATTTCATTTATATGTATTTGGACTTGACGAAACTTTTAAATTATTTACTATAAACTTTTATTTAGCTATTTTTTCTAATTGAAACAAAAAAATGTAAATTAAATTTTGTAGCTTTAGATATATTGTACTGCAATTACAAATAATAATCAACAATCAAGGAACATACAATAATATTAAAAAACATTTAACAGAAGCTCACAACATAGCTTACAACATCCATAGTCTGAACTACATTTAATGCAACAACACCTTCTAGATATTGTGATCAAATTGCACTTATCTCTAACCATTGAAGGAAGACATTATGCAATCAACAGAGGGATATTGGCCATCTCTTACAATTCTTTTTTGAAGATGCATATGTGGTATATGTAATAGAAATTCATAGTTTGAAAAACTACTATCACTGATGATGGTAGGTGAGGTTGTGTAAAATTCTATAATATTATTTTCATTTGGCTATTAATGATTTAATCTATAAACTAGAAAATTGCCCACCGTTGGTGGGCTTTATGTGTGATTATACGAAGGCAATTCAAGCACTTTAATTTATATGTAATTTGTGATTCTGAGGTGATTGTCTGCTTGGTAGCAAGCAGAGGCTTTGCATTTTCCTTAGACTTGGGTTGTAGGGTATTGTTACAGGTTGGAATCGGATTTGTATGTGATTAAAGTAAGGCAGTTCAAGCATGAGTACATTAGTGGTTGTTTGAGTGTCTTCCTATGTTGAAAGTGCAGTACATTGGAATTCAAATTTAATTACAATGCAATTACAATTCAAATTTACAAATTTGTACGTGTATATTATATCAAGAGTAGTTGAAGTAGGAAATTCTGATTGTATTTTTTTTTTAGTATATGGTAAGACGTGATTGTGTAGTGTTTGTGGTTGATGTTAACATTTGTATTTTGTTTATTAGATTTTTTGATTCGTTGGCACATTGTATGGGATGGACGTCTTGGATTGTAATTTTTTGTCGGTCTTGATTCATGTAGTTGTCATGTTGTACAGACAATCAGAATATGTATGGAATCCATTTTGCTTTTGCTAAAATATGTTGGTATAATGATAGACAAAGGAGGAGTATAGACATAGATAGGCTAGGGTAAAGGAGGAATATTTGAGCACAATTATAGACAAAGAATAAAAGCAAAGGGCCAAAAACAATAGAGCATAAAGGGATTAATTAGGTTATGTGGAATGATGCCGACGTGGAGTCTACTTAGGCCAAGTGTCCGTAAACGTGGAGGATGGGGAAGCAGCGAAATATGAGACTTATACTATTAAAATATTTCTCTCATAACTTCAAAAACCCAAATGCTTCTAGTGCCTCAGTATTTTAGACAATCTAGAACTTAAATACAATAGCACTTAGTATATATATATTGAAGTGTGGCTTGTGAGCAATTTATTTTTTGCTTCAGGCATGTGGAGTATATATTAAAGATTCTCAAAAAAACTAAACGCCTGACAGCCTGAAAACCATCATTTTATCCCATCTACATCCATGATCTTGCATAGAATCAAAATCAAAGCGGCCCAACAAAGTCAGGTGGGTGGGTCGTGGCCCGAATCTGTTAAAACGTATGAAAGGGGAAGGAAAGAGAAAGATTTCATTCAAGCTCATTGCAGAAGAGTGGGTGCTGTGCTGCAGCGGCAGGCAGGGCTGTTCTTAATTTTTTCGAGGCGTGTACCTTGCCGGAGCAGGCCTCCGAATTAGACCCTGATTTGGATTGAATGCAAAAGTCTAATTAATTCTGCACCGATAGGTATCCCCATGCATAAAAATAACGGACATGCCCCTCCACTTTTGGCACCCTTTTGTTCGGGAGACACGCACATAACATGCCACATGGCGCAATCTAAGACGTTCAATTGGCGAAGGGTCAAATAAATAAATATGGGCCGTCGATCGGGGTGCAGGGACATTGGGACGATCTCCGCCGTCGATCGGGCGCACAGACCGACGCCACGGTTTTATAATATAGGATATTGTAATATAAAGAAAGGCTAATCCCTTTTTCTTTAAGGAAAATGGGAAAAATAGTTTGGCTAATCCTAGAAAAATAATGGAGTACTTATTTTAACTATGGCTATTTTTTATTTTTTTAAAAGATACCCCCCTTCATAAAATTCGCCGCAAAATTTGTCTAGACCCCCTAAAAAATCGCCATTTGGCTATTAATAGCCACTAATTTTTTCCATGCGATCAAGAAGAGCTTCAGGCACTATTTCTAGATGCTCTTCTATCATTTCAAGGAGGGTGGGTGTATCCAACATCTCCTCTGGATCAGGGGTGTGTTGCTTCAGAAGACTCACGTGAAAGACCTTGTGGATCTTCAAGCGGGGTGGCAAATCCAAGCGATATGCCTGTTCTCCAACACGTTCAATGATCTTGAATGGCCCAGCCCATCTGGGTGCCAGCTTCTTGCAGTTACCAATCTTAAGCTTGGCTTGCTTAACCTAATCTTGAGCCAAACTGATTCACCCACCTGGAACACTCGTGGGGTCCTGTGCTTATCCGCCACACTCTTCTGACGACTGCATGCAGCCAATAAGTAGCCACGAACTTCTTCAACCAAAGCTTGCATTTCCAAGAGAAGTTGCTGAGAAACCTCCACCTCAGAAACGGGATTATGCCATGTGTCTGGAGTAAGGCATTGATAACAATAATTTATCATGAAGGGAGACATTCTAGAAGACTCCTGTTTCATGCTGTTATAGGCAAACTCGACCAAATAAATATAGTCAGCCCATTGAGATTGCTTACTCCACACATAATAACCAAAGACATATCCTCTATAATGCGATTGATGTGCTCTGTCGTCCATCCATCCGTCGAGGATGATATGTTTGTACTCATAGCAAGCTTGGTGCGGATGGTAGCAAAGAAATCTTTCGAGAATGCACTTACAAATTTGGGATCCCGGGTGGGATACTATGACTCGTGGCATATGTAATCAAGATTTCTTTGCAAACAACAAAGCTATATCCAAGGTTGTATCCGTGGTGCGACATGGCAAGAAATGAGCCATTTTCGACAATTTGTCGACCACTACCATCAAGGCATCATATCCACGGAGAGTACGTGGAAGGCCCACAATGAAATCCATGGTTATCACTTCCCATTTGGCATTGGGCACATCCAGAGGTTGCAATTCTCCCAGAATCCTTAATTGCCCGGCCTTGGTTTGCTGACACACTTGACATTGCTTAATGTACCTGGCAATGTCCTTCTTCATACACGACCAAAAGTAGCTGGAGCGGATCTTAAAGTAGGTCTTCATGAAACCTGCATGTCCAGCTATAGGGTTGTTGTGTGTATCATGGAGAATAAGCTTACGTACGCCTGAAGTCTCGGGTACACACAACTTATCTTTATAATATAACAAATTGCCCTCTTTTCTTATCTGGCGGAAAGCTTCATGCTCTTATCGCCCATGCCTCCTTGGCCAATTTGTTCCACACTTCACGTAAGTCGGATCCGTGGCTAAGGTCCGCTCTATCTGTTTCCCGAACTCACTTGGTGGCGTGGAAATCAGCGTTACAATGGGTTAGGTTTACCAAGGGATGGCGTGACAACGCGATCCAAGAACCACATTGTGCTTCCCGGGGCTTATACATAATCTCAAAATCATACTCCTCCGTAAATTCCATCCATCTTCTCGGCGGAGATTGAGATTTGGGGTAGAAAGATAACGGAGACTCGATGATCCGTATCAAGTGGAATCTCCTACCAAGAAGGTAGTGTCTCCATATACCAGAGGTAGCGGACAACTACCAACAATTCCTGATCATGGGTAGGGTATCATTGCTCGATCTCATTCATCTTCTTTGAATCATAGGCAATAACCCTCCCTTCTTGCATTAGGACCCCACCGGTAGCAATCTTACTGGCATCCGTTGCTACTAACTTATCCTTTTCTGGATCCGGGAATGTGAGGACGGGTGCTGACGTCAAAGCATCCTTAAGTTTCTGAAAACTTACCTGGACCCTTGCTTTCCAGTGTTCGATCCAATCCTTCACTTTCGCGGCTTCATTGAGGTCGGGTGAGAATTTGCAATCTTTGCAAAATCCTTAACAAACTTTCGGTAATACCCTGCCAATCCCAAAAAACTTCGGACCTCTGAGACATTACCTGGAATGGGCTAATCCTTGACTGCCTCTATCTTTCTTTGGATCAGAGCAATTCCCTATTTGAAATGACATGTCCCAAATAATCCACCTTCGGTGTGGCAAATTTGCACTTAGAGAACTTGGCAAAGAGCTGGTGACGTCTTAGCTTCTGCAAGGCCATCCTAAGGTGCTTCTCATGCTCCTCAAGGGTCGTACTATAGATGAGAATGTCGTCAAAGAAGATAACAACAAAATCATCCAAGTACTTCCGGAAGACATTATTCATCAACCGCATAAAAGTTGCGGGGGCATTAGTTAAACCAAAAGGCATAACTGTAAATTCATAATGCCCGTATCTAGTGCGAAAAGCAGATTTATGGATGTCCTCCTCTTTAATTCGTATCTGATGATACCCGGAGCGTAAGTCAATCTTTGAAAAATATTTGGCCTCTTGCAATTGATCCATAAGATCATCTGCTTTAGGTAAAGCATAACGATTCTTAATCGTATGCTTGTTGAGCTGCCGATAGTCAATGCACATCCTCATAGAGCCATCCTTCTTCTTAACAAAGAGAACAGGAGCGCCAAAAGGTGAAACACTAGGCCGAATGAAGCCTAGGTTCAATAGCTCCTGGAGTTGCTTCTTAAGCTCTGCCAACTCAGGTGGACTCATATGGTACGGGGCCTTACTGGTAGGCTTAGTACCGGGTTCCAAAGCTATCTCACATTCCACCCCTCTGAAAGGAGGAAGTTTCTGGATCTCATTTGGAAAAAGATCCTTAAATTCCCTGAGAAGATTGGCAATGTTCTCTGGCAATGCATCGACTAGCTGCTTCTGTTTAGCATCCGACTCAATGGAGGCAAGTCTGATGACGCAAAGCATCTTATCCTTGCGTATAGCCTTATCTAACTGCATGATAGACATGGACTGCACAATGGGATTTAATGGATCACCTTTTATAGTTACTCGGGCTCCATTAGCTGCGTTGAAGGTCACTTCCCGTTTTTTGCAGTCTATATTGGATTTTGCAGATGCCAAGAATTCCATGCCAACAATCAGACCATATTTTGGTGCTCCTGGCAGCTGCATTTTGAGGTTAATGCGACGGCCATTTGTATGTCTGATCTTACCACTGGCTAAGGTTACGAGGTTTGATGGGGATCTAAAAGTCTCAAGTTGCAACACGGGCCATTTTAGGAGAAGCAAAGTTATGGGTACTACCCGTATCCATAAGAATTATGAAAGGGCTTCTTGTCTACTACGACCTATAGTAGAAATAACGGCGGGCTGACTTTCGGCATTGCCGGTTTCAATGGCCGCAAAGATATGAGGCCTTACCGTGAATGTACTCGGGAGCCTCCCTCGTCAGCCAGGATGGTGTAGACTTCGAGATTATCCCAATTGAGGTCGGCCATGGCCAGGTGGCGGTTTGTGTGACATAAAGGCGATTACGCATGATGTGTCGGGCGCATACACGTAACATGCCTTATCTCTTCTTGAGCTGTGTTCGAGCCTCTTTGGGAATAGGCGTAAGAGGTCCCGAATTGAGCTACCCACATTATTGGCTTATGCGGCACGTTGAAGGTGACTTTCTTATCGACGGCCATCTGAATTCTCTTTGAGAGGGCCCGGGACTTGGTGAGCGAGGCTTATAGGGTGTGTAGGCGAGGCTGAGAATAAGAGGCGGGACGTTGGTACGGGCTCTTGGGTGTCTCCTCTTCCGCTCAATGCCTTAGCCTCTAACTCTGCAACTGATTTCGGGTCTATGGCCTTAACCATTTGCTTAATTGATGGGGCCAACCCTTCAATATAGCCCTCTACTGCCCTCTTCTCATTCATACCTGGCACATACAGCCTCAAGCACATGAATTCATCCGTATAGGCTTGAACTGACATACCCTTTTGCTCCAACCTGTAAAAAGTTTGTATCTGTTGGCATTTGTGCGCACGAGGCACATAATGCGACTTAAAAGCCTTGGCAAACTTTTTAAACTTGCATCTGCTCCTGTCTAGATGTTTGGCCCTAGCATATAGCCTTTCCACCAAATCCTAGCTGCTCCTGTGAGGTTGGTGGTAGCAACCTTCCTTGTATCCTTCTCGGTCATACCATAGGATTTCCCAAATTCCTTCATCTCGTCTAACCAAGATTCTGCATTCAAGCCTCCCCTGGATTTCCCATCAAACTGGGCCAACTTTCGGTTTTTCCATATATTGGTAATGGCTGTATCTACCGTCTTGCGGTACTCTTTGTCCCGAGCCTTAGTATGGTCACCAGATGATATGGATGACTCTGACGACACAGAAGTGCCTGATTGTGAAGATGTGTCACTATCCGTAGAAGAACTTCTACGTCGTTTAGAATGGTGCCTCCTTGGTGCAGGTACAGGTGCTGGTACCAGTGCAGGTGGCTGCTGTGGTGGTGGACTCGGCAGTAATGGTGGCAACTCTTGCCCCTTGTCCGGCATGTACTGTGGAGGGTTCGCGTTCAACACATAAGCTTGCAGCTCTACCAACTGCCTCTTCATCAAAAGGAGTTCCTGCTCAGGTGTTAATCTGCTAGTATTCGAAGGTGTTTGCCAAGAGGCATTACGTGCACCGTCTATAGGACATAAGAAAGGTATAAACAAGGGAATTATTAACAAAATATCAGAATGAAGACCATTTTGAACAGTACAACAAAACATAAAAACATAGCATATATATTATACGTAATGGCTCATTGAAAAATGCCAATCATAATTACATTCATAAGTAATACAAAGATTCATAATTTTCAGAATATATTCAAGAACTCGGTCCCTCATCTTCCTCCATAGGCTGTGGAGGCAGCCGGTAGCGCATTATGGTGGCGCTGGAACTAGCGGAGAGGGCGGCTCGAGCTGCTGCATCCGGTGGTAGGCATGTGGCCAAAGGTGCCGCGACAAGGAGACGCATACTAGCGCAGCCCGCCACGTCCCCCAATGCCACTATAGCAAGATCTCGGCGGACCAATGTGATAGTGGTGGCATGGTAGTCAATTTTCTTGTGGCCCGCCAAGGTGGATAATGCACGGAGTGCCCACCAAGATGCTTCCGATGGAGGCCCCAAATACTTGGAGAAGAACAGAACCTCACCTTGCCGGAAGGCAGAAAGGAAAAATCGGGTCAAGAGATTGCCCATTGCCTTAATTTGTGGATCCCTTGAGGTCTCTGTCTCCTTTTCCAAGTTGATAGGTATTCCCTCCTGCTCGGCCTCTTCCTTATCATCCCGAAGACGCATCTTTGTATCAGAGAGCTCTTCCTCAGCCTGGTCCACCTCTGCCATGGTGATCTGCAATGGCTGACTCGTAGGAGGAGGTCGCATGACAGGTGCAAACTGCTCCTCGGGAGGTTGTGGATCATCGGTCATTAGGAACTGTCGGAGAGACAAAAGGGTCTCAACGGGCTCTATCTCCTCTGGCCGGAATGCAAACAAATCTTGGATTTGCGGCGGATGCACAACAGGTGTTGTGAAATCGACGAAGTCATCCTGGCAGTATTCTGCAAGGTCATACAGGATCTCAATCTTCTGCCGGCCCCGCATATCGGCGATGACACGGTAAGCCCACATGATATCTTCCAATATGAGATACCTTTGGTTGTTCAAGAGTATGGTAGGGAGGATATCTAGCCCCTCAAGCTTCAGGGCTTTATCATGACCCGTCGGTGCCTCCTTAGCCAGTTCTTTCCATCGTGCAAAATCCTGCTCGTCGACGACTTCATCGTCCTCCGAGCTAGGGGGTGCTGGCGTGATAGACTGCTCTGCAGGTATCTGTTCATCCTCTATGTACTGGTCCATGATGATCGCCAGTGCAAAACGAGCCTCAAAACAGAGCTCGCGGTCTATAGTGACAATAGGAAGGTCGGTCCCTCTCCTCCTAATGTCCTTAATAACATTACGCATGTGATCATCATCTCCCAACATTTCCAGCAAGGTGTGGACGTCAAGGTAGAGCTGGGAGTCCGCTTCATTGAAGACACATGCAGGCACAATCTCTTCGTGGAAGAACTGAAGAAAACTAGCACAGTCTGGATGCGCTTGCATGTTGTGGATGAGATCCACTTGCTGGAGCAGATGAGGGTGAAGTACATCAAAGGGAACCGCGGGGTCCCAATGCTCACCATCTAGGTACCATTGTTGTAGAGTTGGGCGGGCCATGACAAGCAAAGAACAAGGGAGGAGGAGGCAAANCGCTGAAGGAGAAGAAGAAAAATGAAACCCTAATAGGCAAAAAGTGACTTTATAACTTTTTGGCACGTTTTCCTAGGTCATAAAAAAATACTATTTATTTAATAATTTATATTTATATATACAAAAGTCACCAAAATACACAATTCGATTCTATAACTTCCAGATAAAAGATATTTACATAAATATATCTCACAAAATTTATACAATGAAAAAGAAAGAGATTTTCGACAGTCAGTGGAATTCCCCTCGGATTCTTCGCGCGAGCTGAATATCCTTGGGCATTATAGTAACTCTTTTAGCATGAATTGCACATAAGTTGGCATCACTCAAAATTTCAACAAGGTAGGCTTCAGCGGCTTCCTGAAGTGCAAGTAAGGCAAAAGCCTGAAACCTCAGGTCGGTCTTGAAATCTTGGGCAATTTCGGGGACCAGACGCTGGAAGGGTAGCCGGCATATCAAGGGCTCAGCAGTCTTCTAATATTTTCGTATCTCTCGGAGGGCTACAGTACCCGGTCGGAATCTGTGGGGCTTCTTCGGCTTAGCACCTGGCCTGGGCAAGGGTAAGGTCTTCCCGCCGGTCGAGGGGTGTTTTGCCCTTTGCACCATCTGTTCCCGACGCTGTGCCGACGTTTTCTTGCCGATCTCAGCATCCTTCTGCAGCCGGGTCTTGTAATGGACGCCTCCTCTTACGGCTAGCTCGCTCTTCTGGGAGGCCACTAGCTATCTGCTGGAGGTCCTCTATCCTAGCAAGGTGCAAAATCCTTTGGGCCTCAGTTCGGATAAGCTTTATGGAATCCTCCTCTGGGCTCGGCAGCGGGTAAAACTTAATGATGGCGTAAGCTTGATCTGGCTGCTCCATAAGAGTGTAAGGTTGGTCTGCAGCATTCAGCTTCATAAGAAACCGCTCATTAAAGTGAAAAATAGGGTATGGTATTCTGCGGTTCTCAGTAAAGTGTTTCACTAGCAAGTCTAGAACCACGTCGATGTCACTATGGTCGTCCCCCAGATGGTCTACAAGCACGCTATAAAGCTGAAAGACGTTCATCTTCTTAAAGTCTACTGTAAGTCTGAAACGTGGCATGGTGGCGACTAGCGGGTACTAGTGGCAAGGAAGTGGGGCGCAGGCTAGGCGGTGGCGCGCTAGACTGTGGGTGGAGGCGCTAGGCGGTTAGGGTAGCAGCAAGGTAACAGGCAAGGTCGGCTATGGCGGCAAGAGAGCTCAACTCCGGCGGCTATGGCGGCAGGAAGACGTCTCAAGAAACACATTTTCTAAAAAGAAGCACAAATTTAAATCTAAACTTTTTTTTTTTTTTTTCAAAACTTTCTTTTTTTTTTTTCTTTAAAAAAATACGGCAAGATATTTTTATAATGCGTGGACCGTGATGGATTTGTTAGCGTTATACGCTAATAACTTTCAAAAAGAAACACCTTATCCGACAGCAGCGCCCCTTTGGACTTTTCGCTTTGGTGTTGCCATTTCGACCCCGAGAAACGTGCCCCCTAGGGTATTTGGGATGTGCCCGATCTGTTGGAACCATTTTCGCCTTCATCCGAGCTACCTACAAAAAGTTATGGCCCATCTAAACTTGGGTTTTTTTAGTCGCACCTTTTTCCCTCCAAAATCGCCCTAAACTTCCTAAAACTCACAATTTACTACATCAACCTAGCACAAAACCAAACATCGAAAGGTTAAGCAGTCCAACTAGCTTAAACTCCCACCTAATTACCGAACTAACGAGTTAAAGGTTTGGTCAGTGCTATGATTTTGGACAACCAAAATCACGGCTCTGATACCACTGTGATGCTCCCTGAACATATACGGCGCTCCGGACGTATACATACGGGGACTTCCCCCTCCCATGGCAACCAACTCGCCATGAGCAGGGCCCTCCGTCTAACTCGGACCATCTATAGAAAGATGCCCGGGTAAAGGACACGGAGATGTCATTCGGCACACGCCTTCAATGGGACTTCTATGTCGCGGAAGCGTGCATACAAGGTTAGCATACAGCATAATCATATAATAAATAACCACCACGAAGGGTGGCACATCCATCCAACTGATAATAACAGAGAAGATGCATTTAAATACTAGAGAAAACGTCCCAAAACCCATGGTTCTACCCCGGTTCAGACTCCAATGAGGGTCGACTGACGGCTAGGTCTCAAGAGATCAACAGACCGAATCTTGGCATGGCGTTGGCTGGCATAGAACATCGGCTAGGGTTGTCCACTCCATCCGCCCCTCCTGTGCACACTTTGCAGATGAGCTGAATCAAGCTATGGCGTCATTGTAGCCTTCCGGGAGGCGCAATCCCAAGGCATCACCCGCCGGGACTACCCCAGGTTACATCTCCCGGTCCGATGAGGCGCAGGTCAGGGAAGTGTCCTTCAAGTCGCTAGATGATTCCATGGGTGAGCTAGAGAATACGTGCCGCATCGGCGACCCCGCATCCGTGCCCAACCTACTCCCCTAAATCTACACAAAGCGGGATGATCACACCATCGTACCGGGGTCGGACCCATACCCGCCTAGTTCAGCGGCGGCTATTAAACCTAGCTCGCGAAGGAGTTCAGTAGCCTTTTTATGCTCGGTGAGACCCACCCACACTTCATCACCACGGCTCCTTGTGCTGGTGCTTCAATCGTGCCATAGATTCCACATTTCGGTGGGATCTTGTGCCTGGCCGCAATACTGCGGGTACTAGGGGAGCTACTAGGAGCATACTAATGAACATAGGTCATGAGAGGTCTCTACCCCCTTAACCCCCGCTACGGAAGAACTAACAAAGATACTACCAAAGATACATCCATCCATACATCACAGAGCATAATCCATAGTTGAGAACAGTTCTAACTATCAAACAAGGGTTAATCATAATCAAAGACAAACAGAGAAGACTGACAGAGGCGCTGGCCCTAGAATGTCAAGCTAATCTATCCACTAACCCGAATTCCTGGATCCATTGTCATGTGGCACCTCCATCTTCAATCAATCTGGGCGCCCAGCAGCTCCTCTCCTTGGAATCGATTTGGGGCAAATTGGGATAGGGATCCAATTTGCTGCCCCAAATTAGCAGTCTTCTACTGGCCAATCGAGTTTGGCCAGGTGTCCTCCTCTTAATTAATTAATTAGATTAACTTAATTGGCTTAATTAAGTTAATTAAATAATTATTCCTTAATTTTAGGTATTTAACCTTTAATTAACCCTTTATTAATTTAGCATAGCTAAATTAATCCCTTTTAGGTCAACCCCCTTGGTTAACATACCCCATGGTGGCGTATTCTTACTGCGTGACGTGTCAGTATATTTATACATATACCGTATAAATACGTGGAACGTCACAAAATTCAAGCAATAAGTTACATGAAATATAACAGCATAAGGGCAGCTGAAGAACTCATACTATCCAATGTCAAAACCGTGGTCTATAATATTTAAAGGGATATAGTCTTCAAAGTGCAGCTGGCTGCCATGTATAGGAGACATGTCTTGGAGGAAGCCCTGACTGCTATTGATGATCTCCATGGAGTTGTTCCAATGCAAGACAGAAGAGTCTTTAGGGCTGAAGTAAACCATGTACGAGCCATGCATGCAGCAGCTCTAGCAGCTAACTGCCGCTCATCCAAATACCATGCAAGCATAATGTCTTGTTTTAGTGGCTGGGTGTGCAGATGCTTTGTTGTATTTATATAAACTTGTAGTTTTCATGTTTGTCTCCATTTAGACGTTGCTGTTTTGGCTCTAAATGCCAATTGTCATTGGCATCTGTATTACTTTATGTTCACGTTTCTGTGTTGTGCACAAACTTGTGGTATATATTCAATGTTCATATTGTTGTTTTGATCACAAGTTGTTCTGTTCTTTTGGTTGTAATCTGGCGCTGATGCCATTTGTGCCTGGGTAATGCCACATATACGAACCACATTGTTTATGAATTGGCAATGATCATTAGCATAGAGGGCTGGGATTTTTTTATTTTTTATTTTTTATTTTTTTTTAATTTGCAGAGGGACCGATTAGGGTATGGTAAGCCCTCTGTGACCCCACCTCGGAGCATGGGTCAGCCCCCCGTCCCTTCGTGGTTTAACGTCATGCTGCCATGGGTCCACAAGTCGTCACCGTCGTATTGGCCAGGTGTCATTGACTGGGGTTCCGTCAACCGAGACACCGGCGTCCATCAACCGTGTTTGCCGTTGCACGTATCATGAGTTGGTCGAACCGCCGTGCCTGGTGACCATACCCGTGCACTGGATGACCACATCCGTGCTGGAGAAAATACCGCGAGCATGCCGATTTGAAAGACGAATTCAATGCGGGTGATTTGAATTGGCGCGCAAACCTAGCACTTGATTGCATTCTTCTGAATTCAATTCTCGACTCCCACTATGGCTTCCATTGACATAAAATCTTGCCCTCCTTTCCGCAGTTCATATGTTCACCGAAAGGATTTGTGAAGCTGACGGAGACGACCATGGTTTCGATGGGGAACGCTAAGAGAAACCGATCTTTGAAGAGGTACCAGGAGATCGGCGTCGTCTAAGAGGGTCTGCGTGCCCAGGACAAAGAAGAGGGCACCATAGGGCAGTGCTGCTACTGGTCCAATGTTAAGGAGGCCGAGCAGGAGAGGTCAATGGACAGAGGAGCAAATGCTCGACATCCTCGAAGAGGTAAGCAAACTTGGCATTTCGATTAGAGAGGCATCTAGGAGGTCTGGTATACCAGATTCCACAATCAGAGATTGGCTATATGGTCGAACAACCCACAAGCAAACAAACCATCCACAAATATTGACAACTCTCCAAGAGGAGGAGCTAGTTAATTGGGCCCCTAGCATGGCAGAGTAAGGGATGGGGGTTACCCTATTTGCTGTCAAGGAAAAGGCAGCAGAGATGGCTAGAGCAGGGGGGTCTTGTGGGGTATCTGGAGTACCAGGCAGTAAGTGGTGGAAGCTCTTTAAGCAAAGATACCCTGAAGTTGCACTCAGAAGTGCAGAAACCCTAGATGTGGCTAGAGCCCGTCCCATGACCCAGGAGAACCTCGACAAAATTTATGTCGGGCTCAAGTAGATTTATGCTGAGTTTGCCTTCCCAACCTCAAGGATATGGAACGCTGATGAGACTGGAATTCAGGCAGGGAAAGTGAAGGGGCTGAAAATCATAGCTAGGAAGGGAGGGAGCGAGGGTGAGTAAGGTCGTCATGAACAATAGGGGTGGGTTACAATTTTTGGTTTGTGTTAATCTTTGAGGGTATAGGATCCCCAACATGTATATTTTTAAAGGTAATCGCATGAGGCAGGACAACATTGCAAGATGTGAAGGGGGTGCCATTCAGGCTGTCCAATCTTAAGCTTGGATGACATCAGAATTGTTTAAATCATGGCTGTCACATTTTGCAGCAAGAGTTCCAGGTGGTGTATCCCTAGATCAGCCTCACCTTATCATTTTGGATGGTCATGGCAGCCATGTGGATCTAGAAGTCATATTGGCAGCAAGAGAGAAGGGCATTCACTTTGCCTTATTGCCTGCACACACGTCTCATAAACTTCAACCTCTAGATATGGCATGCTTTGCCCCTTTCAAGGCATCATTCAAGAGGCTTAGGGCTACCTATATGGCTAGCAAAGGGAGGGCAGAGCCAAAGAGGGAGGAGATAGCAGAATTGATTTCTTAATCAATTGCATGTGGCCCTAACACCCCACAACATCAAAAGGCAGGTTTTAGGGCTCTTACGGTATCCGCCCTTTGACCGGGGAGAAGGTTAGGCAAGACCATAGCGTGTACCGAGGTTTGGGAGGGTGCATCTTTGAAGACATTCTGAGAAGGCCATGGAAGGTGGAGAAGAGTATCATCCAGCTATGGGACCAATGGAAGGGTTTGACATGGTAGAAGTGCACCAGTTATGGGAGGCCTTATCTGGACAACTCCCAACTGATGTGCAAAATGACCAAACGCCACACATTCCAGCTGGTGAGCATGTGCCACAATCTGTGCATGTGGAACATACACTTGAAATTGGTGATGAAGGTGCTGCTGCAGTAAGTCAGGTGCATGTCAATGATGTTGGAGGGTCTATGGCTGGCCTGCAGGAACCATCTCAAACATGTGTGCGGCCATCACAAGCTATACGGGCAAGGATGAGGGGCTTTGCCCCAGATCTGGGGGGAAGAGCGCACATATCGAGTGATGGTTTCTGTGAGGCATTGAGAGCAGAACAGGTAAGAAGGGCAGAGGCCAAAAATTTGAAATTGAGCGGTAAAGCGGAAGGAAGGTTGAGGCCGCAAAGAGGAAGTTTGAGAAAAGGGAGGAGGTCGCCAAGAAGGCACATGCTAACAAGGGGAGGGAGAGAGAGAGAAGGAAGATAGTCGATGCATTTGAAGTTGCAAGTCTTTGCAAGGCTTAGGAGTATATGTATCCAAGGGGTGTCTAGAGTGGCATCATTTTTGGTTTTCAAAGGGTGTTGAGTGAGGAGGTGAAGACAAGAAGATTCTGGTGAGGAACAGACCGAGAATGAGGCAAGGGTTGAGTCCACTTAGAGCGATCCAACCCACTTGGGGCAACCATTATAGGCAACTGACGCGTGCCGTGCATTGACCAAAACCTTGAGCCCTGTTGTTCTGCTAGTCCATGTGTAGATCCACGAACTCACAACCATTGGAGGATGTTGATGAGGTGCAAGTCATGTGCGCAGTTTAGATGACACACATATCCTTGGGTGATCTTTGGACATGGATGAGAATGTAAACATTGAGGGTTGCATACCTCTAGTTAGACACTGTAGCAAACCCAATCAAGCACACTCAATTTCCCATTGAAGAGGTGGGACTTGCCACCCACAAAGAACATGTCGACATTGGTCATGGCAACTCAATAAGAGTGGACAATTGTGGATGGGTGAACTATCTTTGCCCGCCAATTGGGGACCCCAACTTGACCAAAAGATGTTGCAATAGACAAGGCAAGGATTATCGGGGAGATGGTGGGAATTGGGGGGTGGACCCCCAATTGTTGGCCAGGGTGCAAGGGGCATGGATGTTGGGTTTGCAGGATATGGAGGGCTGGGATGGCTCGAGAAACCCAGCCAACTCCAAGGTTAAAGGAGGGGACCTCATTCATAGCTACACTCGCTGGCAGTCAGGTATGCTCGTTCACCTTGCACTCTTAATTAAACCTTTGGCTCTGCTATTAACAGACAATATGCACAGATATCTGAAGACTCGGATGAAACCCAAGACAATTAAGGCGTCGACAACTTACTGAATGGAGTGAACTCGTTGTATATAATTTTATTGTTTGCAACTGATTTCCCAATCCTTTATCAGTATGGGGCATGGATCTGACACAATTATTATCATCCAAACAAATAACTTAAGCAATCAACACAACCAATAGGGCCAGTAATCAGAAGATCATTTCATTATACAAAATTTTGATCATACAAAATTTAGCCATGAGGCTTCACAAAATAAGCCCGAAGGGTTATTTCACAACATAAACCAAAAGGAAGAGGAGGGGATCGTCCACAAGGGCCTTCTGTACAAAGGGGGTTGTAGCTCATTAACCCAAGGGGCTCTGGAAGAGCACGTGGTCGCCTTCAGTGATCACGATCTGGCAATGGATGAGATCTGTTTCGCACCTAGCCTGCTCAACCTGGGACACGATCTCAGGCGAAACCTCTACACTAATGAGATGAACCCACACTGTAGTAATATATCGTCCAGGGGTTACTAAGCAATTCTAACTCAAACCGTTAAGGGAGTCGTTGAAGTCGTTAGAGCTAGCAAAGAGGGCGAAGGCTTCGAAGAGGGCGAGCCCTCTTGCTGGAATCAGAGCCGTCGCACCTTACCACGTCCCACCTGGAGCCCGACCCAGGATAGCTGGTTCTCCTCGCGTGATCCATGGCGACTGAAGTCTGTGCTGCAATGAAAAACGGCAGAAATCAATGGAAGACTTGACATCAAAAACATAACAGACGATCAGTGCTTACCTCCGATGCTTGGGGCCCCCGGGATGCTTGAGCGGAATGGAATAGTGGTTGGTCGATCTCTCAATTTAAACTAGTAATTGTAATGATGCCCTTTCCGCGTACCAGGCGATTCGGATTTCAAAATATCCGGCTTTTAAAGCCAAATTACCTTTCTTCTGGATGAGGCAGAGAATGTTCGGGCCAATTTGGATGCAGATTTGGGATTGCAGTATGGAAAATCGGCCTAAAAGGCAACGGTGACCGTTGGCAGTACCTCGATAGCTGGCGGCATACATTCATCGGTAGCTGGCACCATAGGCCCTCATATCACGGCATCTAGGCCGATATTAATGGGATGTGGCCCGGCCGTGGAGATGGTCGGCGTCGCGGGTTCACTCAAGTCTTGTGAGAGGGTGGCACTTATCGCAGCGTCTGGGGCAATAACCCCGCGAAGGTGGCCTCGGGTACCACCACGGTGTGGTTAGGGGCCGCTGACGATGGATGCTACACCCCCCTTGCTTTGAAGCCATAACTTTCTTTGAAATATTTTTGTACCCATGTCTTCGGAGAAGAAGTTGCGAACAACATTAGGTATCCAATTTAGTTGACGGATCGAGGGATGCGTGAAATCCGGTTGGATGAGGACAATTTGCCTCTTAAGTGCGCGAAACATGGCAACCGTACCCTAACATGGAGGGACCGATAATGGGCTGGAGTGATGGAATTGAAGAAGGGTTTTAAAGATTTTCTGAATTGGAGTGATGGAATTGAAGGGTTTTAAAGATTTTCTAAATTTGAGTGCTAAAACGGTGCCAAAGAGAGGGTTTTTAGTTTGAAAATGGCCGTGGTGGAACAAAGCATGGAGTTATGGCAATTATGGCACTTCACGAAGCTTTGAGAAATGTACGCATCAATTCCGAGTGCACATTGCATTTTTGGACAATCAGGCCGAGGTCATCAGTATATAGATCTTTCTTTTTTTTTTTGTTTCTTTCCAAATCTAACCAATCCATGGCACCAAATTTTGCAGAATAAATCATTTTTTATTTTTTCTTCAAGACCAATCCATGGCGCCAAATTTTGCAAAAGATTAAAAGGCAGAATAAAAAGCAAAATAGAATATGCTTTGCTGTTTCATGAAACCGTATATTTAGTACATAAGGTTTACATGGTTTATGGTGGGTATTGTATGAAAAAAGGTACGAGAATAGGGCAAAAAGGAATCTTTGTGTTTCCCGTATTTGGGAGGCTTCGTTGGCGCCGAAAGCACCGGGGGTTCGATGGTCCGTCTGTGAGCCGACATTAGAAGGTGAGCCGCCGTGGTGGGGGGATAGTGAAGGTAAAAAATGCTCTTCCCTGCATTTGATGGCGATTTTGGAGCATGCATGTCGTCGTTGATTTCTTATCTTGATTAAAGCCATAGGTAAACGAAGTTCATGAGGGGGGATTAACACTGTAAGGATTAGGAGCGAATCATTAGAGCAGGAGCATAAAGGCTCACGGGAATTTGTCCTTGTTTATTTACACTTCTAGGTTTGGTAGCCAAATTCACTTTGCTTTGTTATTCCAACAGTAAGAAGGGCGGGGAAGGATCCCGGCATTTGTGCATTTCATTAGGACGAGCTGGAGTATGTGAGTACACAACAAGCCTTAGCACAGGTGAAGTTGAACAAATTTTAACACATCCTTAGAATTACAGGTCATCGGATCGGGTTGCTTGCACAAGCTACGCTTCTGAGACTAGTTGCTTGCCAATGAAGGAAAGCATGTTGGGGGAATTACTTCTTTGCATATAGGTTACTAAAAGTTTCTTGCATAGTATTTGCTTTTTGAAGATGTACAAATAAAATTTTCCGTAGTTTCCAAAACATGGAGAATGTTGTTTGGGTGTCCATGTGAGAAACCGGATGTTGTTTGGGTGTCCATGTGAGAAACCAGACTTTCTGCTTGCATGGTGTTGAGGCATGTGGAAGAAAGCTTTGCAAACGAATCTGTGATTGCATGGGAATAGCCCCTTTGCTTGAATTTTGAAATCTGTGATTGCATGGGAATAGCCCTGCCCTTTAAGGGCGGAGGGGTGCTTAGTACTGCAGAATCGCAGCGGGGGTTCAATCCCCAACCGTGTTTTTGGTTTGGGCGCATATGTACTATCCGGCGGCTGGTAAGCGGTGTACAAGGGAATCATGCATGAGGAGGCAGGCGGCTTTCAAAGACACATGCACTTCATAATTTCTTAAACTGGTTATGGGTTCTTTAAGGGGATTGGGGAGTCAAATTAGCATGTTATTTTGTGGGATTCAGCAGCTATTTTTGGAAGCGCATAATGAATCAGCATGTTGCTATTTTGGAGTCAATGTGTATTAAATTGGGTTCTCAATGGTGGTCAAATGCCCTTAGGAATAGGGCCACATCGCGTTTGACCCCATTGCGCAATGGCGATAATGCGCATGGGATCACATTAAAGGGCATATCCCGCAAAAATATTCCCCTATCTAATGGTCGAGAATTCACTAGAGCCCATCTGCGATAATTCAACAATAGGATGAAGGCTAGAGGCGGGGGCGGCCGAACATCGCCATAAATGCATCTCGCTTTAAAATTTTTTTTAGCGTGTCAACCCTTTATTTACTCTATTTACTCATCCACAAAAAAAATAGCATCAAAGAATTAATAGAGTCAAACAAAATTTTATGCATTATATATGTTGTGACAAGATAAAAAAAGACGAGGGCGTGCACTTATCAAGATTCAAGAATACTTAAAAGCGTGCACTTATCCAAGATTCAAAAAATACTTAAAACTCCCATCTAGAACTTTTGGAATTATTACTTTTTACTTTTGTTAAATTCAATTCCAATCCACTCAAGAGCTCCTATAGTAACTTTTGGAATTATTACTTTTTGTTAAATTCCAATTCCAATCCTAACTTAGGAGCTCCTATAGTCAAATTCTAATTCTAATCCACTCTAGCCTTCTAGAGTTAAATTCTAATTCTAATCCACTCTGGACTCCTATCTTGAGCTCTATACTCAGAGATAACACCTTGAGGAGCTCCTTGTCCCAATTCCAAACTCCTACACAAAAGTAGCACAAAGATAACACCTTCAGGAGCTCCTTGTCCCAATTCCAAACTCCTACACAAAAGTAGCACAAATTATCGAAATAACCACCACAATGATAATTGTGTAACAGAAGGAAATGAACCCACCATGTCCAATACCAACAAGACGAAGTTGAGCTACATACTCCCCATGTTGTTTGAGTAATCTCACCTAAGACACAAACAAAACGGAAAACCAACAGAGTAAATGCCCCCAAATACGCAATTCAAATCCAACTTACACAAATCTAAATCGAGCCTCCCAAGAAACATTTGCACCCTCCAAAATCATGGCATCCAAGTTCCTACTCAACTCTAATTCTAGTGACCCACAAAGAAACAAATAAACACTTCCAACATTTTAAAGCTCTTGGCACGCTAATTACCTGTGGTTGTAGAAAATGTTGAGATAAATAGAGAGTCATATCATTGTCCCCAGCTTCCTCGGCAACCTACACATGATCAATTAACTACTTCATTACTTACTATCTTTATGAACCCAACTCAAGTTGCAATATAAACTTTTGAGATCGCATTCGCTAACCTTTGTTAAAGCCAAGTATCTCTCCAATTGCAGTTTCTCCATAGCCAGAGTCAATTCCATAGCTAGAAAATATAACATGTCAAATTAGGAGCCACCTGAAGAGAATATTAAAAAAAGGGTGAAAGCATGCTACGGTGTACCACTTTTGGAACCCTCAAAAGTACCTACACTGGGTACTTTTAAAACTGGTACTTCCTACTTTTTCTTTCCATTAAAATCAATCCAAAAATTTTGAGTTGAAGGTCAATAACATATCAATCTATAGTATTAGAGGATGACAATACTAATAGAGACTAAAATGGATGAATAAACTCTCAAACTTATTGTTTATTGAGACATTAATGCAAGTTCCCAGTACCCAGTGTTGGGTACTTTTCTGGGTAGTTTCGCACTCCCTAAAAAGAACTTTAGATGGTACACCCTAGCATGCTTTCGCCCAAAACCAAAATTAAATAAATAGCTTTGACGCAACACATACCATATAGGGCATCCCCTTTCTGCTCATGATTATATTCACTCATAGGCTCATGAATCCTCTTCAAATCAATGCTTCCACCTCTTTTTGCCTATGACGATCACAAAAAATAACATAAGATTCTAAAAAACATCATTACATAAAACAAATAAAGCTACCATGGAATAGACCTTACAGTGTAATTAGAAAGAGATAACACATCAGCCCTCTCCTCCAGACTACGAGTCTTATAAAATCTTAACAAAAAATAGTTAAAACATATGTCAATTCCCTAAGTAAAAATACAGACCTCAAATGACTGATTCAAAATTCAAAGTATTAACATACTTCACCAATCCTGGCAACGCCACACAGTCTCGATCAAAGTAATGAACAAGGGACTGAAAGGTATAAGCCATATTATAGGCCACGCTGTGCAGAAAACAGGGCAAATGAGCATATAGAACAGAGCATCAGACAAAAAAAAAAAAAAAAAAGAAAAGGAAAAAAGGAAAGGCAGATTATGCGAAAGAAAATCAAGATTTAGGTTAGGCCGATCTTACTTGATAGCATTGGTAAGCTCCTTTTCACATTTCTGAGTGAAGAAATGGCGACTAAGGCACTTATCAACACGGTGCTCTGCGCAGGCGGAGTTCGCCGAGGCGGCCTTGAGTGCCAAAGCGCTGCATCGTGGGTGTTTCCTCCCCGCCGAGGGGCCAGGGGGCAATTTTCCTCGAGGTTCCGACCTCTGCTGATCGGCGTCGCCATAGCTTTCTTTGCAAATCGCCATAAGCTTCTCGGGGCTTAAAAGAAGCGCCATAGCCCGTCTTCCGACCGCGCGCCGTTCTCTCTTCCCATGCACACTGGCGGATAACGGGTGGCAATCGGAATTAAAAACAAATTGCTTTAAGAATATATAAAAGGTGCCCTCGCTCTAGCTCTGGCTTAACTGGGCTTAACGTACTCGAAGATCAAACGTCTATTTGACCCTCCGGTTTGTATCGATAAGTATGATTTCACGAAGAAAACCGGAGGTTTTACGCCCATGGGAAAGCACCCTAAGTATGATTTGCTGAAGATTGATGTCGATCGGTAAGTAAGTATGATTGAAGCTTGGTGTCATCGGGACCGGAGTTGCAAGATCGGCATATTCAAAGTTGTTCCTCGGTTTGATGACTGACGATCCTCGTTTGTGGAGTATGCCTCCCAAGATAGGGTACATCATATGATATGACAGAGGTAATTATAAAATACTAAGGTTTGAATGAAATATATTTCAAGGTGTTAATTTCATACATGTATTATGCCAATTAAAAAGGTGAGAAAAGCGGCTATCGGCTGCCCTCGTCACCACTCGTTTGAATATGCACCCAAAGGGATTCCATTAAAATTGTAAAATGTAATGGTTTTTTGTTAAAAAAAATGTTTTGGCCCCTTAGGGGCTTTAGGGGAAATCTTGTAGATGTTATTTAATGTTGGATATATAGAAGAGTAAGAGAAATGGCTTATGTATAGGTTTAAGAGAAATTCAAGGATTATAGAAGCTCTTGCTCTTGTGAACAAGCTCTTGCTCTTGCTTTCGGGATACCTTATAGAAGCTCTTTCTCTTGCTCTTGCTCGCGCTTTCGAATAGCTTATAGAAGAGCAAGAGAAAGGGCTTATGTGTAGGCTTAGGAGAAATCCAAGGACTCATAAAAGGGATCAAAGTTTATTCCGTCGATTACTCCACAACCAGGTCTTTATTCTAAGCTTTAAGAGATAGATGATCGTGAGATGGCTAAAGATGGGTTGAGTTCCAAGATGGCTAAAGGCGTTTACGTGTTGTGCACAAACTTGTGGTATATATTCAATGTTCATATTGTTGTTTTGATCACAAGTTGTTACGTTCTTTTTGGTTGTAATGGTGATGCCATTTTGTGCTGGGTAATGCCACATATCTGAACCACATTGTTTATGAATTGGCAATGATCATTAGCATAGAGGGCTGGGATTTTTTTATTTTTTATTTTTATTTTTTTAATTTGCGGAGGGACCGGATTAGGGTATGGTAAGCCCTCTGCCGTGACCCCACCTCGAGCATGGGTCAGCCCCCGCCCCTTCGTGGTTTTACGCGTCATCTTTGCCATGGGTCCACAAGTCTACGTTACCGTCGTATTGGCGGTGTCATTGGATCGGGGTTAGATCAACCGGAGACACCGGCGTCCATCAACCGTGTTTGCCGTTGCACCGTATCATGAGTTCAGGTCGGGCGCGTGCCCTGGTGACCATACCCGTGCCTTGGATGACCACATCCGTCTTTGGAGAAAATACCGCGAGCATGCCGATTTGAAAGGCGAATTCAATCGCGGGTGATTTGAATTGGCGGCGCAAACCTACAATTTTTGATTGCATTCTTACGAATTCAATTCTTTGACTCCCACTATGGCTTCCATTGACATAAAATCTTGCCCTCCTTTCCGCAGTTCATATGTTCTCGAAAGGAGGCTGTGAAAGAGCACCGGAGACGACCATGGTTTTGTGCGAGGGCACGAAGAGAAACCGATCTTTGAAAGAGGTACCGAGGAGGAGGCCGTCGTCTAAGAGGGTCTGCGTGCGGGACAAAGAAGAGGGCACCATAGAGGCGATCTTTGCCTCTTGGTCCAATGTTAAGGAGGCCGGCGGGGAGAGGTCAATGGACGGAAGGAGCAAATGCTCGACATCCTCGAAAGAGGTAAGCAAACTTGGCATTTCGATTAGAGAGGCATCTAGGAGGTCACGGTATGCAGATTCCACAATGGGAGATTGGCTATATGGTCGAACAACCCACAAGCAAACAAACCATCCACAAATATTGACAACTCTCCAAGAGGAGGAGCTAGTTAGTGGGCCCCTAGCATGGCAGGAGCAAGGGATGGGGGTTACCCTATTTCTTTGTCAAGGAAAAGGCAGCAGAGAGATGGCTAGAGCAGGGGGTCTTGTGGGGTATCACGGAGTACCAGGCGGTAAGTGGTGGAAGCTCTTTAAGCAAAGATACCACGAAGTTGCACTTTCGAAGTCGAGAAACCCTAGATGTGGCTAGAGCCGTCCCATGACCCAGGAGAACCTCGACAAAATTTATGTCGGGCTCAAGTAGATTTATGCTGAGTTTGCCTTCCCAGCCTCAAGGATATGGAACGCTGATGAGACTGGAATTCAGGCAGGGAAAGTGAAGGGGCTGAAAATCATAGCTAGGAAGGGAGGGAACAGGGTGAGTAAGGTCGTCATGAACAATAGGGGGTGGGTTACAATTTTGGTTTGTGTTAATGCTGAGGGGTATAGGATCCCCAACATGTATATTTTTAAAGGTAATCGCATGAGGCAGGACAACATTGCAAGATATGAAGGGGGTGCCATTCAGGCTGTCCAATCTTAAGCTTGGATGACATCAGAATTGTTTAAATCATGGCTGTCACATTTTGCAGCAAGAGTTCCAGGTGGTGTATCCCTAGATCAGCCTCACCTTATCATTTTGGATGGTCATGGCAGCCATGTGGATCTAGAAGTCATATTGGCAGCAAGAGAGAAGGGCATTCACTTTGCCTTATTGCCTGCACACACGTCTCATAAACTTCAACCTCTAGATATGGCATGCTTTGCCCCTTTCAAGGCATCATTCAAGAGGCTTAGGGCTGCCTATATGGCTAGCAAAGGGAGGGCAGAGCCAAAGAGGGAGGAGATAGCAGAATTGATTTCGCAATCAATTGCATGTGGCCTAACACCCCACAACATCAAGGCAGGTTTTAGGGCTACTGGTATCTGGCCCTTTGACCAGGAGAAGGTTAGGCAAGACCAAGCGTGTACCAGGTTTGGGAGGGTGCATGCTGAAGACATTACAGAAGGCCATGAGCAGGCTGGAGAAGAGTATCATCCAGCTATGGGACCAATGGAAGGGTTTGACATGGTAGAAGTGCACCAGTTATGGGAGGCCTTATCTGGACAACTCCCAACTGATGTGCAAAATGACCAAACGCCACACATTCCAGCTGGTGAGCATGTGCCACAATCTGTGCATGTGGAACATACACTTGAAATTGGTGATGAAGGTGCTGCTGCAGTAAGTCAGGTGCATGTCAATGATGTTGGAGGGTCTATGGCTGGCCTGCAGGAACCATCTCAAACATGTGTGCGGCCATCACAAGCTATACGGGCAAGGATGAGGGGCTTTGCCCCAGATCTGGGGGGAAGAGCGCACATATCGAGTGATGGTTTCTGTGAGGCATTGAGAGCAGAACAGGTAAGAAGGGCAGAGGCCAAAAATTTGAAATTGGAGCAGCTGGCAGCAAGGAAGGTTGAGACTGCAAAGAGGAAGGCTGAAAGGGAGGAGGCTGCCAAGAAGGCACATGCTAACAGGGAGGAGAGAGAGAGAAGGAAGATAGCTGATGCAGCTGAAGTTGCAAGTGCTGCAAGGCTTAGGGAGTATATGTATCCAAGGGGGGTGTCTAGAGTGGCATCTGTTTTTGGTTTTCAAAGGGTGTTGAGTGAGGAGGTGAAGACAAGAAGATTACAGGTGAGGAACAGACTGAGAATGAGGCAAGGGTTGAGTCCACTTAGAGCAGTCAACCCACTTGGGGCAGCCATTATAGGCAACCAGACGTGCCCAGGTATTGACCAAAACCTTGAGCCTGTTGTTCCTGCTAGTCCATGTGTAGATCTGAACTCACAACCATTGGAGGATGTTGATGAGGTGCAAGTCATGTGCAGTTTAGATGACACACATATCTGCTTGGGTGATGCTGGACATGGACAGAATGTAAACATTGAGGGTTGCATACCTCTAGTTAGACCTGTAGCAAACCCAATCAGCACACTCAATTTCCCATCGAAGAGGTGGGACTTGCCAGCTCCACAGCAACATGCTGACATTGGTCATGGCAACTCAATAAGACTGGACACACAGGGATGGGTGAACTATGCTGCCGCCAATTCAGGACCCCAACTTGACCAAGATGTTGCAATAGACAAGGCAAGGATTATCAGGGAGATGGTGGAAATTGGGGTGGACCCTGCAATTGTTAGCCGTGCAAGGGGCATGGATGTTGGGTTTGCAGGATATGGAGGGCTGGGATGGCTCGAGAAACCCAGCCAACTCCAAGGTTAAAGGAGGGGACCTCATTCATAGCTACACTCGCTGGCAGTCAGGTATGCTCGTTCACCTTGCACTCTTAATTAAACCTTTGGCTCTGCTATTAACAGACAATATGCACAGATATCTGAAGACTCGGATGAAACCCAAGACAATTAAGGCGTCGACAACTTACTGAATGGAGTGAACTCGTTGTATATAATTTTATTGTTTGCAACTGATTTCCCAATCCTTTATCAGTATGGGGCATGGATCTGACACAATTATTATCATCCAAACAAATAACTTAAGCAATCAACACAACCAATAGGGCCAGTAATCAGAAGATCATTTCATTATACAAAATTTTGATCATACAAAATTTAGCCATGAGGCTTCACAAAATAAGCCCGAAGGGTTATTTCACAACATAAACCAAAAGGAAGAGGAGGGGATCGTCCACAAGGGCCTTCTGTACAAAGGGGGTTGTAGCTCATTAACCCAAGGGGCTCTGGAAGAGCACGTGGTCGCCTTCAGTGATCACGATCTGGCAATGGATGAGATCTGTTTCGCACCTAGCCTGCTCAACCTGGGACACGATCTCAGGCGAAACCTCTACACTAACAGATGAACCCACAGCTGTAGTAATATATCGGCCGGGGTTACTAAGCAATTCCTAACCCTGAAACTGTTAAGGGAGTCGTTGAAGTCGTAGAGCTAGCAGGCGAGGGCGGAGCGCTCGTAAGAGGGCGAGCCCTCTTGGTGGGATCAGAGCCGTCGCACCTTACCACGTCCCACCTGGAGCCCGACCCAGGATAGCTGGTTCTCCTCGCGTGATCCATGGCGACTGAAGTCTGTCTTTGCAATGAAAACGTAAATCAATGGAAGACTTGACATCAAAAACATAATGACGATCGATTCTTACCGGCGATGCTTGGGGCCCCCGGGATGCTTGAGCGGAATGGAATAGTGGTTGGTCGATCTCTCAATTTAAACTAGTAATTGTAATGATGCCCTTTCCGCGTACCAGGTGATTCGGATTTCAAAATATCCGGCTTTTAAAGCCAAATTACCTTTCTTCTGGATGAGGCAGAGAATGTTCGGGCCAATTTGGATGCAGATTTGGGATTGCAGTATGGAAAATCGGCCTAAAAGGCAACGGTGACCGTTGGCAGTACCTCGATAGCTGGCGGCATACGTATCGGTAGCTGGCACCATAGGCCTCATATACGGCATCTAGGCCCACTGATATTAATGGGATGTGGCCCGACCGTGGGAGATGGTCAGGCGTGCAGGTTCACTCAAGTGCGCGGTAGGTGGCACTTATCGCGCGTCTACAGGCAATAACCCCCGCGAAAGGTGGCCTCGGGTACCACACAGTGTGGTTAGGGGCCTCGCGACGATGGATGCTACACCCCCCTTGCTTTAAGGCGCCATAACTTTCTAGCCTGAAATATTTTTGTACCCATGTCTTCAGAGAAGAAGTTGCGAACAACATTAGGTATTCAATTTAGTTGACGGATCGAGGGATGCGTGAAATCCGGTTGGATGAGGACAATTTGCCTCTTAAGTGCGCGAAACATGGCAACCGTACCCTAACATGGAGGGACCGATAATGGGCTGGAGTGATGGAATTGAAGAAAGGTTTTAAAGATTTTCTGAATTGGAGTGATGGAATTGAAGGGTTTTAAAGATTTTCTGAATTTGAGTGCTAAAACGGTGCCAAAGAGAGGGTTTTTTAGTTTGAAAATGGCCGTGGTGGAACAAAGCATGGAGGTTATGGCAATTATGGCACTTCACGAAGCTTTGAGAAATGTACGCATCAATTCCGAGTGCACATTGCATTTTTGGACAATCACGAAGCTTTGAGAAATGTACGCATCAATTCCGAGTGCACATTGCATTTTTGGACAATCAGGCCGAGGTCATCAGTATATAGATCTTTTTTTTTTTTTTGTTTCTTTCCAAATCTAACCAATCCATGGCACCAAATTTTGCAGAATAAATCATTTTTTATTTTTTCTTCAAGACCAATCCATGGCGCCAAATTTTGCAAAAGATTAAAAGGCAGAATAAAAAGCAAAATAGAATATGCTTTGCTGTTTCATGAAACCGTATATTTAGTACATAAGGTTTACATGGTTTATGGTGGGTATTGTATGAAAAAAGGTACGAGAATAGGGCAAAAAGGAATCTTTGTGTTTCCTGTATTTCGGGAGGCTTCTGTTGGCGTCGAGCACCAGGGTTCGATGGTCTGATGCAGCAGGCCGACATTAGAAGGTGAGGCTGCCGGCACAGGTAGGGATAGTGAAGGTAAAAATGCTCTTCCTCTGCATTTGATGGCGATTTTGGAGCATGCATGTCGTCGTTGATTTCTTATCTTTAGATTCCGCCATAGGTAAACGAGTTCATGAGGGGGATTAACCTGTAAGGATTAGGAGCCGAATCATTAGAGCAGGAGCATAAAGGCTCCTGGGAATTTGTCCTTGTTTATTTACACTTCTAGGTTTGGTAGCCAAATTCACTTTGCTTTGTTATTCCAACAGCGAAGAAGCAGGAAGGATCCCCGGCATTTGTCTGTTCATTAGGACGAGCTGGAGTATGTGAGTACACAACAAGCCTTAGCACAGGTGAAGTTGAACAAATTTTAACACATCCTTAGAATTACAGGTCATCCAGACTGGTTGCTTGCACAAGCTCTGCTTACAGACTAGTTGCTTGCACAGGAATTACTTGCTGCATATAGGTTACAGGTTTCTTGCATAGTATTTGCTTTTGAAGATGTACAAATAAAATACTGTGAGAATGTTGTTTGGGTGTCCATGTGAGAAACCAGACTTTCTGCTTGCATGGTGTTGAGGCATGTGGAAGAAAGCTTTGCAAACGAATCTGTGATTGCATGGGAATAGCCCCTTTGCTTGAATTTTGAAATCTGTGATTGCATGGGAATAGCCCTGCCCTTTAAGGGCGGCCAGGGTGCTTGGCGCTGCGCAATGCGCAGGGGGTTCGAATCCCCCAACCTGTGTTTTGGTTTGGAACTGCATATGTACTATCCTGGCTGTGCAAACTGGTGTACAAGGGAATCATGCCGCAGGAGGCAGCCTGGTTTTCAACAGACACATGCACTTCATAATTTCTTAAACTGGTTATGGGTTCTTTAAGGGGATTGGGGAGTTAAATTAGCATGTTATTTTGTGGGATTCAGCAGCTATTTTTGGAAGCGCATAATGAATCAGCATGTTGCTATTTTGGAGTCAATGTGTATTAAATTGGGTTCTCAATGGTGGTCAAATGCCCTTAGGAATAGGGCCACATCAGCGTTTGACCCCATTGCGCAATGACGTGTACGCATGGGATCACATTAAAGGGCATATCCCGCAAAATATTCCCCTATCTAATGGCTGAGAATTCACTAGAGCGCCCATCTGCGATAATTCAACAATAGGATGAAGGCTAGAGACTGAGACGACGAACATCGCCATAAATGCATCTCGCTTTAAAATTTTTTTAGCACGTGTCAACCCTTTATTTACTCTATTTAGTCATACACAAAAAAATAGCATCAAAGAATTAATAGAGTCAAACAAAATTTTATCTGCATTATATATGTTGTGACAAGATAAAAAAGACACAGGAGCGTGCACTTATCAAGATTCAAGAATACTTAAAAGCGTGCACTTATCAAGATTCAAAAATACTTAAAACTCCCATCTAGAACTTTTGGAATTATTACTTTTTACTTTTGTTAAATTCCAATTCCAATCCACTCAAGAGCTCCTATAGTAACTTTTGGAATTATTACTTTTGTTAAATTCCAATTCCAATCCACTTAGGAGCTCCTATAGTCAAATTCTAATTCTAATCCACTCTAGCCTTCTAGAGTTAAATTCTAATTCTAATCCACTCTCGACTCCTATACTGACTCCTATACTACAGATAACACCTTCAGGAGCTCCTTGTCCCAATTCCAAACTCCTACACAAAAGTAGCACAAATTATCGAAATAACCACCACAATGATAATTGTGTAACAGAAGGAAATGAACCCACCATGTCCAATACCAACAAGACGAAGTTGAGCTACATACTCCCCATGTTGTTTGAGTAATCTCACCTAAGACACAAACAAAACGGAAAACCAACAGAGTAAATGCCCCCAAATACGCAATTCAAATCCAACTTACACAAATCTAAATCGAGCCTCCCAAGAAACATTTGCACCCTCCAAAATCATGGCATCCAAGTTCCTACTCAACTCTAATTCTAGTGACCCACAAAGAAACAAATAAACACTTCCAACATTTTAAAGCTCTTGGCACGCTAATTACCTGTGGTTGTAGAAAATGTTGAGATAAATAGAGAGTCATATCATTGTCCCCAGCTTCCTCGGCAACCTACACATGATCAATTAACTACTTCATTACTTACTATCTTTATGAACCCAACTCAAGTTGCAATATAAACTTTTGAGATCGCATTCGCTAACCTTTGTTAAAGCCAAGTATCTCTCCAATTGCAGTTTCTCCATAGCCAGAGTCAATTCCATAGCTAGAAAATATAACATGTCAAATTAGGAGCCACCTGAAGAGAATATTAAAAAAACCAAAATTAAATAAATAGCTTTGACGCAACACATACCATATAGGGCATCCCCTTTCTGCTCATGATTATATTCACTCATAGGCTCATGAATCCTCTTCAAATCAATGCTTCCACCTCTTTTTGCCTATGACGATCACAAAAAATAACATAAGATTCTAAAAAACATCATTACATAAAACAAATAAAGCTACCATGGAATAGACCTTACAGTGTAATTAGAAAGAGATAACGCATCAGCCCTCTCCTCCAGACTACGAGTCTTATAAAATCTTAACAAAAAACAGTTAAAACATATGTCAATTCCCTAAGTAAAAATACAGACCTCAAATGACTGATTCAAAATTCAAAGTACTAACATACTTCACCAATCCTGGCAACGCCACACAGTCTCGATCAAAGTAATGAACAAGAGACTGAAAGGTATAAGCCATATTATAGGCCACGCTGTGCAGAAAACAGGGCAAATGAGCATATAGAACAGAGCATCAGACAAAAAAAAAAAAGAAAAGGAAAAAAGGAAAGGCAGATTATGCGAAAGAAAATCAAGATTTAGGTTAGGCCGATCTTACTTGATAGCATTGGTAAGCTCCTTTTCACATTTCTGAGTGAAGAAATGGCGACTAAGGCACTTATCAACACGGTGCTCTGCAGGGCAGAGTTCGTCGAGGCCGGCCTTGAGTGCCAAAGCGGCTGCATCGTAGATTGTTTCCTCCCCTTCGAGGACCGAGGGGGCAATTTTCCTCTGAGGTTCCGACCTCTGCTGATCCGGCGTCGCCATAGCTTTCTTTGCAAATCGCCATAGCTTCTCCGGGGCTTAAAAGAAGCGCCATAGCCCACGTCTTCCGACCACGCGCCGTTCTCTCTTCCCATGCACACTGGCGGATAACAGGTGGCAATCGGAATTAAAAACAAATTGCTTTAAGAATACATAAAAGGTGCCCTCGCGCTAGCTCTGGCTTAACTGGGCTTAACGTACTCGAAGATCAAACGTCTATTTGACCCTCCGGGCTGTATCAGTAAGTATGATTTCTGAAGAAACCTGGAGGTTTTCTGCCCATGGGAAAGCACCCTAAGTATGATTGCTGAAGATTGATGTCGTATCAGTAAGTAAGTATGATTGCTGAAGCTTGGTGTCATCAGAATTCGGAGTTGCAAGATCGGCATATTCAAGAGTTGTTCCTCAGTTTGATGACTGACGATCCTCGTTTGTGGAGTATGCCTCCCAAGATAGGGTACATCATATGATATGACAGAGGTAATTATAAAATACTAAGGTTTGAATGAAATATATTTCAAGGTGTTAATTTCATACATGTATTATGCCAATTAAAAAGGTGAGAAAACTGGCTATCGCTGCCCTACGTCACCACTCGTTTGAATATGCACCCAAAGGGGATTCCATTAAAATTGTAAAATGTAATGGTTTGTGTTGTTAAAAAAAATGTTTTGGCCCCTTCGGGGCTTTGGGGAAGGTACTGTAGATGTTATTTAATGTTGGATATATAGAAGAGTAAGAGAAATGGCTTATGTATAGGTTTAAGAGAAATTCAAGGATTATAGAAGCTCTTGCTCTTGTGAACAAGCTCTTGCTCTTGCTCAGGATACCTTATAGAAGCTCTTTCTCTTGCTCTTGCTCTGCTCAGAATAGCTTATAGAAGAGCAAGAGAAAGGGCTTATGTGTAGGCTTAGGAGAAATCCAAGGACTCATAAGGGATCAAAGTTTATTCCGTCGATTACTCCACAACCAGGTCTTTATTCTAAGCTTTAACAGATAGATGATCAGCAGATGGCTAAAGATGGGTTCAGAGTTCCAAGATGGCTAAAGACGTTTCTGTGTTGTGCACAAACTTGTGGTATATATTCAATGTTCATATTGTTGTTTTGATCACAAGTTGTTCTGTTCTTTTGGTTGTAATCTGGCGCTGATGCCATTTGTGCCTGGGTAATGCCACATATACGAACCACATTGTTTATGAATTGGCAATGATCATTAGCATAGAGGGCTGGGATTTTTTTATTTTTTATTTTTTATTTTTTTTTTAATTTGCAGAGGGACCGATTAGGGTATGGTCGCCCTCTGCCGTGACCCCACCTCGGAGCATGGGTCAGCCCCCCGTCCCTTCGTGGTTTAACGTCATGCTGCCATGGGTCCACAAGTCTACGTACCGTCGTATTGGCCAGGTGTCATTGACTGGGGTTCCGTCAACCGAGACACCAGCGTCCATCAACCGTGTTTGCCGTTGCCTGTATCATGAGTTCAGGTCCCAGGCACCGTGCCCTGGGTGACCATACCCGTGCACTGGATGACCACATCCGTGCTGGAGAAAATACCGCGAGCATGCCGATTTGAAAGACGAATTCAATGCGGGTGATTTGAATTGGCGCGCAAACCTAGCACTTGATTGCATTCTTCTGAATTCAATTCTTTGACTCCCACTATGGCTTCCATTGACATAAAATCTTGCCCTCCTTTCACAGTTCATATGTTCTCGAAAGGAGGCTGTGAAGAGCACGGAGACAGCCATGGTTTCGACGAGGGCACGAAGAGAAACCGATGCTGAAAGAGGTACCAGGAGACCGGCGTCGTCTAAGAGGGTCTGCGTGCCCAGGACAAAGAAGAGGGCACCATAGGGCAGTGCTGCTACTGGTCCAATGTTAAGGAGGCCGAGCAGGAGAGGTCAATGGACAGAGGAGCAAATGCTCGACATCCTCGAAGAGGTAAGCAAACTTGGCATTTCGATTAGAGAGGCATCTAGGAGGTCTGGTATACCAGATTCCACAATCAGAGATTGGCTATATGGTCGAACAACCCACAAGCAAACAAACCATCCACAAATATTGACAACTCTCCAAGAGGAGGAGCTAGTTAATTGGGCCTGTATGACTTGGATACCATTGGATGGTATAGTCTTGGCTTGGTCTTGGACACCATGGAATAGTGTGCTCTATGGTCTTGTGATGCTCGAGGACGAGCATAGTTTTAGTGGGAGAGATTGTAACAGACCCATGGGAGATCACTTGAGTAGATCTTGGTGTAGCATTTTCTGATACCACCATAAGGGGGTGGAATAGATTTTCCATAAACATCTGGATGTTTTGTCTAGTTGGCTAGGCTGGGGTAGTTAAGGAATACTACAAACACATGCCACAAAAGTTGCAATATATAAACATATATATCAGTTAACGATATGCCATGTAGTGCCCTTACTTGCAGCCTAACAATGTTGCCTCCCTCATATATTATCAGAATCATGGTAGGAACTACGCAACTGAAGAGACAAAATTTTCCATATCTCTTGAAGCCTATATTGTTGAAGGGCAAATAGTGTATGTGCTGTCGTATCAGCCCACCGAAAAGCCTTTAACTGAGAATATGTTTTGCATGTCATGTGTGAACTTAATCTTGACTGAAATTGTTATGTAATATCTAATATAAAAACATGTGTAAACGCATTTTAACCAATAAAGTTATGTTGAAAATTTTAACATAACGGATTACGATGTGAAGGTAGATTTAATGGAATACATTATGTTAAAAATGTTAACATTACGGATCAAATGTGTAGGTAAGTTTAACGAGATCCGGTATGTTACTAGCTAATATAAACAATGGTGTGAATCAACTCTAAAAATTTCCCTTAATTTAGATAACTAGCGAAGAGTTAATTTAAGATTTAACTTAATTTGTGAAACCCCCATAAATATGTTGGAGAACATAAAGGTAAAGGGGGCCACATTTTGGCTTTTTTCAGCCGATTTTAAATCCAGTAATAGTTCTTGTTATGGTCAGTTGATTTCGGGTCACTTGATCACTTGATTTTTATACAGAAATATACTTGATCACATAAGATAGAAATTGTACAAAAATTCAATCCACTGTATTATAGAAATTCAAGAAACACTGATCAAAAACAAGTTCAGGAAACACTGTATTATAGAAATTGAAGAAACATTGAGTAAAAACAGTAACTCAGTACTGAATTAGAAAATTCCACTGATTTCCAAAAAAAAGGACAGAATTGAAGACAAGAACTCATCATGTCTTTTTCTTCCAAGATTCCAGAGCTTCCCCAACACAACGACCATCCGCACATGTTATAAAGACACAATTAGCAACTAGAGCCATAAACGAGAAGCCACCTGAAGTACTAACAGTGTTATCCTTGATAATAGCACACGTAAAAGCTTTGGCAGCCTCAGGCCATGCATCAATCGCACTATTCAAGACATTCTCATCAATTGGATCATAAAGCTTCACCTCTTCACCATTCTTCCCCTTATAGAACGCAGGATCTCCATTCAAGTTGGCTATTGCTGTCACAATTCTAGAACCTACACTAGCTGCAACAATGTCTCCACAAACTGGCCTAGAAATTACATTAGGATTCAACTCGGCCAAGATGCCACTATTGGAGGTACTACCCCTTAAAAAGGATCTCTCAGTCTGCGAATCAGTAATAACAGCACTAGATTTCAGCTTCTCATTCTCAATCTTCCTCCGCTTATCCACATGCGCATTCAGAACATCCTGATAGTTTCTGCCACTGCCATCATCAGCAACTGGCTTCCCGATTATGTCCATAGCAGCATTGACTTGCAAGTCCCTAGACCTATCATACCTAAAGAACAACAAAAAATTAACATACATCCAAAAATAAAAAGAATAAACAAATAAATACTTACTTCTGAAATGAAGTAATAGACCTGTGACCAGTAACCTGCATCCCAATTTCTGGAGGAACTCCTGCCAATGACATCCTTGTAACATTAGTAACTCTTCTGCTCTTGTTCGTAATGTCAAGATTAGCAAGCTCCCCCATGCATTTCAACCATAGCCTAATAGTCTTCTCACCAACTCTGTTGCTATGATACCAGACCTAAAATAGGAACACTAAGTTAAAAGAACTGGAAAAATAAATTATCTAAAGCAAGAAACTACTTACCATTGTCCTAGGCCTCATAATCGGAGTAAAAAATAACGATCTCTTACCACTATCCACCTTTCGAGGCAAATGCCTAACATATTGCTTGCAGGTCTTGATAAAATCACTCTCATAACTCCACACCGGTGGTCTAAAATGGCACTGCTCAAATCTGGTAGGGGTTACCTGGTTCGTCTTGCTCAATCTTTCATCATATTTCAGCATTTCACCATTACAATCAGTCTCCAAACTCAGATCTATATCTTGAACTTGATGAAGTTCACCACAACCTCTGATTCCAAAAACGCGTAACCAGGTAATAAGCAAGCCTTTTTTGGCAGCCACGCCGATAAATTGAATTATCGATATCAGAAAGCAACTCTTGCTCTTCAGCAAAAGTAATGGCTGCTGCTTTTTTAGGTTTCATTCCAATTCCAAGACTCCTAGACCTCTTAACAGCTGACACAAAAGCAATGACAGACTTTCAAAAAACATCGGATTGAAGGATATTAAACTTTGGCTCTGCAATTCCAGTCTTTCCAATAGTAGCCTCTTGTTTCTTCCTAACAATTCTTCCTATGGCTCGAAACAATACACTTAAGCTGAAAAAAAACTTAACTCATTGAAATGTAATGGCTAAACGAAAATAAAATATACAATAGATGAAATTACCTGCCAGCAGGATACAACAGACCGTTTTTCTTCTTTACTTGAAGGATGAAGGGAACCAGCATGTTATTCAAAACTTGGTGATCAAGATCCTCAATAGGAACTAGTAACGAATGCCCGGCGTTGCCGGGCATACGTACAAATATAAGTTAATGCGCTATATTTGATTTGACTAAATAAGTAGTGATAGAGATTCTAGATATTGAAATATATGATGATGTCCCAAGTTAAAATTTATTATATGAAGATGATATTAGCTAATACCTGTTATAGAGAGAGTGATAATGCGATATAGATGTCGATGTAGACGTGTGAGTATGGATGTTGGAACTATTTTGAGAGTGTATTTCGAATGTATTGAGTTGGAGTCTTGTGAATATGTAGCATAATAACAGGGGGTTTCTTTTGTATTTTTGTACGTTTTTTCCTATGGTTTTTATATGATTTGGTGGTCGTATTTCAGGGGGTGTACTAATGCGTACATCTAGAGTGCGCACTGTATTTTCATCTTCTAATTTCATATTCTCAATGGTTTAGACCCATGTTTGCATGATGCTTGTGCCATGCATTTTTTTTAATGGTCAAGATTGAGTCCTTGAGTCCTTAATCAAGGGCTCAGAATAAACACCCTATTTCATGGTCTATTTCCCTCGTGTATTTTTTCCTAAACAATGTCCATAGCTAGTGTAGATATCGAGCTCATGGGTTTTAGGGTTTTTATTCTCTTTCTGCTTAGATTGCTTGGATCCGGGACCCGGACCGCCAGTGAGAACTTAGAAGCGACAAGATTGGCCCGATCGTTTCAAAACTTGGCAAAGACGCATCTTTTTGAAGGAGCTTTGACACCATGCCGACAAAAAGGTATTGTTTTGAATTTGGAGCTAGGAGTCGGTGTTTCGCTCTTAACGATGCAGGCCGAGATGCTCTGCCAGGCGAAATCCGTAGGTAGAGTCTTAAACTTCTTATAAACCCATCAGCTAGGTCCATGCTTCTCTCACTCCATGCAGTTTGTTCATCCTGCTATCTGAGCTAAATGGGACCATGGGATTTAATCTTTTTGCAATGGGCCACATACGTGACAAGTATAGGCAACCAATTTACCGCGTCGCATTTAACGGATGCGAGGGACAAAGCTTTTGGGGCTTAGGACCAAGCTTCCTAATCCAATTGGCCATGACTCAAAAGAGGAAGAGAAGGCCAGGACTTTCTTTGCATGAATGGCATAACCTTTACAGTCTTAACCTTTACCTTTGAAGTATTGCTAATGGAAATCCGTGAAGATTGTCGTGAATGCTATTTTCTGGAGCAGCGAGGCCTTGATTGTGATTGTCACTGATCAGGGAGCAATTTGTTGATTCAGAGAGCCATTGGGTCTAGGTACGAAAGCTGGTAGCTGGTTTGATTAATCCTTTTTATGTAAGATCACGGCAGCCCTTTTGTGGAGTCATATAAGTTCTTCGTCTAAGGACATCACTAATATTACACCTTCAGTTCAGAAAATACACATTTAGAATTTTGCACCTGCCCCAAAACCTGATCAACGTGGAGGTTAGGCCGCTGCACTTAAAATCAGCGGTGACAAAGCTGCATTTTACAATTGCATATTCTTGGGCCACCAAGACACACTTTATGATCACAGAGGTCGCCATTATTTCAAGAATTGCTATATTGAAGGGACGGTGGATTTTATATTCGGCAATGGGAGATCATTATATCGGGGTTTATATCGAGGTTTAGGTCATTTTTGAACTTTCTACTTGTAATAGCACATTAAATTCCCCATATCCTTTTCTTGAAGAAAAACTAATGCACGACAAGATTGTGTCGCTAATTGTCGAGATATATCGGGCACATAACTTTGTTGGTTCTCACACGCCCAAAGGGAGATGAGGCGATCTTTGCGCAGGCAGGGTTTTCATTTTGCATAGCAAAGATAAGTGGCTCCTCGCACGACTTATTTAGGGCGAGCTTGGGGCCCTAGCTCTAATGTTGTGTTCCTCTATACATGGATGGGAAACATAGTCTCTCCACAAGGCTGGAATGAATGGGGTAAAAGTGATAGAGACAACAATCTCTGGTTTCAGTATGGGGCAGTCTAAGAGCCATAAATCATGTACATTTCTTTATCCCTAGTTGCTTTACAGCTGCAACCAGGCCGAGATAGGTTCTTAGGAAACTAGATTGCTCAGATATATGGTAAATCATCGGAGCTCTGATTGGGATGCCCATCTTTGGATTATCTTGACTTTATATTGAGCCATGGCCCCTTCAATAAAACCTTATGATATTATTGTTTTTGCCCATTTTATAACATTGTGTTTACGTATATTTGGAAATAATTTGTTTGTCTTGATGTTATTGTGCATTTTAGTAATTAATGCTAGATATTAATGTTTAGACCCATAAAGTTTACCTATGTTTGCTTTAGTTAGGGCCCGAAGGGCCCAAATTTTTTTTTAATATAATAATCAACACACAACTACCATTAACATTATTAACATAAACTATTGCATTTAACATATTTAAATTAAAATCCCCCTTAAACCCCCTTTGGTTTGGGTGCATATTCATAGGGGGGGTTACGTAGGGCAGCGAGAGCCCCAAAAATATATTTACAATACATGTACAAAATTAACACCATTAAGTACATTCTCTTGAATCTTATAGTATTTTGTAAACTTTAATATACAGTATACAAAAACTTGTACATGCATATCCCACAAACGAGGATCGCTATGTACGGTCCAGATCTTGGAATAAAGGGCACATATTATGTACCACATCATTTGCAATGGTGTTTTTTGTTATAATTATTCTTGTATTCTATAGGCAACTTTTCTTTTCTTTTCTTTTTTTGGTATTTTATAAGCAAAGTGAATGGTGTTTTTTACTCTTGTATTCTATAGGCAACTTTTTTTGTTTTTATTTTTTGGTATTTTATAAAAGGAAGGTCAACGCAGTAAAGGGTAAAAGGATACGGGTTCACGTCAAATGAAAAGACATCAATTTGAAGCAAATGTTTCTTAATGCGGTGCACATAATTTGCGCTTCATCATGGTCGATGGCGTTGGAAGTCCTTTCAAAAGCAATGGCTCCATAAATAGTACATGCATACACCATAGGGAGGAAGAGGGATGTGAGTAAGACTTCTTTACTTCCAAAGCAATGGCTCCATAAATAGTACATGCATACAACATAGGGAGGAAGAGGGATGTATTAGAAAACGAGAATTGGAAGCGCCGATCTCAAAGAAGCAACCGTGTGTTTTCATTATCAATAGGAATACATATAAAAGAGTTCCTTGAAGTTAGGAACAAATAGTAAATGCTGCAGCAGAATCTCATCTACTGTTAACGGCTAGAAGACTACCAGTCATCTTTTTGTCATATTCCAACAGGATGTGAGTAAGACTTCTTTCTTAAACAATAAAGCAAGGAAATCATCGTAAAGTTTATTAAACTACTTGTACTATTGAAAGGTTTAAGGTATGCAGTTAATGAGATAAAAATCAACTATTGTTTCGTGTTGAAGCATGTGGCAATTTGTGGATGGGGTAAAGTCTTTAGTTATATCAATGCACCATTTCTAGTTTTAACATTTAGGAATTAAAATGGAGGGGGGCAATAACATGACATAAATACCAATCTCAAGCTTCATTTTAGGGAGATGGGCAAAGGAATCTCAAGCATTATTATGAATTACATGGGTAGAGGTTTTGACCAGCTGACAATGTTGGGAACCTTGTTTCTTTTAAGTTATGTATCGCATATATCGATCCCGGTTATTGTAGGTTACGAACATTTATTACACTTCGAAATAGAATTAGCATACAACGCTAGTCGGCTTTCTTCATCAAGAGAATAGCCAAAGTACCACAATATCAATCAATTGCTTTTAGATTTTTTCAAGTGGGCCAAATATTTCATTATCAAAAAGCGTATCACCATCGTACTTGAACTGCTGGATTTATTTCACTTGTGAGGCTCAACTCTCTCATATGCGATCTTTGATCTCCTCGAAAGCTCTCAAAGCTAGATCTACCCCTGTGGCACCAAAATTTCCAATATGAAAACTTACCATGTGAACCAACATTCTATTCGAAGTTCGTGTCTTGAAAAGATAGAACCTAGAAAGAATAAGGCAAATAATCATATGACTGGAAAAGCCTATATAACACAAAATCTTAAGCTGCAAAAACAAAAGGTACCTGTAAAGTTTACCAAAAGGATAGCTGCTTGAAGGACCAAACAGAGTGGTATGAGCAATATGAAGACAGTGCTTAGCTTGATCGTAATCCTGCAAGGTATATATGGAGCAAGAGCTTTTGTAAAGAAGCTAGACACATCTATTAATTACATACCTTGCGAAGAAGCGTCTTCAAACAAACTGTCTTCAAGCTTTATATGTTATAAATTTCCAAACGAATCACCTAGCCATAGCTCAATTCTAGAGAGATGATATGATGCAAAATTTCCAAACGAATCACTTGGCCATAGCTCAATTCTATAGAGAGATGATATGCTGCAAATTTGGGCACAATTAGAATAAATGCACTTGTTAATTCCTCTGTTACTAATATGACATAACAGGTTAATGATAAGAAGGCAACCTGAGAATTTTCTGCTATTCTTGATGGTGGGCAAAACAACATAGTTTTTTCTGTAGACTCCACCTTATGAGAAGCTGGGCAGATGTCTTATTGTATTTTGCTGCAATCTGTGATAACTTATATAAGAATGGACCACAAAACCATTAATTGTCATGCGGAATAGAGGAGACTCACCTTTAGGAAACTTGGATTAGCAAGATGCTTCCCTGTAGTAAGAGGAGAATATGCTTCTGGAATAATTCCATGTTCCTGACAGAACTTAACCAAATGTGGTCTGGTATTTAAAGGGTGGATTTCTATCTGTGCATCAAGACAGTAGAAAATAAAGATATGACATGAACACAAACATATATGCTTATGTTAAATATCCTACCTGCTTTACAGCTTTACAGATGGCCGTACCAATGAATTAGCAAAAAGCTCTTCTAAGTGATGAATGCCATGCTTGCTAACTCCAATTGACTTTTCTTTACCTGATTTAATGAGTACCTCCATAGCCCTCCAGGATTACAACCTTAGAGGCATAGGGGCATGAATACAATATAGATCAACACCTTATACCATAAGATGCCACCTTTAAGTTAATGAATAAAGAAAAGCTCTAAGAGTAAGAATGCGAACAGAGAATTTTCTGCTATTCTTGATGGGGAAACAATATAATTTTTCTGTAGACTCCACCTTATGAGAAGCTGGGCAGATGTCTTATTGTATTTTGCTGTAATCTGTGATAGCTTATATAAGTATGGACTACAAAACCATTAATTGTCATGCGGAATAGAGGAGACTCACCTTTAGGAAATTTGGATTAGCAAGATGCTCCCCTGTAGTAAGAGGAGAATATGCTTCCAGAATAATTCCATATTTCTGACAGAACTTAACCAAATGTGGTCTGGTATTTAAAGGGTGGATTTCTATCTGTGTGTCAAGACAGTAGAAAATAAAGATATGACATGAACACAAACATATATGCTTATGTTAAATATCCTACCTGCTTTACAAATGGCCGTACCAATGAATTAGAAAAAAGCTCTTCTAAGTGATGAATGCCATGGTTGCTAACTCCAATTGACTTTGCTTTACCTGATTTAAGTAGTACCTTCATAGCCCTCCAGGATTCCAACCTTCGAGGCATAGGGGCATGAATAAGATATAGATCAGCACCTTATTCCATAAGACACCGCCTTTAAGTTAATGAATAAAGAAAAGCTCTAAGAGCGAGAATGCGAACATAAAAGCTCACCATAGCCCATTTCCAATTCGGCTAGATTCCTATTAAAAGACGCCAAAGTAGCCTTATATCCATGGTCACGATTCCTAAGTTTGGTGGTTATAAATATTTCTTCTCTGGGAATGCAAACGTACAACTCTACCTGAAGAAAACAGTAATTATGTTCTTCTTAACAGCAAGCAAAGGAATCACGCGAGATATACTCACCAACGCCTTTCTCGTTGTTATAGCCTCAAGCTGTATCAACATGGGGATACCCTAACCTAAGGGCGTCAGCCACAGCGCTGTAAGCTTCATCAATCTGCCATACACCCAGGCCGATCCGTGGTATTTGAACTGAGGGGCCTTCAAATCCTGCATTTTTTAGCTCAAACATACTAGATGCAAGGGAAGGCTGCGCCATGTGCTGGAATTCGATGCTTCGATCAATATAATGGAAAGGTTTCTATTTTCAAAATAAATTTGATTTTTGGGTTGCCCGAAGTTGCTAGAAAACCCTAAGGTAAATTGATATTAGAGGACCCATTCACAAAGGCAATACAGATTCAGAATACAAATTCAACTCAGTAAGAATCAGCTATAGCCTTACCGTCGGCATCTTTATCTTCGTCCGTGACAGAGTTATACAATAGCAGCATCCACATAGGATGTCGATTTCCTTTCAAACAAAGAAAACACAAACCGTAACCTGCAAATTGGAGCTTTGAATCCATCCGTGGGTCGACTTGCATGCCTATATCACCACGATGACCAGCTGTCAATAGGCACGATCTGTGGCATGGATTCCCCTCGCCAGCTGCATCCCCCAGCAGATCGCAAAGATAGAGAGCCCCAAAATCGTAGAACAAAAAGTTTCTTCGATTTTTGGCAAATCGGGATTTTTTTCTGGCGTCCAAACTCTTCAAAACCTTAGGAAAACATCTTAAAAACAATTCCAAAAAGTTTTTTATCATACCTGAAAATCCCAAATTAAAAAGGTTGATAGAAACATCATGATTAAAGCGTTTTTTTTTTTTGAAGAACTGTGTCATCAATATATTAAAAGAATGGTAATGTTACAAAGCAAGTGAGGAGGAAGGAGAACTGCCCCAAAGAGACAGCGATACATCGACACTCCACAACAAACTCACAGAAAAACTGCAACTCTACTGCTGTACAAACCGACCATCACCATCTACAACACCCAAGAAGTCCCGCCAAATGACAAACTTCCGCTCTACTACTCCCAGGAACACCGTAAAGCTTTGAAATAGCTTTGTACCGAAGTCGAGGAATCGAGAGGGCCGCAGTGGCCAATCCCACGAAAAGATCCACAACCCATGGCCGCTTCCAAATCAGCCACACCAACCAAGCCACGCACAGATGCAAGGCTTGCTGACGCAAGAGCGGCCAAGCACCAGGATACACATGAAGCAGCAACTGTTGGCTAGTCAATCTCCATGAATCAAATCTTCTTCTTGCCCACTCAGTTAGAGCTGGAGAATTATCTTCTCCACCATTGTTAACCATCTTCATTATATCTTCATCCAAAGGTAAGAATTCATCATCCTTTTCTTGTGCAATGTCCTCTTCAACATCCCATTCTATTCCTTCAAACTCCTGCTGATGCTCAGTCAGTACCATAGAATCGATCTTCCCAATCACCTCGTCAACCTCAGCAGGCACAATGTTATCCAGAAGAGAAAGCTCTTGAGTAAGGTTAAGGCCAAAGCTCGGGACAGAAATTTCAGGTTCATCAACATCTATATCTTCCATGCTCATCTTTACAATAATGAGCATAAGATTAGCCAGGACAGAAATGATAAAACGGAAAGCCATTGTGAAGCATCAAACCTTTAACAAGATCTGGTAGAGGTAAAGGCTAACAGGATAAAGAAGTCTGGAAAAAAAACAAGCATAGAAATAAGCTAGATATTCTTGGGCCGATTTGGCATAGAAATAAGCCATGCATGTTCTTGAAACAAAGGTTAACAGTTTATCTAACTGTCTAACACACTCCACAGCGCATCCAAGTAAATCTAGGCACCTAAATACATAAAAAATGCGTTAGAAAAGTAAAGATCTATTGTTTAAATTAGGATTTTCCGATTTGGAGGAAAACCTTTTTGGTTTTTTTCCTACCTGATTTTCCTAAGGTTTGGGCCCTTTTGGCCGCCGGGAAAAGAAGCCGATTTCTAAAAATCGAAATATGTATTGTTTAAATATGATCTGGATTTCAATTTCTCCAATCCAATTTTTGGCAGATGAATGTGCTCCGTTTCAATTTTCGGCATGCATGTGCCTTACTGTTATCGGATTGCAGCTGTTATGCATGCCGCCATTTACTGCACCGTAGTTTGCAGCCTGGAATCAAAACCATTGCTAAAACCTGTGCCTGTGGGTTGTAAGCTTCGTTTTTGCCTTTCGGCTCTCATAGTTGACATCTCGAAAGCCAGAAAAGGGTAAGCATTAGAAACGGATTTGCCTGAGTTTGCTTGACATATTTTTCTTCTGGGTACTCTTTACGTAATCATATTGGTGATTGATGTTTTCAGGTTTAAGAAGACAGATGGGGTTAGGCGCAAGCTGCAGAAGCTGCCATGACGTCCTACATATTCATGCATTTAATCGATCATGTCCTTGAAATCCTTGCTTTTGGCATCTTCCTGATAAAGACCATAGGTATCCATGCCTTTCTTCTCTGCATGATTCTCTATTTCCTTCTCTATTTCTCTTTATGAATTGTTCTTGCATATTCATGACTGCTGTCAGCAAAAGGTACTACTTATATTATTTTCCTTACTCCCGTGCCTCCAGAGCATAAATCTATTATTTCAGGTTTGTTGCCATTCTTATTCATTCATGTCTGTGTTGTAGGATGTAAGCAGATTGTTCATGTGCATTTGTAGCTAGGTTTCATTATAGGAATGTTGGATGAATAGTTTAACTTTATCTTGCGTTTTCTGACATGCATTTATAATTTGCTGTAGGATGGAGCTTGGTTGTGCAGGGCCTTTTATTTTTCTGAGGCTTTCAGTCATTTTATCCATAGATCATGTTAAAGAGCTTCGTTCCAGGTTTGAAGCTTTTCCATGCATCATTTCTTTTGGAGCTTCTTGGTAATGGATTACTTGGCAGTCTTTGTAAAATTGTAGCAGCTACAAAATATTAGTCCAATGTGTAGTACATGTAGAATTTGATATTTAGACATTTTACCTTGACACCATGTTGTTGAGAGGGTTCAATTTTGGGAACATCCAGTTCAAATCAGCCACAAGGAAAATAAATGCGGTTCATAGTGTTTTATTTAAGTTGTTATGGCTGGTGCTGTAATAATTTGTTATAACTTCGAGGTGAGTCTTGCCACATTTTTGAAAGTTTTGATAAAGATGGTGGTCCATGCACTGTTAGCATGGAATCGTCAAGCGACTAGACGTAAACAAAGAACACATTTTCTTTTGCTTTTTCTTAGCAGTCGTGTCTGAGTTTAAAGCAATGATTCGGGAATGCACGTGTAGCAGATACATATGATGCATTTCTCTACTATGTGTTTACTCATTAGATTGTTAAATTGGTGAACAGAGATGGACATAGCCAAAGATGAGCACACAGAGCTGCCTCTGCTCAGACTCTTTAACACAATGTTCTTGATACAAGACCTTTTGATCAGGATCATAACAGAGCTCTCTGGTAACTACTTGATTCTTCAATAGATCTTTAGATGGGTGCATGAAGCGGTAGAAAATGGTAAATAATGCGGCATAAAATTGTAAATAATGTCATATGCATAGCTGAAAGGCATTGAGTGTATATTTTTGTTTTGAGGAGGATACATATCAACGTTTGATTCATGTGAAGGAAGCTTTTCAATCCATGTAATACTTGAGTTGTTGTAGATGATGATGTGGACAATATAGATCTCTTCTTTTTTAGTTATGTACTTGGATGTTGTACTATGTATTAGTTGCACAGGCGTATTCATGCAGAAGGAGCAAGACCATCAATATCGATTCCTACCCTTGCTATTCTAAGATTTATTTGTGGAAGATTTGTTTGCAAGCTATTGCCGGTCAGAGAAACTCCATGCTTCAAAGCTCCATGCAACAAAGATTTGACAACGGTTTCTTGCAAGTTCATGCTTCAAAGCTCCATGCAACAAAGATTTGACAATGGTTTCTTGCAAGTTCATATACTGTGTAGACTCTAGCAAGAGTGAAGCCCCGCCGTAACATTTCTCTATTCCTCCTGCTGCATCTGTAGAGTGGTCAACATAGAATCAGTGCAATAGGTGATGTAGAATCAGTGCAACAATTTGTGTATCATTGAAATGCCTAGAGCAAGAAAAGTGGTGGTACTGCACCAGGGTTAATGTTTTAGTATCAGATACATGTCTCTATAAACTAATCTAATTGGATTACCTCGATGTTGTGCAGGTTCTGTGCTGTTGCATATATGGTTTCACAAGGCTTCTATTTCACGAGCCTTTTCTCGCTCATAATTTGCATATATAGTTGAGACATCATAAAAACCAAATTTGGTATGTTCTTTGAACTACTCATCATTTGGAGATTTTGGAAACTCTTGCTGTATATCTTTTCGGATTTGAAACGGTCTAGAGTTGTTGAATATGCTCTTGAATGTTGATCTATTCTCTTGATTATTGACCCATGGCGTCTAGATATTTTAACTGGCAGAACTTGGAGCTTCATTCAGAGCTGATGTAAGCTTGCAAAATAAGACAGATAATGCAGATCTATTCTCATATTTGCAAACTGGCTTTGTGGTTGTTGGAATTGATACTAAATGCATAGACGATCATCTCGACACTTCAGATTTCAACAAATCAGACTTTATGGGTTATGTATCTGTACTTTTGAACATGTTATTTCAAGGAATTTGACTCGCGAGATCTCACAGTTCCAATAATAAAAGTTAATACTTTTTTAGGAAGTTAGATCTTTTAAGTTTATCGTATAATTATGGAAAGGATGAAGTCATCTTTAGTATCTATTGTAGGTGGGAAAAAAGTAGTCATATGACATATGATGTGATTGCAGTTTGTAACATTTAAAGGCATGTTTTTACAACATAAATAGATGGAAGTCAAGTTTGTAACTTCTTTCTTACGAGACTTTTCTAGATGTTACTTTCTTGGATAGCACATTTGGTACCCCATAAGAGTTGGTTGTGCTTACCATTTAAAGAGTTATTTTGACAATCCATGTCATCATTGTTGCACTGGTATTTGGGCTAGGAAGACTTTCTATGTCCTCAATCATAGTGGTATCTGGGCTAAGAAGACTTAACACTAGAAAGGCTTGGTACCGTATCTAGGGTAGAGAAAGCCACGACAAGACTTAACACTAGAAAGGCTTGGTACCGTATCTAGGGTAGAGAAAGCCACGACAAGCCATCTGCATAAAAACATCATCTACATTGTACCATAAAGCATTGCCTTCACTACAAACTTCATGGGTTACGTATTTGGTGCTTTCGAATCCATTATTTCAAGGAATTAACTCGCGAGATCTCACACAGTTGCAATAAAAGTTATATTACGAGACTTTTTTAGATAGTACTTTAGTGAATAGCACATTTGGTACTCCATAAGAGTTGGTTGTGCTTACCATTTTAAAAAGAATCATTCTGATAATCTATGTCCTCAATCATTGTTGTAGTGGTATCTAGGCTAGGAAGACTTAGCACTAGAAAGACTTGGTACTGTATCTAGGATAGAGAAAGCCACGACGAGCCATCTGCATAAAAAACATCCAGGCAATGTTTTGTACACAAAACTACCATTAAAATAGTTGCCATGCGTAAATTAATAAATTTGAATACAATATAAGTTATTGCCCTATTTTGAACAACTTAATACATCTAGCATCACGATTTCTGCTATTATGTATTGTAAGTTTCTCTACAACTTCATCATTGCCAACTATAGGCCTGTACTTATGCCCGGCAACGCCGGGCACCCGTTACTAGTAGTAAATAATCCAAAAAAAAGGCATGGTTATGATGTTACCTGATGAAATCTTTAGAAAAGATCCTTCCAAATCTATGAGAAAGCAGTAAAGACGGATCTCAGCACTCTGTTATTAAGACATTAACAGAAAAACTTTGAGAAAATCTCTGAAACCTCTCAAAACCTGTGAAAGTCAGCTATGGCGACGTCCGGAACTCAAAAATCCACAAGAAGAGAAAGATCAAGCAAAAAGTATGGCGATGCGCCAAGAAATCGCCTATGGCAACTGCTAAAGCATGCAGAAATGCTATGGAAACAGCAAAACAGCAAGCGCCCATGCCAAAAATGATATCGCCATAGCTCTGTGGACGGCTATGGCGACGGAAGCATCGCCAGAAAAAGGAAAAAGAAAAAAAAAAAAAAAAAAAAGCTTTATATATGTTGCTGACGTGGCATTCAGCTGGCCAAAATGTGGCCCCCTTTACCTTTATGTAAGGTAAAGGCCATTTAGGCCACTTTTCTGGCCGAAAAGGCCTGGCGGCGGTGAGGTAAGTGGCCTAAATGGCCTTTACCTATTACTCTGGTCGGCCAGTAAAAAAGTTAGAAGTCGAAAGTTTGGAGTATGGTTTGACGGTTAAGATTTTGCGTGGTGCGAAAAAGCAAGCAACGACATGCATGTTTCCAGTTCGATGTTCTTCCGACACTTCCAATTCTGAACCAAATTGTGAATCTAGAAATGGAGAAGCTATTAGTTAATCGACATGATTCTGCATCTGGGGCATGCTCACCAACAGGTTTACGCCTTTCTCCATCAAAAAGACCCTTTAGCCAATGTTCTCAAGACACTAGTAGTCAATATGCCTCTTCCAAGCCCACAATCACTGTCAAGATGTTTCATGATGGGCTTGCAAAAGTTGCGTTTCAGACATCTTATATTAATGAGGTATGTTGAGCTAATTGATCACCTGCTTTGAATATCTGCTCCTTAATGCCGGGTTGTTTTACTGTGCAGCATCTGGTTGCTGTTTTCAATACTTTCCCTGATCATGAATGGCATGGGTGGGTTTGATGTGTTTTTGAGAAAATCATTGACTAAAGCACACGTATTTACTAGATCCACTGTTTTTTTAGGTCGTGGATATTTCCTCAGCATCATGCCTCGGAGGTTGAGAGAGCCTTAAAATCTATCCCTAATGTTGAGGTTACAGACTCCTATATCCTTATTTATTGCCAACAGACAGCTTCCACATCTAGACATTGATATGGCCTTAATTAACAGGTGCAGATCGTTCACGAAAGTGATGTTCAATTAGGTAAGTTTGAAATGTTCTTGTTAAGCTATCCCTTGCCTGGACAACTGAGTAATTTTAACATTCATCCAATCAAGATGCTGTGCCTGATAGTAATCATGATCATGATATTCCTGATGCCTTCAATCAAGACGCTGCAGCTGATGTTCACCAAGGTGATGTTCAATTAGGTAAGTTTAAGATGTTCTTGTTAAGCTACCTCCGTGCTTAGACAACTAAGTAATTTTACTATTTCATCTAACCAAGATGTTGTACCTGATGATGATCACGATCATGATATTCCTGATTTCTCCAATCAAGATGCTGCAGCTGATGATAATCATGATCACGCTATTCAGTTAGGTAAGTTTGAAATATTCTTTTTAAGCTATCTCTTGTTTAGACAATTGAGTACCATTCATCTAATCCAGATGCTGCGCTTGGTGACAATGATGATCATGCTATTCCTGATGCTGGTGCTGCCGGTGCCAATGATGGTGATACTGAAAATAGTGGTGACGATGATGATGATGATGATGATGAGGGTCATGACATGGCTGATTATGAAGATTATGATGATGGGAGTCATGATATGGCTGATTATGAAGATTATCAACGTGATGACTATGACATGCCAGATTTAATAACATCTGCTGGTCGGGGCCTACGCTTTGTAGTAGAGGTTTTTCAGCATGAAGATTATAAAGTTGGTACACGTTCCGAATATGATGAGGTAGCACTCTTATTTCTGGCATGAATTAAAAAATTGTAAATTTCTTGCATTGCTGTAGATAATTATTGGCCTGCTTGTGTTCTATAGGAACTTATTGCTGCATTTAAGAGGATCCCCGGGCATGAGTGGGTGAAGGCTCTCAAGTGAGTTGTCTTATTTTTAGAAGTCCGTTTTCCCTTAGTCTCATTCTGGTTAAAATGTGTACGGGACTTTCTAGGGCGTGGTTGTTTCCTGAGCAGTATCTGAGGGAAGTTTTGCTGGCTTTGAGATCACTGACTAGAAGAACTGCAGAGGTATGAGGTTATTGGAACTGATATTTGATTTTTTAACTGAAATTGGCACTTTATGAACTTAGGTGGATCTTCGTCCTCCTCTTACGTGGCCAAACTTAGCAGCAGGTATGGGGATTCCTGGTGTATGTAACTTATACCTTTATGGCACATTAATAGTTCGTATAGGCTATGAACTGTTTTTTTAATGGGGTGCCGCAGATGATGAACAGATTGGCATCAATGTGCTACTGGTTAAGACAGAAGATGGTCAAATTGGTGCTCGTAGTCCGTACGACGATGTATGTTCTAAAAGTGGAGCATATGCTATTATTTTTTTTCTTCTTACGTGCTTCCGTTATGCGAATTTAACATTAAGCTGAACTTTTCAATTTAGAGGGTAAGACTTGCTTGTAGAGAAGTTATTGGGCGTAACTGGAATGGGAGGTATGTTTTCTGGCATGATCTTATATTGTTTTTTCATTTTTTGTTCCTTCTCAATGCGAGGTGATGTTAATCAAATGGTTAATATACCACTTAAGTTGCACACATTGTACGAGCCTGAGTCAACCATGATGTCAAAAAAGGATTAATTCGTATTTTTCAAGATCTCACATGTTAAGATCATTTTATCAAGTTGCAATCGGCCCTTAAAATGGATATTTTTCATTGAATTTGCCTGCTAAATTTGCAGCATGTGGGTTTGTCCTGAAGATAGTTTTGAGCAACTTGTACAGGAGCTGCGTAAAATCTCATCATTGCCTGTGGTTCGGGTCAGTTGCAATGACGGTTATGACATTGATTATTTGCAAAACACTCTACATAACTTTCCTTTCTTGTCCTACAGATTATGACCAAGCCTCCTTTAGTTTTACCATCTGTCGGAGAAGATAATGGTATAGACTTTCTATTATGTCACATATGATGTCTTGGGTTGTAAAGCAAGGAGTTGATGGTTTTTGGGGTCATGATGAATGAAATGGTAACACGACGTATGAAGTTCCACTTTTTCCCAAGCTTCTGACATCATAGATTTCTGCATTTTTAAAGCCACTCCATAAGATTTCCACCCCCTTTGTTAGAGTACAAATGTATAGAGACAGGATTGTGACTGACTGCGTGTGCTCTGGCTGATTGGTTTCTTGAATCTTTTCTCTCTCCCTGCTTTTAATCTTCATTGCAGATGCCATGCATCAAAATGCAGATCGACATTCTTCTCCCAGATGCAACCTTATGTCAAGATTGCCGAAAACTTCCTCTACTCTTATTGATTCAACTCCTCCTGCTCTTGAAGATAAAACGGAATCGTCTAAAATGAAGGTAAAGAACACAAATTTTGGGAGGCAATTGTTTTCTGCCTCTGCACCAAATCCTGATTCTGTCACCAAAACATGGTTTTGCAGCGAGCAAAGTTGGATGAAGGTTCGACACCTCCCAAGGATTCTTTTATATGTGCGATTTGTCTAGAAAACGTAAAATACATATACAGCACCACCTGCGGTCATGGTTTCCATGAAGATTGCATTAGAAAAGCAATAAGGAGCCAGGGCAAGTGTCCTACTTGTCGTTGTAAGTTGACAGATCAAATGGTACACCGTTTCTTTTTGTAGACATTTGAGTACACGATCCATTGTATATACCTCCATTGGTTGTTATATATTAAGCCGCGTTAATTAGCAGCAGTGTTTTTAATAGTCCCGATCGTGTCCCTAAAAAAAACAAGGTGCAGAGGGAGGGTTGCCCTCGTGATCAACTTATAAGGGTAGACCCACCTTTTTTTTAAGGGCAGATTTTCGAATGCCCTCTGCATGGTAAATTTTGAGAGACCTTTTTTTTTTAAGCTCACATTTTAGATTTACCCTTTTTATCTATAATTCAACAAACCAGTTTAGATAAAATCTTACATAGCTTATACTTACAAAAGAAAAAATATAGCTTATGATACCATAGTTAAGCGTTACAAAGCCCTATGAAAATAATTAAAGTTCTTTGGCCCTTTGAAAATAATTAAAGTTCTTTGATGCGCCTCTCTTTTTCATTCTCTCACTCTTTGTAGAAGGATACTCAATCTACATTCTTCATCTCTTTAGGAGCATTTAGTGACATAAACATCAACATACTTAAGCTTTTGAAGTTCAACCTGCTTCTATCCTCATCTTTGATGTTGTTCATCTTAGAAAACCCTCTCTCGCATTGCACTGTAGATGCAGGAATTACCAAACTAACCGAACCAAACGCCACCGAGTCGGGTGGGCAGCCAAACGCCACTGAGCCGGGTGGGGAGCCAACCACCACCGAGTCGGACAACGGCGAGCATCTAACCGAGCCGCAAACACCACCAAGCCGGGTGGGCCGCCAACCAACGGAGCCAACCACACGACACCACCAACTCCGGCATGGGAGCCAAGTAACCAAACCAGACACCACCAAGCCGGGTGGGCTGCCAACCAACGGAGCCAACCAAACGAATGCAATGTGTTATCCTTAGACGAAATTGGACCAAGTTGAAGGCCTTGATGATGAGTCATTCCATCCACATCTTTGTAAGAAAGATAGCCATGCTTAGCCTTTTGTTGAAAAGTGGAAAAATGCTTTGCCTTTGAGCCAAATTCACCAACCAAGAAATGGCTTGTAAGTTGCTTCTTGGTGATAGGCAATATCCGTCCCAACATGAGAGATATCAACAATACGACTTTGAAATAACTCATTGAAGATGTTACAATAAAAGAGCACATCAGCAAGCAAGTGAATAAAAAACTGCACTTTAAGACTACTGAAAGCTAAAAAACGCTCACCATCTTCCATAGACTAGATGTTCATCAACACGGGCATCAAGGCAACAATGCGTGACATAACTTATCCTCGAGAAAGCCAACGCACATGATGAATCTGTAATAACTCTAATGGCTTCAAGTTACATGCCAAAGCAAGAGACTTAATAGAAGAATGTCGAATATGTGATTTAGCAATCCATTTCTTTATTTTTGCGTGCAATGTTTTCTACCAAATCACATGCGAAAATCCTTTAGAGCATCTTTAACGGCCAAAGCTTCTTTATGTGCAATGCAATGCACCAAAATTAGTGAAGGAACTTCTTCTTTGAATCTTGCAGCAACACTGTTATGTATTCCGGTCATTACAGCAGCACCATCCATTGCCAAACCTATCATTTTTTTCTTTCTCAAGCCCCAAATCAAATAAAAAATCACATAGTGCAGCATGTAAATGTGAAGCATCGCAATAAAAAACCTCAATCAATCGAAGAAACCTTGTAGCAATTGGCCCATTGCATCTATCCATGATGGATGTGACATAGACAATCATATAACTAGTCAAAGTGCAATCGGTAGACTCATCAATCAGCAAAGAAAAGTGTGGGCTATCACATACTTCACTAATGAGTTTCTGGAAATAGACAGTTTTCATAGCATGCAAGAATTCCTTACCCATTTTTGTGTTGGTGTAAGCAGAGCACTCATTGCTAAGTGGCATATCAGGTGTATCTAAAAACTTGAGGAGCTGGCACAGAGAAGCATATTCTTCTAAGAGCTGATCTCTTGTTGCAACATAGTACAACAATTGCATAACTTTTACCACCCTCTTGTGCTCAATTTGAGTAATTTCATCAAACTTCAAAGGTAATGGCACATGTGCTCTTTTCCTTTTATCTGGCATAATTTTCATAACTTTTTTATGACTTTTAGATCTCTCATGTATTTCAAGAGCTTGTTTTTGGACGGTGCTACTCCATTCCAAAGCAAACACATTACTCATCTTATTTTCAATACACCAATCACATTTCACTCTTTCAACACCAAATTGATCAACAATGCCATAAGCCCATGGATGTTTTACCTTCCATTCTTCTCGAAATTTTCTTTTCTGTTTCTTCTGTTTCTTTTTGCTGCCTCCACCCATCTCACTGTCCAACCTATCATCAATCTCTTCCATATCGTTCCCCATCACAACTTCCATATCCATATTCTCCGCTCTTTGATCATTTCCAGTTAATGGCACATTTAAGTCAAAGGAACATTCAGCTGCTCCACTAGCATTGGCTCTACTATTAAAAATAGAGAACATGACATTGAGTGTTGTTTGCCTCGTGTCTTTCATTGGTTGTCTCAAACGAGGAGCCATGGCTATTATAACAGACAAACAAATTTAGAAATTATATTTCAGATTAAATTGCAAGATAGAATATATAAATTACATACCTTGTTCTCAATGATTTGCTTGCTCTACTGTTTTATTGCATTGAGAAAGAAACAATAACACCAGCTCGTAGTTGCCCAATTTTGAAATGTTGCCTTCTACTACTTCTAAGATTCTTTTCACAGACCTGTTAAAGGCCCCCAATTTATTGTCAAAGGAAGAAACCTGACAGGAATTTGCCAGCAAAAAAATGGGCACTAAAAATAAAAATGCAACAAGAGATCTGGAAATTGTAATAAACTTTTATCAATATGCTTGCATATGGCTGAAAAATTGATGGGAGTTATGGAAATCGATAGATATTAACTCTAGCTCTATTGGCTGAAAGAGAATTGATGGACTGTAGAAACATGCAGGCAAACCCAAAACTCAGATCAGAAATTGGTCTTGATCTGCATTGCAAGATTTACACCAACAAATCCTTCCCTTTTAAATGCAAATGAGCCAAATCCTGATGCAAATAAACCCAGATGGAGCAAAACAGAAGGAAAATAATTGACGAAATATAGATTGTGCATACTTACCGTGCTTGCTTCTGGCTGAAAGAGAATCAATGGATTTGTATCTGGATGGTGCTCAAATCGGATTACTGGCCTGTGAGCAATGGAAATGATTCAAAATCTTAAGCTCTGCTAGTTTGATCTGAAGTTATACTCACCCTTGTTGCATCGATTTTTCATTTCAGGAATCTTGGAGTTGAAATCGGGACTCTTTTTTTTTATGGATTTGTAGATTCGGGAGTCTTCTCTCCAAGACTTCTTCCAAATTGTTTGTCTCTGATCTGAATCTGATTTTTCCTCCCGCCAAGGCCATCGTCCGTTGCCATTTCTTTGCTTTTTTCAGAGCCCACATGCATTAGGGGAGAGTGTCCCTCTTCCACCCACTCCCTTTCAATGGCCCACTTGTTGCCCTTTAATGGCCCACTTTTTACCCTTTAATAGCCCACCTTAACCCTTCAATAGGCCTACAATACCCTACCTTAAAAAGTACTAAAAATTGAACTAAATGCATGGTCTATTAACGGGCACTTGTGGGCCAATGAAAGTCAAGTGTGAGCATTTGGTGGTCCATTGAAGGTCGGTCTTTTAGTGGTCCATTGAAGGGCATTTGGTGGTCTATTGGGGTCAAAATAAGGATAGAACTTAAAATCTTCATAGCGAGCTTTCGATTTGTCGAAACAAACCAATTGAAAGCTAAACTTTAAAATTTTATTGTGTTATATCAAAAGAGGTGATTAAAACGAATTAAACCCATCATAATATAATTTTTACCCTTAAGTGGGCGCTTTATGGGTGCTTTATGGGCACCCTCCCCTAATTATTGCTAATATCTAAAAATACGATTTTGAATTGGGCTTTTGCTTTGCTTGGCTTTTTTTTTTCCAATGCCAGTTGCCAAGCCAATGAAATCAAGCTATATGTATGTAAATATGTATAACAAATAAATAAGTAATATAAAATATAGTAAATAACAAAATATTAAAATTTTCCATAGTGAAAAATGGCCTTAACAAAATTTTAAGGGTTTTTCTCAATCTTGTCCTTATGTATAATGGTATATTTATTTTTGTCCTTTTTATGGGGAAGGGCATTTGTTTTTTTTACCCTTATAAATAAGGTCTCCAAAAAAAATTCCCTTATTTGGAAGCGTCACATGGCACATATTAAGGGTGGGCAATGTTGCAAAGTTGATCACTGGTTGCCCTTCTCGGCTTGTGGGTATATTTGCATGTTTTTTTGTTTTCGTCTCATTTTGATCAGGCATGCAACATATCCATGGCTGGATTAGGGCTCCACCTATATGGATGGACTAGTCAAAACTATCTTGCAAAAACAAAACTAGTCACCCAAGGAGTTACTGGTGAAATGCAAATTACTTGCAAGTAGTTGTTGGAGTTGCTATTTCTAAGATAGAATATTCAAGGCATATTTTGGTACATTCATAGAATATGAGAATCCTCAGGGCAACCCAAAAATTCTAACATAAGCAAAGGCTTTGCAGGAGAAAAAATAGGGGGCTTGAAATTTTATCCCCAAATGACCTATTTTTTTTAGATCGAAACTTGAAGTCAATTGCCAGTCGATTCCCGTTCCCTGCGATGCTCCCCTGCAATGAACTCACCTTCCGCTGTGAAGCGGCGCCGCCAAAGAAAATCTGCCGGAAACTCGCCGAAAAAAAAAAAAAATCAGGGGACAAATTTCAAGCCCCTTTGTTTTTTCATTGGGGAATTTTCACCCCCTGAAGATTTCGCGGTGAAATTTCCTGGCGAAAGATTACTTTTTAGGTTCTTTAGGGCTCGGTCCAATCTTTTAAAGCCAAGAAACCTAATGGACATCTAATAACCTACTGTAACGATAAAAACAAGAATTTTGACTCATAAAGTAAGCATAAAATAAATTGCACATTCACAAATTTTATATAGAAGGTAGGGCAGCCACAAACCTGAATCACATACCCGGATTACATCTAATATCATGTCTGCTGCTGAAGTTGATAAGGCAGTCCATCACATTGTTCTCGGAAATGGCAAAGCCTATTTGCTAGACAGGGATCCGCTTGAAGGAATTGACTTGAAAAGTCTGCAGCTCATGGCACACTGGATGTTTCAGAATGGCTTGTATGTCTTTGATGGTTCAGTCCATAAGATTGAACGTGGTCTTGTATGTGCTGATTTGACTGCTGAGCATCTGTGGCATGCTCATTTTGGTCATGTTGGAGGCACTGCTGTACATGCACGGGTATTTCCTCTCTGAAATGTGTCAAGCTTGAGTGTGCTGCATGCCATCTTGGAAAGCAACCTCAATTGCCTTTTCCACAGTAGGCTACACATCGAGCAACTCAACCACTTGAGCTGCTGCATTTTGATTTGTGCCATATGCCTGATGTTTCACTACGTGGAAAGAGGTATTTCTTGACCCTAATTGCTGATTTCAGTAGGTACACTTGGGTGTATAGTTTGCACTGTAAATCTGAGGTGCTTGGCAAGTTCGAGGCCTTCAAAGGAGCAGTCAAAAAGCAGACAGGGTTAGTAATACAAAAATTGAGAAGTGACAAGGGAGGTGAATACATTTCTAACGCCTTTGATGAGTTTCTCATGTAAGAAGGTATTGAAAGACAGTTAATCATTCCTTATGCTCATCCACAAAATGGTATAGCCGAAAGGAGGTATAGATCTTTGCTTGTTTTGGCAAGATCTATGATGAGTCACAAGCAACTGCCAAGTAGTGACAGCAATATATTTGTCAAATAGATCGCTTACTAAGGCAGTCCAGAATGTGACTCCTTATGAAGCATTTGGAGAATGAAATCAGATGTGTCTCACTTGAGGGTGCTTGGGTGCTTGGCTTATGCTTCCATACTTGCTGAGAAGCTGAAAAAGTATGGGAAGTTGCATGACAAGGCTGTTAAAGCCATCTTCATTGGGTGATCCTTCCAACAAATAGGTCATTTTGAGCAGATCAGTCCAGTTCGTTGAAGATGCTATGTATGATGGTATATCTTCAAGTGATTCTCCTGCAGTTCACAATGACAGTTCACAATGACAGTTCACAATGACAGTTCACAATGAATGTTGGATATCTGATAGCAGCTGGTGGTAGATCTTTCTCTTCCTCTCTAGTGGTTTTTCCAGTGAACTCACATTTGTCTGAAGTAGTAGAACGGGATGAACCCAATCCTACTAGCCCTTTGGTCCATGAGTAGGTTGGTTCCTTTCGGGAGGAGTCCAACAGACATGAAGGTATTGTAGCACCTGATCCAGTACATGTTACAACACCTATTGTAGCACCTGCTATACCTTCTGTGTTGAACCTAGGAGATCATCATGTCTTAAGGATAAACAAATTATTGCAGAATTAGTTGCAGCACTTGTTGTACCTATTGTAAAACCTAGAAGATCAGCACGTCTGATGGAGAAGCATGAGAAGTCTAATGGATCATGTAATCTTGCCTTAAAGGCAAGGTCGGGGCATCCCATGCAGACAAAATATCTCCCTCGTGAAGAGCAAGGCAGTATCCAATGCAGTGTCTGTGGTCCGACAATCATGTTGATCCACAAACCTTTCATGAAGAAGCTAGTAATTCGCAATGGCATCATGCAATGGAGGAAGAATACTTTCAATTGCTGAAGCAAGGCACATGGGAATTGGTTGAACTTCTAGCTGTTAAGCAAGTTACTGACTGTAAATAGGTGTTTAAAACCAAATTTCATGTTAAAGATTCAATATAACTTGTTAGATAAACAACGAGATCAATTTATGACTTCAAACTCCAATTAAGAATCAAGGTAACTAACTTATCGTATCAGAGCTTTCACTTCTCACTTAGACAACTACTAGCATAATATTGATACTAGCAATAATGTTAATATTTAAACTATAGTATTAACCATACAAAGAGATCAAGACAGAATCAGTATTCCCCTTTATTCATAAGAACTGATATAGAATCTAGATCATTCTCATTGTATTTAATCTGCCGATCCAAACTGTCCGGGGTCGGTATCGGATCTGTCTTCATGCTAAATGTCTGCCACTAGAGTATTGCACTTTAATGTGCACAAATCCACCATTGCATATTTTCCATAGAGTTGTTTCTCTATGTGAATATGGCAACATGATTTATTCTTATATTCCCCTTCATATTCCATATTCACTGTTCATGATCCTTGGCATTTGCAAATCTCACTGTTTGATTTCTGTTTGAGTTTTCTACAGTCTCCTCAGTTATATCATTTGTCTGTTGTAATTTTTCCAAGTTACTTGAATTTATGCCCAGACTTCCTTGTAACATCTGAAACCTACATACTGGTAGAACCTTAGTTAGAATGTCTGCAACTTATTCTGTAGTATTTTTATACTCAACAGTAATGATCCCCTTAGCAATTGCATCTCTGATGAAATGTACATGCAATTCAATATGTTTTGTTCTTTCATGAAGAACTGGATTCTTTGCTATAGCCAAACAACTTATATTGTCCACAAAAAGAACAGTTCGTTGATTTTGCATTGCTCCTAGCTCAGCTAAAACTCTCCTTACCCAAATCACTTCTCTTGCTGCCAAAGATGCAGCATTGTATTCTTCTTCCGCTGTAGACATGGCTATGCACCTTTGTTTTTTGCTTCTCCATGACACTGTGCTACCTCCTATCTGCAAAATATATCATGAAGTAGATTGTCTTGTATCCAAGTTCCCTGCCCAGTCTGCATGCTATTAGTTCAAGATTAGTATTACTAAATGTCAACCCTTCATTTTGTGTTCCCTTCAAAAATCTGAGTACACGTTTGACTGCCAACCAATGTTGTTTTCCAGGATTATTTCCAAGTCTGCTCAGTAGATTTACACTGTATGCAATATCTGGCCTGCTACAATTAGATATCTTGATATGGATATCTTGCCATTTCTATCATCTCATCTTCTGTCTTAGGACTTTGATCCAGTGATAATTTTTGTCCTGTTGCTAAGGGAGACTTTACACTATTACAATCCGTCATTCCAAATCTTTCTAACATTCCCTTAAGTGTGTCAAAGTGATTCTCTTAAGATCTCTATTTGAATTTTTGCAATGGTCCCAGGTCTGTCATCTGGAACCTGCTACTCAGCACCTTCTTGCAATGAATCAAACGTTCTAGATCATTTGCTACCATTATGTTATCATCAATATATAAGGCAATAATGCAAAATTTTCTTTTTTGTCTATAAATATACAAGTTACCATCATTTTGAAACTTCTGAAATCCTTGCCTTTAAGAAGCTGTCCATACATAAATACCATTGCGTCAATGATTGCTTGAGCCCGTTAACAGCCTTCTTAAGTTTCCACACCATGTTTTCTCCATGTTTAAAGCCCTGAGCTTGCTGCATAAAAATTTCTTCATCTAAATTAGCATTGAGAAACGGAGTATTAACATCCATATGATGGATTTCAAGATTTAAAGCATTTGCAAATGCAAGAAGAATTCTCAAACTACAATTGGAGAAAAAGTTCCATCATAATCTATACCCTTTTTTGAGAATACCCTTGTGCAACCAATCTGGCCTTGAATTTTTGTTCTCCTTTATTTCCAATTTTTACTTTAAACACCCATTTATTTCCAACTATATTTCTGTTTTTTTGTTTCTCCATTATCTCATAAGTTTGTGTCCTCTCAAAGGATTTCATCTCATTTTCCATAGCTTTTTTCCATTCACCTGCATTTTCACTACTGATGGCTTCCATATAATTATTTGGTACATTTAGCTCAAGTATTGCCATGATCTCACTGATTTCAATATTATCCCTTTGTAATTTCTTTGATGTTCCTGCAGGTGTCCTTCCATGTTGAGTGATGTCAAGATCTTCTATACCTTTCTTTAATTTCTGAACCTCTGATTTTCTTGCTTTCTTAGTAACTTATTTATCTTGCTTTTTCTCATAGTCTGTTGTACCATAAGTTGCATCTTTGTCATGGTCATTTTCCTGTTCTTCATTTGTAAATTCTGTATTGTCATCATCATCAGAGCTTGGTTGTATCCTTCTTGTATCATCTTTACTGTCCAAAGATTCAGCAAACAGATCCTGTCTATTATCTATTATTTTTCTGTCTTTAAACAGTATGGACTCATTAAATCTTATATCTTGACTCACAATTATCTTTCTTTCTTCAGGTAGATATAATCTATATCCCTTTGACATGTCATCATATCCTACCATAAAGCCTAATATTGCTCGATTATCAAGCTTTTTCCTTACCTCTTTTGGTACATGGGAGAATGCAATGCTTCCAAAAGCCTTCAATACTTCATATTTTGGACTTTTCTTGCTCCACAATTCTTCTGGTATTTTCCAATTTAAGCTTGATGATGGTACTCTATTTTGGATATAAACTGCAGTTCTAACTGCCTCTTCCCACAAGAAATTTGGCATATCACTTTGTTTTAACATAGACCTAATTGAGTCAAGAATGTACCTGTTTTTCTTTCAGCAACTCCGTTCTGCTGAGGAGTATGGCCACAAGTTATTTGCCTCTTGATCCCCTTCTCTCTGCAATATTTTTTTAAAATGTCATTAACATACTCATCTCCTCTGTCTGACCTCAGACATTTTACTTGCTTTCTTGTATTTCTTTTAGCTTCAACTTCAACTTCAAAGATTCTATATGCCTTGTATGCCTGCCCCTTAGTTCTGAGAAAATAACATTTAGTATGTCTTGAGTAGTCATCAATGAAAGTAAGGAAGTATCTTCTTCCTTGCATTATCTGGAAGGCAAGATCCAAGTTCAGTATTTACAATCCAGGTTCATATGTCGGCTAGTGCGGCACCAGTGAAGTCTGCTCCAATGCTCCCAGATAAATATGGCGACTTCTCTGATGTTTTTGACAAAGTCAAGGCCAGCAAGCTCCCAGAGCATCATCCATATGATTGTCCTATTGATTTGCAACCCTGGACAATGCCTCCATATGGTCCGATATATGGTCTATCTCCCGCTGAGTTGAAGGTTTTGCGGGATTATATTGAAGAGAATTTAGCCACTGGTTTCATTCGACATTCTCAGTCCCCTGCTGGAGCACCTATCTTCGCTGCGTCTGGTCGTTGATCATCGTGGCCTCAATAAAATCACAATGCCGAATCGGTATCCACTTCCTTTGATCCCAGAGTTGTTGAAGCGACTCCAAGGTGCGCATTATTTTACGAAGATTGATTTTCGGGGTGCCTAAAATCTTATCCGGATCCGAGAGGATGATGAGTGGGAAACCTTTTGTACTCGGTATGGCCATTTTGAGTACACAGTTATGCCGTTTGGACTTATCAATGCTGTCGTTTCTAGAGTTCTTAGACACTTTTGTTATCATCTATTTGGATAATATTCTTATTTATTCTAACACTCTCGAAGAACATGAGAGGCATGTTCGACAGGTACTTCAGAAGCTTCGTGAGCAGGGGTTATATGCCAAACTTGAGAAGTGTCAGTTCGAGCAGGATAATGTGAAGTTCCTTGGCTATCATATCACTCCACATGGAGTCTCTATGGATCCCGAAAATGTCGGCACTATTTTGGAGTGGCAAACACCTTCATCCGTTCGAGATGTTCAGTGTTTTCTTGGGTTTGCCAATTTCTATCGGCGTTTCATTCTGGATTATTCGGAGATTGCCCTTCCTTTGATGAGCCTCACGGTTAAGGACGTGCCATTTGAATGGAGTGTGGAAGCGGTATCTGCTTTCGTTACTCTAAAGCATGTTTTTACCACGACGTCAGTTCTTGCTCATGCAGATCCTTTGCACCCATATGTTATCGAAGCAGATGCTTCTGATTTTGCTTTTGGTGGGATCCCATCACAGGAGGGGGAAGACCATGAATTGTATCCAATTGCCTACACTCACAGAAGTTTCAGGCTGTTGAAATCGACTATCCCATTTATGACAAGGAATTGTTGGCGATAGTGGATTCTTTCGAGGAGTGAAGAGGATCTCTGGAGGGATCTCCTTATAAGGTCACAGTCTATACAGATCATCGAGATCTAGAGTATTTTCGTCTGCCCAAGTGCGCAACAGTCGCCAGGCCCGGTGGCATACTCAAGTATTATCCCGTATTGATTTTGTGATCAAATACCGTCCTGGATCCCTCCAAGCATGATGCATTGTCTCGATGCTCCTACCTTGAGCCCAAGCTAGGTGATCCTACATTTGATCAGCAATCACAGGTTATTCTAGGGCCTGATTGGTTCCAGCTTATGGCTCTCACTTTGTTCCAGAGGCCTCATGATACGGCCTTGTTGGAGTCTGTTCGAGCATCTCTGCCCTTCGATCCATTAGCTCAACTCTTGGCTTTATATCATCTTCTCAGCAAATGCAATCAGACTATGATCGTTTTGAGGTTTGAGATGGACTCCTGTTCTGTGATGGGCTTCTGTATGTACCAGACGGTGCTTCTAGACTTCGAGTTCTCCAGGCTTGCCATGATTCACCTATGGCCGGACACTTTGAAATAGCCAAGACTCTTGAACTTATTAGTCGAAAGTATTGGTGGCCTGGGCTTCGTTGCTCTGTCGAAGCTTTTATTCGATCCTGTGACATATGCTATCGAGTGAAGGTTCCAATGCATCTTCCTCATTGTCCTTCTTCAGCCACTGCCGGTACCAGATGGACCTAGGAAGAGCATTTCTATAGACTTTATTTCGGAGATGCCACTCTCTCGGGGTTATGATGCCATCATAGTTGTTGTTTATCGTTTCTCTAAGATGGCTCATTTTATTCCCTGCAACATCACCATCACCAGTGAAGGAACAACGGATCTTCTTCTTCGTGAAGTAGTCAGACTTCACAGCGTGCCCGATACTATTGTCAGCGATCGTGGACCGTAGTTCGTCACAGGTTTTTGGAAGCGACTTTTGGAGTTATTGCATATCGACTGCTCACTGACATCTAGTCATCATCCAGAAAGTAATGGGCAGGCAGAGTGCACTAATCAGACTCTGGAGCAATATTTAAGGTGTTTTATCAGTTATCAGCAGGATGATTGGGTCGATTATCTTCCATTAGCTGAGTTTGCCTATAATAACTCAGTACATGCCTCCACTGGCCAGACTCCGTTCTTTCTGAACTCTGGTCAGCATCCTCGTTGGTCCCTTCGTGTCGTTGGGGGTGACTCTGTCAATCCTAGTGCAGAGTCTCGACTTGAGAAACTCCAGGCTCTTCAATTAGATCTTCAGCATCATCTTCACCGAGCACAGGAACGTTATCGGCATTATGCCGATTTGCATCGGCAGGAAGCTCCTATATTTCATGTTGGTGACCTTGTCTGGCTTCTTCGTAGGGGCCACCCTACCTCAAGTCCCTGCAACAAGCTTGACTATCGTCGCCTTGGTCCTTACTGGATCACGGCCCAAATCAGCAATGTGGCATTCTGGCTCGAGCTCCCTCCAGCTGTTCGGCTCAATCCAGTATTTTATGTTTCTCTATTGGAGCCCTACACAGTTAATACTTTTCTAGATCGTGTTCCTCCGCCGCCACCACCAGTAAAAATTGATGATCATGAGGAGTTCAAGGTTTGAGAGATTCTAGACTCCAAGTTCCTTCATCGACGATTGTATTACTTTGTCGATTGGGAAGGTTACTCGCCAAGTGATAGAACCTGAGAGCCTGGCGAGAATCTAACTAATGCTCCTGATAAAATTGCGGAGTTTCATCGACGTTACCCCGACAAGCCAAGTTTGAGTACTCCGGCCCCAGCTCCGAGGACTCGTCGTCGTCCTAGGTGGGGGATGGTATGACGATCATACAAATATTCGTATTATACGAACATTATACTCGTACGAACATTATACTCGTATGTACAAAAGATGGTCGTCACACGGATGCAAAAGGGTAGTTGCACGAAACAGGATTTGAACTCGCAACCTTCCAATTGCAAGTCATACACCTTTGCTAAATGCACTACCAATATTTATTGAAGACATTCCTTTACATTTTTGTCATATGTGGGTCACATGTGGGACTATCTCCAGGAGGTTCTAGAATATTTTAGAACCTAAATGCATGCGCGACACTTGGCGAGATCTCATCCATTGGAGGCGCGATCCTGACCGTTGGCCTAGATATATAAGGTGGCACCTCCTTCTTGTCGAACCATTCCGGTTTAATGGCAGTCTTGAGCATTCTAGGCATCTGTCTCGTGTTCCTGCTTGCCTTCGGACCATTGTACTCTTGATTCCTATTCATATATCAGATTCTTTGCTGATCTTGGTGTATTTCTTCTGTATTTTTTGCGTAGGCTCATGATACTAATTTGCTTTTGTCATTTCCAATTCGTCCTTTCCTTCTTCCTGCAAACAAAATTTTAGCACTTTCTTCTTCTTTACTTTTCATTTTTTTTTTGCTCAATCTCTGTTCTGATCATGAGCTCAGCTTTCTCACGATTTCTTGCAACACTTTTGACAAGTGTAGATAGCTGATCATATTCTTAAAAAGCCATAGATAGAGACAATACATAGAAATCTTTGGTTATAGGGACTCTTGCTGCTTCTAAATCTATTACTATGTTGTCATATTTTTTAAAGAACTGTGTAAGATTGTCCTCATCCTTAAACTTAAGTCTTCTTAGCTCCCTATCAAGCATTTCAATCTGGGATGAATTTTTCACTTCATAATGTTTAACTAAAAAATCCCACATCTCCTAGGCGTCTTATTTTTCAGCTTAAACATGATACTTGAGCTTAACTTACTTGAGATAATGCACCTAGCTTGCTGTGCTCGTTTTGACACACTTCCACTAGAAGCTGCATTAACAGAACCTTCACTGGCTCTACTTTCACCTGCGTGAGTAGCACTACTCTCAGCTTCTTCATATCCTGCAATTAAGTCCCACAGATCTTCTGCTTGCAGAACATCCTTCATCCTTCCTTTCCAGGCCTGAAAACCTGCTTCCCCTTGGAACATATCTACTCCATTCAACAATGAAGCACCAAGTCTAGTTGCCATCTTAGCTCTGATACCACTGTTAAAGATTCAATATAACTTGTTAGATAAACAATGAGATCAATTTATGACTTCAAACTCCAATTAAGAATCAAGACAACTAACTTATTGTATCAGAGCTTTCACTTCTCACTTAGACAACTACTAGCATAATATTGATACTAGCAATAATGTTAATACTTAAACTATAGTATTAACCATACAAAGAGATCAAGGTGGAATCAGTATTCCCCTTTATTCATAAGGATTGATACAGAATCCAGATCATTCTCATTGTATTTATTCTGTCGATCCAAACTGATCGGAGTCGGTATCGGATCTGTCTTCATGCTAACCATCTGCCACTAGAGTAGCTCCTTACTATTTTATATATAAACATATATTTCTATTGTAGTCAATATTAGGTCGCAATCATTGACCTATAATGTTCAAATCAACCATTTCATTTTAGTTCAAATGAACCATTGCACTTTAATGTGCATAAATCCACCATTACATATTTTCCATAGAGCTGTTTCTCTATGTGAATATGGCAACATGATTTATTCGTACCTTTCATGCTGATGGGACAGTTTCAAAGCACAAAGCTAGACTTGTAGCTAAGGATTTTGCACAGAAAAAAGGCTTAGATTATGATGAAGTCCCTTAGCCAGAACGTCCACTATCAGATCAGTTATAGCTCTTGCTGCGATGAAAGATTGGCCAATGTTTTAAATGGACATTAAGTCTGCTTTTTCTGAATGATGATTTGGAGAAAGCGGTCTATATGACTCAACCTCCAGGATTTCTTGTTCAAGGACATGCGAAAATTAATGCTTTTTTCTTGAGCCGGGGTTCAGTAAAGTGCAGCAGACCCCAATCTTTATTACAAATCACATGAAGGCCGAATATGCATTGTGGTTTTGTATGTTGATGATTTGATCATCACAGGAGATGCTGATGTGCTGATTTCTACATTGAAGTCGAAGTTATCTTTGTCCTTCGAGATGACTGACCTTGGTCTTATGCATTACTGCTTAGGTGTAAAAGTGTGGCAGCACTCAGATGGCATCTATCTTTCTCAGCAGAAATATATCATGAAAATGTTATAGAAGTATCGTATTCAAGATTGCAAGGATATGGCAAGTCCTTTTGATCCAGGCAACAAGGCTCAAGCTTGATTTCGATCGTGCAGAGTGTGATCCCACACGTAATCGAAGCTTGGTAGGGGCGTTGATATATCTCACAGCCACTAGACCTGACATCTCTTTTGCTGTGGGAGTGCTGAGCAGATTCATGAGCAATCCCAGGCAGTGGCACTGGAAGGCTGCTAAAAGACTGCTGACATATCTGAAGGGGACTTCACAAGAGGTCTTCTGATTTCTAGCTGAAAGTCTTTGTTGATGCAGATCATGCTAAATGTCATGATAGTAGGAGGCCTACAACAGGGATGGTCATGTTTATAAGGCCTAATGTGCTAACTTGGTCGTCCAAAAGATAGTCTACAATGTCAATTAGCACCACGGAGGTAGAATTCAAAGCGCTCAGTGTTGGAATGCAGGAATTGTTGTGGTTTAAACATTTGTGGACAGATCTGCAGGTACCTCCATTCTCGGCTGTTATATTGTGTAACAACACAAGTACCATCCATTTCGCCAAAGATGTTAAGTATCACCCAAAGACAAAACATCGTGATGCCCACTTGTGTTTTGTTCGTGAGCAGATCCAAATGAGATCTTCTCAACTTGTTCATTGCTCCGCACAAGATCAGTTTGCTGATGGCTTTACCGAACCATTAGTTGGATCTAGGTTCGTCAATGTGAAGGAGAAATTGAGCATGAAGAAATTGCAGCTGAAGAGAGAGAAGGATTACCTTGGTTTTAGCTGATTTTCTTCTGCTTAGTCAGCAATGTTTAAGAGAGAGTGTTGGAATATAAATATGTTGACTAAACATAATGTGCTGAAAATGCATTGGTTCAGCACTTAGCACACAGGTTCTGATAAGGTGCTAAAATGTACAGAAGGCAGCAATTTATCAGCACTGAGCACCGACCCTAAATCAGTGCCATAATTAGTGGGCAGTGGTTAAATGGTAGACTGCTATTTTTAGTCTCACCGGTTGTATATATATTCATTGTATGTTGTGTATTAAAACAATGCTGAGGAGTAGAGATTGTATTTCCTATTGCTTTTCTTACTAGAGTTGTTCTTGTTCTCTATTCTATCTCTTGAGTCGATCTTGCAGGGCTTGTGCTAGTTTTGCACGAGTTCTATCAAAGTGTTGCACCATGACAAACTCCATCTTTATTGCTCACATGAGCTCAATTAGAGTAATTGATTTGAGAGCATTCTGGAAGGAGGTAAAATTGTTTGATCGTGAAGTGACTTTTTGCAACTCCTGCATTCCTATTCCAATCGAAGCAGGGTGGGGCAAAATTGTATAGTTGTGGTGATTCCGGTTGGTTGAAGGAGGAGCTTGCAAAGTTGGATGAGTTGTTGCCATACAAGAGTTTGAATCATACTTGGGATGGCCTTCTAAAAAAAAGATAGCATAGGACCTAATTAAGCAATCTGGATCGTGCAATCAAAGCGACGTGGCGAGCATCCAAAATGCCCTATAAAGTGGAGTGGTTCCAACGATTAGAATCCATTTGATGGAATCACAAGGGAGGGAGCACTAACATACGGATTCTGGCGTACCGAATATAATGTGGAATAATTCCCTCCTATAAAATCACCAAAACTCATATAAACTACAAAAATATTGGTAAGAAGATAAATATAGATTTGGCTCGCATTTTCGACGGGCACTATATACGGGATGTTGATTCTCTCCAATGGAATCACCATGGAGGGGATTCTCTCCAACAGAATCATTGGTTCCATCCGATAAAATAGATTTGATGATCGCTAGAATTAATTCATGTAGTCAAAATCTTGTTGTGACCGATATCCCACATCTTCCATAAAGTACTCTAGAGTACACATGTAGGGCCCAAAGTAGTAGAAGGGTTTAGATCAAAAGAAGCCCATTTTGTAGTGATTCCAGAGGGCAAAATTCTAGTCGGTGGTGATTTTGTTGGACAAATATATTTGTGGCGATTCCGTCAGAGGAATTACAGAACTATTTATAGAGGGCAAAAACTTAATACTAAGACATATATTATATAGGAAGGGGATCCATGTGGACGGATTACAGGGGTAGTGATTCCCTCTCTTAGAATCACCACGGAAGGGAGTTTCTCCAATGGAATCAGAATGGAAAGGATTCTCTAGATGGAAGCACCAACTCCATGATTCCATCCGACCGAATACATTATGGTGGTAGTGGTTCCATCCATGGGAATCATTTCGTGCAACCACGATCTCGCATTGTGACCTATGACCTAGATTTCTCATCAAGTACCAGGTATTACACCTATATAACACTGGCATCCCCAGATAGTGGGAAGATTTTGGCAAAAGGAATCTCGTCTATGGGAATTCCATAGGGCAAAATCCCTTCAGTTGTGATTTCGTCCGAGAAAAGAACCACATGGATTCCAATGGATCAGATTCTGCTTGCATCAAATGACGCCTTGCCACGTGGCATGCTTTCAAACATGAATGCATGTATTTTTTATTGTTGCATTTACTTTTTTCTTCTACCTTACATTCTGGCATATTTACATTAGAGGTTTGGTGGAGTCTATTAACGCCCTTGTAAGCCCTTCCCAAATTTGGATTTTAGTTGGTACCCAAACCTGCAGGTATGGGCAAAAAGCCCCCACGAACCTTAACCGAACCTCAGCCCTGGAGCAACCGAACCTGGTAAATGTCATTATTACTTGTTGTTTTACTCATTACGCCCTAAATCCCTCCTCCCCCACCTTCCCTCATCCAACTGAAGCTACAAGGAGTAGCTTCGAAAGTGGGACACCTCAAGAATGCCTCAATTGGGCTTCAAAGCTTTGGAGGGCATTTCGAATTTAGTTTTGATGTCAATCCTCGCCCAAATCGAAGGAATTCTCTAGTTTTCCTTCGTGATTTTAAGAATTACATCAATTTGGTCGACGGACTGTGGAGCTGGAAAGCGATCACGCGGACTCAATCTGATCTATGGCGAGGTAATCTGTTCTATTAATTTCGGGCAATGACAATGAGTAATTCTTTTTGAATACTAAACCGAAAGGCCAATTCCCGGTGGAGGTGCCCAAGAACCGCTTGCCCTACAAAAATCAATATAATCGGAAGGAACAGTCGATGAGAATGCTCTTTGAGCTTTCGGTGCAATGAATATTGATCTCGGGCGTGGGGAATCAGATCCCATCGATCCGATCACCGTAAGACATCCCGAATTTCATTCTCCATCGGGGGCTTATTCATTTTGCCCGTAAGGGTAATCAAGGTCTGCTTGGCTATTGCAATAATATTTCAAGTAATTCTGATGTGCATTTGAGAACAATGTACAATCAATTGTGTGGAGTGCATTGCAATATGGTAGCACACTGTAATTACCTCCAACAGTGTAACTATTTCTTAACTAACAGGTCTAAGAATACAGAAGAACTGCAAGCTTCCAATCAAAGGTTGCTTATGGAGGTGGAGTCACTTAAACAAGGATTGAAGAGATGCTCTGAGGACAATGACAAACTGGAGAGGAAGTTAACACTAGAGTGGTCAGGTGATGGACCAGAAATGGTCCATTTGCAGTGTTCGCTTTAAAATACATATAAAATCAATTGTACAAAATCTATTCGAACCCTTCCTAGGAGTTCATATATGGCAGTCGTGGTCCACTAGAAAAATATCTAAAAATATATACACCTCCATTCTTGTAAGTTATACTCTAGCAAACTCAGGGGGGGGTCAAGTACCAAAAGCTTCATGTTTACATAAAGTAACACTGTCTCAACAAAACGATTTTTTCAAATTTTTTGATTACCATGATATTTTTCTACACGAGATAGGGAAAATGACACAAAAAACCACATGTCAATCCGAAGCCTGTGAAGAAAGATAGGGCCATTCAAAAATGACAGGGTCAAAACTGTTTTCTGCCTCCTCAGAACCAATTATGGTTCCCAGAAGGCAGTTGTAGTTTAAATACAACAACTTTTACAAGGAAATGCATTTTGAGATAATATTTGATATATAAACAATTGACAAGTTTCTTCATCCTATAAAAATATTGGTTGGCCTTGAATTTGACGTTTGGACTTTCACTTTTGATCTCAATTTTAAGCAACTTGTAATAATGATTCCCATATAGAGCAAAACTTACTCTATGATGTCCTCCAAAAAATCATAGTATAAAAGTTCAAAATGATATGAAACCAATGCAAAAACAAGTTCATTAAAAAAGCAAAAGATATGGTCACAAGAAATCAAGACTTCCTTATGTTAATTGATCTGAAGTTGAATTTTGGGATATGAATAGCTTCTAATATACTTTAGTAATAAAAATATTTATTGATCATAACCTTGAGATTTGGATTAAACTTTATAGCATGAAATTCAAATATGTCTTCTATGTTTATTCTAGATTTATGCCTCGAGATGTGACTTTGAAAAAACACATTCTCAAAATGTCCCATGTCATGAAATCAATGCAAAAAAATTCAAAGAAAAATATGGAAGTTTATGACTATAAAAAGTCAAGTTAGACTGCTATGTGCAGCTCCACTTGCAGAGCATTATTGGCCCACAGGACTGGAAGTTTAAAAAATAATAGAGGCAACATCTTAATCAATTTTGATCTCAACTTTAGAATATAGTTTATGCGTACAGTTCTCTATGGGGTAAAATTAATTGGTTAGACGAGCTTGTATAATTTGAGGGCAATGTTTAAGCACAAACGACTGTGAATTTATGGGGTATTTATTTGTCAATTGAATCTACATGGACTTCCACTTACACCTTTCAAAAATTATGTTGTTAAAGGTAAGAAACCATGGTATCATTATGGGGACAAAATGGATAGGGCTAATGAGAGATATATGCTCTATACAATTGGTCTAGTTATGGACCATAAATGGTTCATGCTTAATTATATTCATATCTTTCAAATAGTATATTATTTCAATATGAAAATAGAGAGTTATATTGCAAAGGAAGGCCCGCATTCATGAAAAATATAATGTACATAAAAGATGACCTACTTGTAACATTATCCTACTAAAACTCTAATGCTTTGTAGCAGCAATGGATATACCAGTTTTATAGTAGTAAAAAATAACCATGTTTCTTCGTATATTTTTGCAAGAAAGCCACACAACTTATATAGGGGATCTATATATATATGTCCCTTGTCATATTTTGAACCATTAGAAAGGCTTATTTGGAGAAATGTAGTGTGTTCTCTACAAAGCTGAGAAAGACGCATCAAAGGTCATATGGTTTAGTTTTTTATTCTTGTACTTAAACTTCGCGATCTTCACTTTCATTCATCAATAAACATCACTAGCTAGTAAATGATGAGTTTTCAACCTATAATTTTGGAATTAACTCAAAGTTTTAACCTCTAATGTGTTAATCCTATGGTTGTACATCATCTTTAAATCTAGTTAATTGCATGGTTAAACCCTAATTACACTATATGCAAGTTGATAGAGTAATTTTCTGTGTAGATATAAGAAGAATACATCATTCATTACCCTCGTGATACTTACAGGTGGTGATTTTAGAGCATCTTAACATATAATTTTGTCCTAAATTCTGTATAGGAAATTCTCTATTACATTTTGAAGTTGATATAACTTATAAACACTCCAAAAAAACATAAGATTGTACTTCATATAGTTAAGAATCCATGGCCACAAGAATTAACCCAAAACTTATAATAATAAGAGAGAAATAATTCCTAAACCGCATGCAGTATTTTTGAACAAAATAGGGTTTGCCGGTTTCCACGGACGTTAGATGATAGCAACCAAAGCTGAAAACATACAAATCAATGTGTTTTATCATAAATAGACAAATACTTCCAATTTTAGCAAGGTTTAGGCCTCTTTACGCTAGGAAAATCCAAGAATGTAGTTCTGGACTGTTGCAGAAACTGTCAAATTCTCTAATATTTGAACAATCACTACAACATATAGGTGAGTTCATTGGCCTTGAAATTCTCGAAGGTCATTAAGAATCAAGTAAAGATTGATATGGTGGTGATATATCACGAAATTTAAACTCCTATTCTCAGATATATTGGTATAAGTGACAGTGGGTCAACTGCACCAATTCTGGTCCATGGACCAGGAATGGTTCCAGGGACCACTCTACTGTTAAAAAGACTGAAAATGACACCACTGGGCATGAGGGAGAGGAAAAAAGAACTGAAGGCCCTAAATATACTTGCCCCTAGTGGTGGGGGCTCTAGAAGAAGAATCCACGCTATTATAAATCTGGTGGATCCTACTATGGCTGAAAAGAAGAAGAGAAAACCTTGTAATATGGCTAGTTTATTGAAAAAGCTTGTAACTAAAGATGATGTTATAGATATGTTGAAGCTTCCTGGAGCTAACCATTTAAGAAAAGCTGTTGTTGAACAGGTGCTTACTGAATTGGGAAAGAGTCAAAGTGCTGATAGCATGCAAGAATTATGTGACAATGTGGGTATCAGTCGACAAGCTTACATTGCTCTCTTTAGATGTTTGCAGGATGGTATCAAGCAACAGGGTATTACGAAGACCATACTGCCAAGACTCAGTTATGTCAGAGCAAGCAGAACAAAGAGGAATGCAGAAGTACACGAACATTTGGGAGAGATGTACCAGATCACCACATCCGTGCACTTGGGATCACTAATCACTGGGAAAAGTAAGAAGAAGGGTGGCTCCGGAAATGATCTATTTGTTCTTAATGAGAAGAATAATTGTTGGATGGATCTCTCTAAAATGCTTCTTCTGTTAGTTCGCTTCTATGATATGAAAGTGGAAGAATGTGCAGGGAAACTCCAAATTGCTATAAAGTTGGATGAGATGGAACTGATCAAAGGTGAAAAGTATGAGAGGGTTTCTTTGACATTAATGAACAGGCGCTGTCAAATTCCGATAATGAGGAAGGAAGTTCTCTCGTTCAATCAAAGGACCATATTTGGTGGATAGGGATATTTCGGGCACCGAAGAAAATCATGGTGTTCTTCAATTGGGTCTTTCAGCCAGACACCTATTCCTACTATTATTTGCTCATGGAGTCGGAGAGAAGCTCGTGTTCCCCGGCCACGGAGATTACGAGGTTGAATGGCATTTGGTCGCTGATCTAAAGACCATCAAGTGCATGTATAACATGAAACATGGTTACGGTAAGACTACCCACGCATGTCCTTACCGCTTGTATGCTAGGGTAGATGATAAGGGAAGGGAATGAGTACTCGAATGTGACCGGGATCTTTGAACCAACGCTATGGAGAAGGAGGACAAAACTTTGATCCCCGCACTTGCAATTCTGTGAAGAGAGTACATATTTGCACTCTCCATGTCTTTCTAAGAATAGTGGATAAGATGGTGTACATGAGCATTCTTTTTGCTTGGAATAAGTCTCCACAATCAGCTAGAGAAAAGTGTATGAAAGATATTGAGAACGTGCTTCCCGATCTTGGTCTTCATGGTGGTGACTATAAAATCTTGCAAGATCCTAAGAAGGGAGGCAAGGTTCCTTGTAAACCATCCATGGGTGGGGTGAAGTTTAAAAAGATTTCCGCCTTGTACTAAATTACGAAGAATGGATCATTGCCAACCGGAAAGTGGGAGGGGTATAAGGACTTGGCCTGGTAGCGTAAGATGACCGTGACTTCACGTGGGAGGGCAAAACTAAAGAAAATTAAAGCGAGAATCCGGAAAATCGATAACTTTGATGGCAGAGAAGAAAATGGTGGGTGGAAAGTTAGATGAATTCAAAGTAGCAGTAACTGAATTCACGAAGTCGTTTATACAAGCATGGGGAGAATGTAACGTCACACATTACATTCATATACTTCACGCCCATGGCTTGTGGTTTGCCAAAGAGGGGGAGCTTGGGAATATGGAATCTGCAGTGGAATGGAGAAGTCACATAAGCAAGCCAAGAATGCTTTTTTTCAGGTTCACACAACATCGAGGTTCGTGGTGGTAACTCATTGCAACAAGATGTGCCAATGGTTCTATAGAAGGATTATCTGCAAGCTAGACAAAAAAGATAAAGCTAAACAAGACACGGCGTTGGCTAGAATATTGAGGAGAAAAGTTGAGCAGGAAAAAAAGAAACAGATACTGTAGCTCTAGTGCAACAGACAAGTTATAAGGCGTTGGCGATCCACAAGGATCGGGGCAGGGTAGAAGATATACGGGGTTTCAATTGTATGAACAAATTCATATTAATGTATAACTATTGACCATGATGTGCAACTATAATGTTTCAAATATGTTAGGTTGGCAAAGCAGGGCGGTCGGTTTAACTTAGTTGGTATTCAATTGATGAATGACAAGTTCCGCCGTGTACCACCTGCATAATGAAGTTGGGAATTAGTTATAGATTAATCGCTATTCCGCACCGCGGGTACGGTCTTAAAGCATTTGGTTTCGTGGCTATCTTTTGCCGTTTCGCATCATACGGTAAAGCGGTACTCTTTATATAATTATCTTTGTTATCGATGTTGTCTCCGCTTTTTGATATTTGTTCTAAGTCATTACATTGCATATTTATCAATCTTGTCCACTCATTTGTTGCATTCTGATTCGAGACAATGGCACGTGAGAATAGCGGTAATGCCAGATCTAACAATCCCAAAGAACCAAAGAACGAAGAGAAGGTTTCCGCCCGGCGCACACATCATGGGGAAGACAAATGAGGGCGGCGCCACTAACTATGTCGGTGCTTCTAACAACTAGAATGAGCTTCGCCTTCTTAGCCCCAAAACATCCATCAAGGTGTCCGACTGTGAAGTTCGTAATGTTGCCAATGAGGCAGAGGAGATTTTAGAGACATACCTTCCGAGCCAAAGGCGTGTTTACCCGTTTCTCTTCTGACCATTTAGTCGGAGAAGGAACCTTTGTGCGGCGGTATGCCGTCATGGAGTTCCCCGTGCTCGATGATTGCATCGTCATTAACGCCGATGTGGTAGTTGCACCGCATAACGCCAGCTTGCCTATTCCTTCGATGGGAGCTGACAACTTGCTTGAGGCACTCCATTCCTTCGTCGTGTGGCCCAGGTTGATGGCTTCTTTGTCGCCAACAATAGGAACATTCTCTGTACTAGCTAATGAGATAGATTACATCACCGGACTTCCTCGTAGAGTGCCGGAAGTTGGATTGGTGGGAGATAAACCGGGGGCCGACTTGCTTGGAGCCGACAATGAGAATGCTAAGCCCCATGAGGATGACCATCAAGATGTGCATGTCCGTAACGTTCCCTGCTGGTCGCTCGTAATGAGGATGTGCCTGTCTGCACTTCCTTTGCTGCTCGCAATGTATTTCAACTCCTGAATGTTATGTACCGGTGTCCCTATCCAGTCCCCCGTGACACTCAAATCGCAGAAAATATCGCTCTACAAGAGGGTACCGTAGCATTCTATGACGGTTGTACCGAAACCGTAAGTACCGGATACTGAGTGGTTCCCCATTGTTGAGAAGCCTTTAGAGGTCGCTGAATCCAGTAGACGAAGAGGAAGACTAAGCCCAAGCAGCGTAAGAAAGCGAGGGTTCTCAGTAAAAGGCCTCCTAAAATTTGAATAAGAAGGGCCACCGTTTAAGCCAAAGTTTAGATGGATTCGGGAACCGGCACTTCCGCAACCAATGGAGTGGGTGCCGAAGCTCAAATGGCTAGAATATGTAAGGAGGTGGTTCGGAGAGATACATTAAGATGAAGAGGGATAGTAGAAAGTACCGACCTGCTGGTAGAAGTTTTCCAATGAAGAGGTGACTCGATTCACCTATAGATGCCCTTGATGCTCGTGACGAGCGGGAGAATCACATGGTATCGTTCTTCAAGAGCGGTGTGAAATGTGTTTGTGCATTCCAAGAGAGTGACAATAATGAGGCAGGATATTGCCTTGACAAATTACTTCCGAGGCATGTAAAGTGTTTTATATTAATGAAACGATTTTTGTTGTATATTTTGTTTGCTTGCTAAGTATTTTGATTGTATCTATTCTCTATGTATATTTACAATGCCCGTTGCCACGGTGCGAAATGGGTGTAAATTACTTTGTGAGGGCAGGTATTTTCGCACCGTGGCCACGGTGCAAAATTCCTGTAAGTTACTGTGTGAGGGCAGGCTATTTCGCACCGTGGCCACGGTGCGAAATTGAATCATTCCATAGAAGGTGAATCACAAGATCAAAGGGAACATATTAACATATTAGAGAATATATTAACATATTAGAGAACATTTAGAGAACATATTAACACGGTATCATATGAATTATGTATGATAGATAGCAAGTAACGGCAGTATGTCCAAGTAACCTTCCCCTAGGTTTCTAACCCCTTCCCCTTCCCCTTCCCCTTCCCCTTCCCCTTCCCCAGAGGGGTAACCCCCCATTTGGGTTAGGGAAACCGAGCTCACGCGTATCCCAGCCTGATTCTTCCCACCATATGGGATACCTAGTCATTAGAAAAAGTAATTCCACATGATGATACTCACGGAAGAAGAGCGGACCCAACTCCACAAAACCGTTGTACTCGTTGTAGTACGCCCTAATGAGGCCATACATCTGTCCCTTACAAATTTCATGAATGAACTCTGATATGTATTGATCCAGAGAGTGTGCTAAATAACCAGCACGAAGAAGAGGCCTCAACTGCTATAGCATCTCGTCCAGATAAGGAGGGGGTTCAAGAATTCCCCTCATTGCAAGCCTCCTATAACATTCAGATGGATTGATTTCCATCAGTGGCTCATGACCACAATCAAATCGCTCCAGAATGAAGTTGATCAACTCCATTGCAAGCTCCCTGGTAGGACTGTGGTGCAACCTCCACTCCAAGAAATGGTCAAATAGCTCATCGGGCCGGGCCGCACGTAATGCGGGGGGCATGCTTGCGTGCCTTCCGAGTGGCCCAGGGAGGATTCGGGTCCAATCATTTGCAAAGAGCACGAAGATCAAGTAGCAAAGAACAAGGAGCACGAAGATCAAGTAGCAAGGAGCATCAAGATCAAGTAGCAAGAAGCAAGGATCAAGGACAATCAAGGAGCAAGAAGATAAAAAAACAAGGAAGATCATGGAGCAAGGAACAAGATGAAGTAGCAAGATCAAGAGCAAGGAACAAGATGAAGTAGCGAAGAACAAGCATCAAGATCAAGTAGCAAGGAACAAGGAAGACCAAAGACCAAGAAGTGAAAGCAAGGTGAAAACATGGAACAAAGGTGAGAAGTGAAAGCAAGCTGAAAGAGTTTATAGCTACGAATCCAATAATGTTGAAGTATAATACTAATACTGTTGAAGTATAATACCAAGAATGATGAAGAATAATACCAATAATGCTGAAGTATTATACCATTCGGTGGTGGTAACAAAACGGGATCTATGTATTTCGCACCGTAGCCACGGTGCGAAATAGGCCCTTCAATAATTTGTAACTGAAGCGATTTCGCACCGTGGCTACGGTGCCGAATATGACCACAAATAGAACAATCACATGAAAAAATACAAGGAAAATGATAGAAGATATCATTCAATTACACTAAAAGTGTAAGATTGCCAAGATAATACATGATAAGAAAAGGATGTTACTTAATTACACGGAAATCACTTGCTTATATACTTAATTTCTATGAAAATCTTTATACCAGTTTATACACATATTCCAATGGAGTATCTTCACCTGTGATATGTACGTATTATGTGCTGTGTGCTATGTAGCCATAGGTCACGTGTATCCCAAGGAATTGTATCCCAGGTGGGGAATTTAGACAGTAACCACAGGATGTTGAAGTCAAGGGAACGGAATAGGAGCTTACCAATATCCACAAAAGATTTGTAATGGAAGTTGTAAAGTTCAATGAGGATATAAATCCTATTCTTCTCACTAGTAGGAATGACCAGAGGCACATCTCGATCCGTAGAGTAGGCCATGAAACCATGGAAAAGCATGTCCTTCAAGCGTTCTAGCCTATCTTCTAAATCTGAGGGGGTTTCAAGAAGTCCCAAAGCACTTAGAGTGAACCTTGCTTGACTCGAATTGATCTCCTCCAATTGGAGGGAGATAGCGAGTATAGCGATCGATAATGAAGTTGATCAGTTTGCCTTGCAAGCCTACGGGGTTGGACCGTGGCGCCATCGATGCTCCCAAAAGTTGCTAAAAAATTCATCAAAAGTGCGTGATTTCTGCCGCATGCTTGCAGTGTATTCCGGATCAGGGCAGAGGATGTTCTTGCAAAGTTACCATTTGCAAGAAATTAGTGGGAGCGGAGACAAGAAATTAGTGGAGCGACGAGGGAGGCAAAGGAGCGGACAAAGAGGCGGACAAGAGGGGAAAAGAGGCAAAGAAGCGGACAAAGAGGCAAAGAAGCGGACAAAGAGGCAAGGAGCGGACAAAGCCGGGACAAGAGGGGAAAAGAGGTAAAGACAATGAAGGCATAGATGCCTATTTAAAGAGAAATGGGGTATATATGCTATATAATGACATTATATTGGTGTGAATTATTGGTGTTCATTGCCATTATCACAGTACCATACAAGTATGTATATAATCCAATAATTTCTATGTATATACCATCAATAATTTTGGTGGGTATATACCATCAATAATTTTGGTGGGTATAAATATACATCAAATTGCCGAAAGTGCGGCAACATTGGCCTCAGATCTAGCCATGTGGTCTCATTCTGGTCCCGAACGTGATTCCATTACCCGCAAGATGAATCACGAAAACTTCAAGCGTTGTCGTGGCGAGAAATACCCATGGAAGACCCGGATGACCAACGCCGCTCTCAATCCTTGCTATTATCTAGATCCCTTCGATGTTGTCATCCATCTAATATGGAATAGAGAGCATCAAATGTACATGATAGAAAAGATCATTGGGGTGCTCGGTGACAATGACTTCGAAAAGAGTCCCCTTAAATCAATACTCGGAAGGTATATATACTATATAACGTTACATTATATACATGTGTATTTTGTACATTATGCTTTGTATGTATAACCAATAATGCCGCTACAATTGCATGTCAATAATTTTGTTCGATATAAGTATGCGGCTCCACTCAATGCGAAGGCATCCATTTGCTATGTCTCTACTGGTTATTCTTATTGCTGGGGTCTACCTCCTCGTCCCGAAGATATGGACTCCATTACTTGCACTATGACATATAATGATCTTTATAGATGTTCTCAGAGGGGTATCCCCCTTGATCCCTGGCTGGAAGGAGGAGCAGAGGGTCGAAATCGTTCTTCCGGAGGGTTTTATCGTGTTGTTATCCACCTTTGGACGGTTAGTATATGCTATGCCTCTTATATGAGTTATAAGTATGTAACCATATTAAGTGATACATGTGATCCGTCTATTTACCGCACATTTTCCTTACATGTAGATTCTAAATTCAGATAAGCATTCTCTTCGGGTGTGTAGTCATTGTAGTCTTTAAATTGCACACTCTAAAAACGTTGAACAGCGCTATTTTCGCGACCGGGCGGCGGCGGTCGAAATAGACCTTCCCACAGAATGTGGAATAGTCATTTTCGCACCGTGGCGACGGTGCGAAAGAGACCTTCTCACAGAATGTGGAATAGTCATTTTCACACCGTGCCCACCGGTGGCCACGGTGCGAATATTGGTTAGTTGTAAGCACAGACAACACGGTTTTCGCACCGTGGCCACGGTGCAAGTAAAATAGAAGCGTAAAACAAATTAAAATGAAACTGAAGTTTATGTTCGATATAACAAGAATGGAGATTTCAAACAAGTCTTTGCATTAATTGACAATGGTTACAACTTCATTTTCTTAGAAACATGTAAGTCATCGGACACTTCGACTTCTTCCAATTCGGACTCTCGGACCGGGTACATAAAGGCGAGGAATGCGGGGCTCCCTCTCTTCCCAAGTCGGTCGAATTGTAGCCTTATCCGCGCCCGGGACAAGGCCAATGCGACTCTTGGCAGCCATAGAATACATACTAAAGCCATCAAAAATATGCGTGGCGATATCTCTCCCAATGACCACTACTCGTCGGAATTGGCGGATAATGGGATGTGATTACAAATCAACGAGAGGGCCTTGAGTTTCAAGACCTCTTCTACGGTCCATATGGGCTGTACTTAGAATGGAACACAACGATCTCTCCCTTATAAAGGTAGCCCATATAGTGGCGATATTTGCATCTACGCCAAGGGTAACTCTGTCATGTCCGGGCGCAAAAATCGTCCACAAAAATCTAGCATAATAAACAATCGTTCTTAGGCACTTAACAAAATAAGCAAACTTATGGTAGCTTACCTCCACTTCATCAGATGCAATAACCCCTTTGGTAGAAATGTTGATGGACGACCTTGAAGAGCTTGATTCGCTCTTTGATACTTGTTTTGCACTATCTTTTTTAGCTTCTGATGAACTCGCCTCGAACTTTACTTCTGAGACTTCCTTCAAGCCCATTTCTGCCATCTCCAGAACTCTATCAAAAGCATTCTCAGGAGCTATTGAAGTTCCATCATAGGTTAAGAGATCGTGCAGATCCCTAGGCACTTCCGGCTCGAAGTCAATGAAGTCGTCTAGACCAACAACGAAAGCATAGATTTGTCCAAGGACCTCATCTTCCCTCAAACCAGTAATGGAAGATATATCGTGGAGAAGAAGATAGTCCTTCCCTCCTATGTTAACTGGCAAGGCTTCCGTGACACCCCATCTATCAAGATTCTCTTCATGCTCGTCTACGTCTTCATCCTCGTCCTCGTCGAGCTTTTCCACCAGTTCCTGCTCTTTCTCTGCATCAAATACCTCCTCTATAGGTGATCGAGGTTCTCGCAGAATAGCCTTCACCGTGGTTCTTCCCTATCTGTTGATGGAACCGTATATATCATGTAAGTAGCAAACATGATGTCAATTGGATATAAATTATCCTTCCCATCCTTCTCACATAAGTCGGCTGGCAGTCTCTTGAATGACCTTCGAACCTTATCCTGGTCACCTTTGGGAAAAAGCTTCAGAAAGGACTTTAGACTCAATACAATCTTCCTAGTTGAGGGAGAAGGACGCGCTTCAGTTTCTGCCACGGCCATGAAGATCTAAATGTACTGACCATACACATCAATGTGTTTGTTAGCCTCAGAGATTATATCTACCGTTAGGCAGAAGTTATTGTAGACTACAGTGGCGTCTACCGGGTTTTCAGGCTGTTGAGCGAACTCATCTGAGTGTGACAGCCGATACTCTGCTTTCTTCCTGACGATCTGGTCATACCATGCCTGGAACTGTTCCCAAGCTTTCTCTAACCTGCCGTTTGACATTGCGGAATTGTAGCGCCTCCTTTAGTGCAATAAAACCCGTCGCCCTAAAAGTAAGTGCACGCGAAGTTCACTACTTGAAACTAAAATGTCTTAAGTGTCCTGATGAGAAATATGTCGCACCGTGGCCACGGTGTGAAACAAATATAAACGCCAAAGACAACAATACGTTATTCGCACCGTGGCCACGGTGCGATATTTTGCCGAAAAGAAGGCCAAAATTAAGTTAACTACAAAACATACTACACCGTGGCCACGGTGCGAAACTACACAACACGACTACACGAACTCCACATGTTTCGCACGGTGGCCACGGAGGATTAAAGTTATTGGCAAACAACACTGGAATTTGAACCCAGTAACACCATTGTTATTTATTTGTTTAACTGTTTTCACTTAAAGAAAGTACAACAGGAGGCATACGGAGCTTTGTTGTATACAACTCTTCCCTACGTTTTCCTACCTTGACACCATCCACAAAAAAATGGAAGACGTTTAAGTCACATTCTGATTCCAAAATAATTCTTACATCAAATAAAGATTATGCTTCTTCGACTTTTAAGGTTTTAAACAATTGACCACTTTTGAAGGTAGCAATGTCAATGACCGCAGAATGGGTACCATCAGCATCGTCTTGTTCCACTGGAACCCACATCCATCTGCTCCCTTATTTTACTTCCCTCCATCTTCTGTATTTGAAGGTAATGTAAACTGTTTGCTTTCGAATACAATACCTGATTCGAACGCTTTCTTTCTTTATCCTGCATTGTACCTTCTCAACTCCTTCATGCAGATGGGATGACTATTCATCACATAAAATGTCATCCAGAAACAACTGACAATCACTTACAGTAAACATTTTGAAGTCTTCTCGACATTCTCGACATTCTTAAACAACGTAATAAACATATCGATGGGTACATTTACTTTCCGCGTGTCCACCGAGACTCCACCTTTCTCCTTCAAAGCACCGAAAATTTCTGTGAAAATTTCAGCTTGGCAAGAAACAGAGAACTGGAATCCATTGGGCGGGAACTAAAAAGGCGTGATAATGGGGGCAATGGTAAGTCCACAATTTTGCCTTTCGAGGATAATACTCATATTTTAAGAACCAAATCCCCTTTCCTTGTTGCGCACGTTTGACCTTGAGAAAGCAAGGATCCAATATCATAATTGAAAGCACCGGAAGATGCTTGTGATAGAACTCGGTGGTTCCAGGTCCAAAGACATCGAAATACAGAGCCCTGAGATACCAGAAACCCAATTAGTTGATTTCTTCAAAATATAATGAATGACGGATTAGCACAGATATAATGAAACTCACAATTAGCACGAAGCTCAGGGAAATTACGTCGAGATCTTATCTTATCTTTTCTCATGTCCGCCGGTGTGTGTATAGGTGTCGACCTTGATATATACTTCCCCTCTCACCTCGAACCCCGACAACAATAGCCTTCCAATGGCTTGAAATAACATTTCTCCTGCCTTTGATCACCCGGTGAGGACCTCTGAGTGGCGGTTGGATTGTAATGAAGCTCCCAAGAAATATATTGAAGCAGCCGAAATCGTTCTCAGCTGTGACAGAGGTAATCGCCATCTGAAATGAACCGGTAAATTAATTAGATCAAACAGTCTGAATCAGATGAGCTCGCAGAACTAGAAGGATTGAAAGCATTAGCAAACCTGGATGGAGAGGCGAAAAAGGCGGGGAAGGGGGCCGTTGAGGGGGGGAGGGTACTTATAGACACCTCAACATTTGGCGTGTAATTCAGTGCATGGAATAATTTGTAATTATTGCTTCCGCCCACAGAACCTCCAGGCGGATATAGGTCGGGGATAATGCCGAACCTGTACCTTGACGACACCCGCATGGGAAGGCGGTGCATGGATGAAGAAAAGCCCATGACTTCGCATTCTCATTGGCCGCGCGATTTCCATGCTGGCATCGAGGTTGGGACAATAAGTGATCCCAAAAAAACTCTAATGCCCACATTCTTGTCATGGAATGTGATGTAACCTACTTTCACCTTGCAAGAAAGTCTCTTTATCTTATATTTTGCCATGTCGGTCTTTGCCTTGCGCCTCAAGATCGGCCCAGTGCTTCCATGGCAGAATGTAAGGTAAAGAGACTTTCTTGTATAGTGAACCACCACTAACGGGATTCAGCCCTCCAGAATCATGGTGGAATTCGTCTGACAGAATATTCATGACAAAATCACAAGAATGAACAACCTCGATCTGCCCAGAGCACGGATGGTGTGGATCCCCAAAAATACCTAACACCTTGCAAGGACGCCGACTGGGTCATCAAACTGGGCCATGATGGGAACGGAATGGTGACAGTTTCATAGCTCGAGAATCTCCACATTTAAGATGGAATTATCTTAACCCCATTAAAATTGCGAAAACCGGGCTACACAACTTGTATTCTTACATGCTAAGATGTTGCGACACGATTAGGATGAATCATATTCATCTCATAGTAAGAAATGTCGATGGTGCAAATTCAGTATACGTGAATGTTCACTTATGTGACATTCCCGTTACGTGGAAACCAAATAGAAAATATTCTGTGCACAGCTTTTACCTTCCTTTTTTGTCTCGCTTCGGCTCAGGCGATGGCTTCATCGGCTTCAGCTCATCAGCTTCAACTCTGGCAATGCAATTCTGCTCATCAGCTTTAGCTCTGGCGACGGGCTTGGAGGCGCAATTGTGCTTATTTCTTGCTAAGATCTTTTCTCATCGGCTAGTTTTGCAAGATTTTGCAGTTGGATCTTGAGCTTAAGCAAGGTTTTCCAGAAATCTTGAGCTGTAGCTGGGACTTAGCTGTCGAATTTTGAGCTGTAGCAGGGAAAGGCAGAACCGTTGCGACAGGGCGAGAGAGGGCAAGATGTAACCTAAATTGCAAGAAAGGGCAGAATGTTACAGAATGTAACGTAAACTAAATTGCAAGAAAAAGCAGAATGTTACAGAATATCTAAACCATACAAGAAATTTATCGCGGCGGCCTTGCGGCCGCCGCGAACATTTCTCTTCTCCAACTCGCTGCAAAGAAGTTTTGTGTTAAGTCGAATAGATCTCAATTCTGCACATCCTTGAGATGCGAAAGAATATGCAGGAGTTGAACCTGCACTATTGCTATCTGTTTTGCATCAAGGATGACATGGCGGCTGAAATTACCTCATGTCCTCAAGCTTTTGTAGCAAAAATATCTTGAACATAGATGGTAATCAAAATGACGTAATTATTCTTGGCTTAGACTTTTCACGTCTTCCCCTTAATACCATCTTGCTCCTAATCATTCTTGGCTTAAGCTTGTTGCATTGTCCCCTTAACTCATGTGTGCCAAGCCTTGTGCAAATAGACTTTGAATGTTAAAATAAATTGCATGATTAATTTGCAAATTTAGAGGTAAAAAGAAAAGCCCAATATTTTTAAATAGAGGGATTTGTCTTGCACCGATATTCTTATTCCTTTTTCCCTTATCCTTCATTAGAGTCCATGGTGGCAGTATTATCTTGACAATGTGTTTCTTTTTTCTTCTTTTTGTTTTTACTTTTGTTTGGTGATGTCACTATATCCAGAAAAATGTTCTCTCATGATCTTAGATTTCCTCAAGAACAAAACGATTTTGCACTCTATAGGTTTAGTTTGAACTAGGTCTTATTTCCCTTCGGCATAACCAAAAACCCGTGTTACTCCAACAACATGTTGTGAATGTCCTAGGCAAGCTTCTTCCTTCAACGGAACACTGCCGAAAAAAGCTTAATGCTCTTGCATCAAAACGGAAAGAGCATGTGACCACGCCTTCATAGCGATCTTTTTGAATCCGGGGTCGAAATCTAGTCCTTGAAGCAGTTATACCTATAGTTTGCACATTTCCTTTGCTTGAATTTTAATTTAACCACAGCGTTTGGTCCTACAAATCTCCTTTTGTGATCTCTTCATTTCCTTTTCTGCTACATCTTCGTTCGTTTAACCCAATTGTCTCTTTTACTTTTCTTGAAGTGGTCAGGCAGCCTTAAGAAGGCTCTAAGCCTTGAAGAGTGGAGGCAAAAAATACAATCACTTGGCCTCTGTAGATATATGCAGCAGCTAGCAGAGATTTTCTCCATATATCTGCCACATGTACAAATATGTTTATGCTCCAAGAAGCTAACAACAAACAAAAGTTTTCAGGCTTTACCTACATCTGCAAGACACGTAGACAATTTATGAGATGCTTGTGGGTTCAAGACTAGTTCATGACATGCTCAAATGTTGAACATGCCAATAGCTATTACAATGTGCTTACCCAAGCAGTTGTGCATATATTTCCGAAGCCCTTGTTGCCAAAATCACAAAACAGAATAAAACCGGCACCTTCAAAGGCCTAGTCACAAATCGGCTCCAGAATGTGGATAAATTGATGCACACAGATCTCCTGAAAGCATTCTCTGTGTTCTACGAATCAATTCCGATTGGAAAATTCGCCCATCTGACGATGAATCAGATCATTTTGGATGCGATCGAAAGGGATAAATTTATTCATGTGATAGATTTTCAATTCTGGTATGGAGCCTAATGGCCGAGTTTTTTGCAAGCACTATCTCTAGACCAAGGGGACCGTCGGAAGCAAGAATGACAGCAATTGGGTCTTCTAAAAACCATTAAGGTTAAATGGTTGTTTAACCATTATGGTTTAAAAAAGTAAGCACCCTTAAATCGGGGCATCTGAACGTGGCTAGGCCACGGTTCTGAAACAGCGGCCAAGAAGCCGAATTTGGAGACCGGATTTATGACCCGGCAGAATCACCTGCCCTGTCGGGTGGCGCCATGTAGTTTTGCCACGATTGGCAGCTCCTTGTATCAGAAGGCAGGGTGTGACAGAGAAGAGGGAAGCCGGAACGCAAACCGCGAAGAGAAGGGAGACGATTTGCAGCAGGAGGGGTAGGCAATTCGAAAACGAAGAAATTGGTTTCTGATTTGCAGTAGAGAAACTCTACTTCGGTAATTCCTGGGCTGGATACAATCCGGTTGTGGCCCTTTCGGCAAGCTAACTGTAATGAATACAGTGGGTAAAGGATTACCGTAATTTTAAGGCTTCATGGTAACTGGTGTGGGCTTGCTCCCTGGAACCATAGTTAAACCTTAAACCAAGGCCTTACGAATTGCTAAACCTCTTCAAGAAGCACCGGCCAAGCTTTCCGATTATGCCATATCTCTGCAAGTTCCGTTCAAATATATCCCCCTAGCGATTGAATTGGAATTATTGAATGTCAGAATGCTGGATCGGTGGGAAAACGAAGTGATTGTTGTAAACAGTCTATCGCGATTCCATTGTTTAATCAAGAACACCGAGGCCGGAATTGACAGGCTTCTGAATGGGCTTGTGGGCTGAATCCGAAGGTTGTGTTTATGGCGGAAAACGATGTGGATCATACTTCCTTCGATTTTTTGACCCGATTTGTGGAATGCTTGAAGTATTCTGATTGCCGCTTTTTTATGCAATTGATGCTTCCTTTCGCCTACCGGACGGTTGTGGTCGAGCGGCATGAATCCATGGCTGGTGGAGGCGGCGAATGGAAATGAATGGATTAGAGCTATGGCGTTGAGCTCTGAGCAATTCCTCGGCAAATCTGCTCCTAAATACTATACTATTAGAAGGTTATACTCTTTGCAAATGAAGCGGGATTTTCGATCCTTGGTCGGGCGCTGAATGCCTCTAAATGGTGTATCCGCTTGGATCCGCTAACCCAATTTCCGGACCGCCATATTTTCCTTGATCTTCTTCCAATCTGGATCAGAATCGGTTTATCTAGATCCTCTTTTTTTCCTCTGTTTTTTAAATCTCTATTTTTTCCTTCCGGAAATACGTGTCGAATCTAGGAAGGGGCATCAACGCCGAATATGCCTAAAGAATCTTTCCCATAATAATTATACATGTATTGATAATTGCTATAGGCAAGATCCCTATAGAATATTCTCCAAAGATCCATGTTTGTTTTGTGGACACGTAGGCTTATCCGTTTGTAACACATTTGAAGCCATTTTTTGACACGTGTCCAAATGCTTATTTATTTCTAACACTTTGGATAATATAGTTTAGATAATATTTTTAACACTTTTAAGGCTTTTCTTTTTACACATGTCCCAAAGGCGTATTTATTACTAATAAATTCTTTTCAAAAACTGGCACCTCAACATTTTCTTATCCAACATTCTATTCAAAAATCTTAACATGTGTGCGAACTTTTTGAGTAGGGCAAGGAAGGTGCCAAGAAGTGGCACTATAATTAATGTGGAAAGGGTGAGATGGCATTGTAGCATTCTAGAAATCTTTTTTCTACCTCTGCTTCAAATAACTATATCCCACAATGGTTGAGTTAGATCAAGGAGAACCCCATGCCATTGGATTCCTCTCGTCGAAGACTCTCCAACAACTAGTAATTTGCCATTGGAGATAATGTAATCGAAATGGAGAATCTTCATGGAATCTTAGAGAACCTATGTGAAATATTTCTAGAATCTTAGGAAATCTAAAGGAATCTTTAGAAATCTAGACAAATATTTAGAGAATCTAAAAGAATCCTTATAGAATCTTACAGAATCCTAGAGAAGCTTCATAGAATCTTTGAGAATTTGGGGAACCTTTATATAATACTGGGGAATCTTTGTGGTATTTGGGGGGAATCTAGAGGAAAGCTAGAGCATCCAAGAGGATCTTGATAGAATTTTAGAGAATCTAGAGGATTTTTTATAAAGTATTAGAAAATGCATCAGAATCTTATGAGAATCTGGGGTAATCTTTATAGAATTTTGGGGAACCAAACAAAATCATAAGAGAATCTTGGAGAACCTAGAGGAATCATACGAGAATCATCAAGAATCCCTATGGAACCTAAGGGAATCTTCATAGAATGTAGGGCAAACAGAGTTCTAATTAGTAAATGAGCTCATAGAGGGAAGTCACTTCCCTAATACATGAAAATCGATAGAGAGAAATGTTCGTGGCGGCCTTGGCCGCCACAATAAATTTCTTGTAACGTAAATCTAGAATGTAACATAGAATGTTGAGTAAAAGTACATTTTGGGATTGAATTTGTGCCTAGCTGGCTAATACTCATTGGACATATTATTTTCTATTTGGTTTTTACGTTCATGGTAACAAATGTCCTGATGTGTCCTGATGGGAATATCTCAGTGAAAAAGAAATGACGCGTGGATGAATAAGGATGAGGATTTCCTCACTATAGGTTGCATACTTTCAAACGCACGTCCTTCCATGATAAATACACAGCATATTACATGTTTCTACAAAATACTCAAAAGATCCCATTTTGTAAAAAAAAAATTGCTGCTTCTGCAGCTATAGAAATGAAATTTAAATATGGTTATATAATTTTTCTCAATAATGTAAAAAAACTATGTCCTTTACAGCTGAGAAACAGGCACCAACAGGCACCAAATAAAATGAATTAGTCCTGTCCTGAGGACAGGGTACAAAGTAAAAGACCTTATCTGTTACCTCTAGAACATTACAAACGTTTGCACATCACATCTAGAGTAGGCCACAACCCTCAGTTGATAGACCTAGCATAGATGCAAATGCAAACATGATTGCCTCTGTATCCAAGCTAAAATGAGGAATTGTTTCCTTGACTAGCAGCAATAGTAGATCCTTCTGTTTTAATAAAAGGTGTCATCCCTTGCAGTGACCCAAAGTTGCCATGCTGTAAGAACTCTTGATGGGCTTGTTGCTGTGATGATTGCTGTTGGCTATTCAGCATATTCTGTGCTTGTAAATGTTGAAGTTGCTGTGTTGTAAGAAGATGCGCCTGCTGCTGGAGAGAATAAAACTGGCCCCCCATGTTACCATTGGCAGTAGTAAGCTGGCCGGTTGCTATCTTCAGCCTCTGTACTTCGTCTTTTAGTGCATCATTCAGAGCTGCATGCAGAATAGACAACATCAATATATCATACAAGAAGAATAACATGTAATCCCTGTTACTTAAACCATGTAAACAGTGAAAACCAAAGGCATCCCAACCCTAATCTGGACACGCACATATATATAGTGTGAACGTTGGCATACAATTCTTGTATAATTACTACTATAGTTTACCAAAATATGGTTATAAAACAAAAAAAAACAATTTGATTTCAAGTTCAACATGCAGAGAAGTGACCTGAAACACCGTACGAGTGGACAATGCACCATACATTTTCTTGCACTGACATTGACATACAATGCTTGTACAGCATGTTATCAAGCACGATTGAAAGAGAACTGAGTGTAGAAAACATCGAGAGACACAAAAAGAAAGAGGAACCTGGAACTTTCACAAAAGTGGACAGCAATTGGAAGGTAAATCACTGGGATATTTACAAGTTTGTACTCTTCCATCTCGAGCTTCAAGGTAAACAAAGGAAGTAAATGGCGCCTATGACTTTAATGCATACATTGCTGCTGGAAATAGATGTGTGGCAAACAAACTGCACTAACTAGTAGGTTATGCTGAATATATCTACATAAACTACAGGACCCGAATACAATAAAAAGTGAGTCATGTTTGTGCATATAATTGTTATTGTATATAATTGTGGGTGAACAGGTTTTGCTTGCAAAAATCTAATGCATGATAATAGAGAAATCCCAAAAGCCACTTTTTTCTTCACAGAGGGACTGTCAGAACTGCCAATTCCTACATGATGGTTCTACTAGCTAGGTTTAAACCATTTAGGAAAGTATTTTAAGCACATAATAACAAGAACATTTATTTATGCTTGCTAGCATCTCCTACTGCCAAAGGAGGCCTAAGTAAATAAAGTGATGAAGAGACGTCAAAACTCAAGGCATGCGTTTCCACTTACCATCACGAAGTTGCCCCTGCTGCTCCATTGCCTGTAGCCTCAACTTCAACTCATTGTTCTCAGTTGACAACCCATTTGTGTCCCTCTACAGCAACCAGAGGTTAAGTTCAGCTTCAAATCTAAAAATAACTGGAAGGCCAATTGAAATATCACCAACCTGCAGCATGGTCAACTGTGCTGACAGCGTCGTTGCCTCAGTTTGAAGGGTCTGAACTTTCCGCTCTAGTTCTGAAATATAACGCATCTTCCGTTCTTTGGATCGAGCAGCAGATTGTCTGTTTGCCAATATTCTGATAAACAGTCAAACATATCGTAAATTAGTCAACTAGAAAAGAGCATAATTAACTCTAAGTTGGACTGCAACGACATATTATGAACCTTAGAACTGAGTTAAATCATTACATGGAACTATTACTCAGAAATCTAAACTAACCTTTTAGCTCGTTTAGGATCAATCAGTGCAAGCTCTGCAAGCTTGCTAGCTGCCAAAGCTTTTTTTGCCTCTGAACACTCAGGATCACCAGTTAAAAAATCGTGTTTGAAACTTGTAGAGCCATCCATAGAATTGCTGTGCTGGTGCCTTGGACGACGTGGCTCTGAAGCTGCTGAATTATCCCCCATGGCTCCTTTGTTGTTGTTTGCTGCAAGAACCCCATCCATGGACAAGCTTCGAGCATGATGTGATGATACAGGATGAGAGTTGCCAGAAAGATCTGTAGATTTACCATTGTTCAAGGAGCTTGAAGCAGCATTATATGAATTAATTTTCTCCATGTCAATGTACATGTTAAATAAATCTTCTCCACCTTCATCAGAAAGTGTAGGCATCACAAGGCCAGTGAGACCAAGTTCTCTCTCAAATGCGGCATCATCTGGAAGTCTAAATGCAATTTCTGACTGGGCTCTTCGATGGCCTCGCGGACGAGGCGGTGCATCAGGCATTTGATTTACATCTGTACTGAAGCTATGGCCTGGACTTGGAATTCTTGGTGGAGGTCCAGTTACACTAGAGGGGCCAGGAGATGTCACGGCATCATGCATCATAACATCTCTGCCTAGTGATCCTGCTGTAATAAGAGAACATTCTGAAACTGTAGGAGATGTCTCCTTTTTTACAGAAAAAGCATTCGTGGGAGATGGATATCCCATATATCTAGCATGATGAGGGGATTGTGGTGGTAAATGTGGAGGATTTTGTGCATTTGAGTTCCCATTTTCTGCTGAGCTCCTGGAAGAATTTGCTGCTGCAAAATCTGCCTGCAAACGTTCTACAAATGCTTCATAGCCGTCCCCTAAGCCTTCCATAGCTCTAAGATTTAACCTACTGAATATGGCGCTTAAGAAGTATTTTCAGAACTGTATCATTTGCTAAAAGCAACCATATTACCACAAATCCTGTTTCAACATTTCAATTGTGCGCTAAAACGAAATGCTTCTGGGGAAAACGTTCGCACGCAGCTTGACAGGCAAGATTGTTGGATGTGACAAGCCTATATGTCTTGGCATCATAGTCACACTACCATCCTAAACCAAATGGAAGAAAAAATGAGTAGAAAATACCCAATAAAACAGACTTGTTGATGGATTCCTCAGTCTAACGCCACTGCCAGAAACACAGACGCACTAGAAGACAATTTCTTCTAATTCAACGCATCTGAATGAAATAACTTGTGTGCATCTGCCGCTCAACATAAGCCCTGGAACCCACAACAGAAAACTGAATCTGTGTGGAGATTTGTCGCAGAAAAAGCTGCGGAGGGCCAAATTTAGCTCAAATTGAGGCGAGAATGGGGCAAATTCAGACAGATGATGCAATGCGGGAATTATGGGCGTGTAGATCTACACGAATGCGGAGCATTGAAGGTGTTAATCTGATGAAGGGAAGATCGAAGTGCCTCCGAAGAGCCGGAACACGAGAAGTGTCCGGGAAGGACGCTACTGCGTTGCTGTTGACTTTTTTCCACGCGCTAAGGGACGGAATATTCAAATTTCACTAACGGAATATCCGTGTTTGAGTTTTATCCCAATGGAAAAACCACTAGGCTATGTTGGCTTTTTTCCAAAAAAGTATGCAATTTCTTATTTTCATGACATATATAAGCGAGCTTCATTTTTTGTTTGATGTAATATTTCCGTAAAGATGTGAGCACGACACGTGTATTTTTTTAATAGAAAAATACTTTTTTTTCCTTCACGATCCTTGCTCTGCAGGCATCTCCAAGGACCGCCACTTGGCCAGATCGTTTATCTTAATAATAGACAAACAATAACCCTCCAGAGCCGGAAGCTACAGCCATGGTCATGCTGAGCATCTGGGATAACCCATGGTGAAGGACGAATGGCCACAAGTAAGATTCTCTGAGTCGGTATTTGCTTAGTTGCAACTTCACAGCAGCCCTAAATTTCTCACCACTCTCTGCGCTCAGAATTCTCTAGCGCCAGCTTTTGCCGCTGCAACATGCCTGCCCTTTTCTTCATACTCGGTACTGAGTTGTAAATTTCTGCCTACATACCCTCGGATTTTTGATGGGATTTGGACTCCGTGCTATATAGAAGATTTCATTGAAGTTTGGCATCAAAACCCTAGATTTGGTACGTATGCTCTGCTGCGAAATTACTTCCCTTTCTGATGGAATTAGCTACAAAATTTGCTTTGCAGATTGAAGATTCTTGGAAGATGTAATGTTTGCCCATGCAAGGGATGTCATCTTCCTAGGATTTGATGATTTTGAATCTCATATTTTAGTGAAATGGTTGGATAGTTCATTGCAACCGATAATTCATTCTTGCTTTTGGTCTCCGTATCTTCAAAGCGAGCTCTTCGATTCAACCCAACTGGCAATTGTTGCTTACGCGTCTGCAGACAGGTACGTTCTTGCATATAATTATCTTTTTCTATTATTGGATCTCTAATTCCAAATAACCCGATTCTTGCTAAATCGGCTGGCTGAGAATATTTTCAAGAATCCAGGCCTTTTTTTTAATTGAATGGCATGCGCCATAGATCAAGTTTTTTTGGTGGCTGCTTCTGTCTGTTCCTAAATCTACCTTTTAGTTCAATTTTGTTAGAATGATGTCTACCTTAAGTTTATGCTAAGCAGACTAGAAAGTCTGAGTATTTCTTCATGTCTATTAAAGAAGCAAAGTGAGTAATGTGAGATTCCAATCTGAGAGAACAATGTAGGATTTCTGTTGCTATCATCTAGCATTCATGTTCAGGGTTCAGGTTTCACAGGGAAAAAAGTGTCTATTAGAGAGATTGAAATTCTTATGGCCATAAGCATATACTTCTCCAAATAAAGTAAAAACACCAAGATTTTGATTGCCATTCCTTGCCATGCATCCCTTGACTTTTCCAACAGGGAGAGTTCACACAGACCAATGTCCTTCAGAAATAGGTTCTGTACGTACAGAATTATTTTTCTGGACGTATAAAGTCCAAAAATACATATTTTCAGGTAAAAAACATATTTTTCGTATTTGTCCCTCGCCGGCCGGAAAAAAAAAAAAAAAAAAAAAGGTTTCGCTTACGCGAAACTTTTTTCGCACAAGCAAAACTGAAGTTTCGCTTACGCAGGAAAAAAAAGAAAGAAAAAAAAACCCATATTTTCACAGAAGTTTAAACCTTGATTCGCTTTATGCGAAACTGTTTTCAGCCAAAAGTGAACACAAAGCAGAGGTTTAAACTTACGCGAAAATTCAAAAAAAAAAAAAAGGGTTTTTTTTTTTAAAGTTAAAACCTTTGTTTAAACTGCGAAAATAGTTCAGCGAAGTGAAATTGAAGGTTTCGCTTACGCACAAAAAAAAAAAAAAAAAAATATTATTATTATTATTATTATTATTATTATTATTATTATTATTATTATTATTATTATTATTTTAAATTTCACGTAAGCGAAACCTTCGATTTCGCTTACGTGAAAAAAGATGCCGGAATTATTTTTGCCGTATTTTTGACGTATTATACTTCAAATTTGTGCCGTATCATTCGAATAATACGTATTGAGTATAAAACATATACAGTATTGAACCTATCCCTGATGTCCTTACACCTTCAGAAAACAAAAAATATCCATTAATTTCCATCCTTAAAAGAGGATGTTTGTATTTTCAGAAGAAGCAAAGTCAATATATAGTCTATTGACAGGTACCTGTATCGCTACCTGTAATTATCTTTTTCTATTATGAACAAAAGATTACACAAGTTTTAAAGATGCCTGATGTCGAGGCAGGAAGAAAATAGTTGTTTTGGATCTTAGAAATGGTACATAGATTAAAACTGTGTTTATCAATATCATCATTACAAAAAGTGGTTGCTAGATTACTGTAGGTGTATGTGCGCTCTCAAACTGCCCCTCAATTAAAATCTTAATTTTCTCTGTTGCAGTAAATGCGTGGGATATTAAGCATTCAAGGGAGATCAAGACCAGAAGTGGATTGTTTCAAGAACATACGTTTTGGATGCTACATGGATTGAAGCAATAGTCATGTATAATTCAAGTCCAGGGAAGAATAAGTTCAAGAACTGCATGGATTTAAGCAATAGTCATTTGACAAAGTGTTCCTATGCAACATATAATAAACCAGTATTAAAGTCGTGATAATAGTGATATTGGAGACAATGCATTCATCAATGAACAGCTCCTATTAACATAGACTGTATTCACTAATTCCTCAGAAAATTGAGGAAGAGAAATGTTTGCGGCGGTCAAGGCCGCCGCGATAAATTTCTTGTAGAATATAATAGAGTTTTTATTGTCCACGGAGACCAATCAGCGTATGGACCCAAAAGAGAGCACAACATACTTATTACTGCTCGGGTTATAAAACCCCGCCGCGAGAGGTTTTCGAGGGAAAAATTGTGGAAGTAATAAGAATAATGCCAAACTGTATAAATATTTATATATCAAGTAAGACATATCCATTCATGCTAGTGTCTGGGGACATAGTTGGTCCCACAGATCCATGACCTCTTGGAGATATGATCCCAGCATCTGAACTGAAGCCGTGCTCAGTATCATGTGTAGCGGCTGGCCTGACCAACTCAGCATAGCGCGCTCGGATTTGCTTATAGGTCGTACATCCCTGTAGGGTATGGCATTCATCTTCAATGTTCCCCACTTGGCAGCATCGAAAGAGCCTATCTTGCCATGGTTCCCCAATCTATCTTCCTGTTCAATTTGGAGACTGTGTGCACCCATGTGGATCGAGGCAATGAGTTTGCGCCTGTTCATAGGCAGATGGGTATGCATGTAGCGTTGTAAGCGCCGTTCCAATGAGGGATTCACGCGGCGCTAGTAATGTGTTGTCTTGACATGTTCAAGAGTGTTGGCATCCCAAATCTTGTTGAGGAAGATGGCATCAAGGTACTGCCTCAGCTGCCTGATAATCTGATAAAGGAGGTGAGCTCCATTGCTCCCATTTTCAGCAAGCTAGCTCTCCAACTGATGAATATACAGTCCAAACAATGTAGAAGAGAGAGGACATCCTTGGTGGACCCTAAACTGCTATCGAATGGCTGGTTTGTCAAGTGCAACCAGCCTGAACATGTCTCATAGAGCCCGTACATAGAGCAGTCTGCAAATCTGTAGGGACTCCTAGGTCTCGCAATCTTGCCCACAGCTTTTCCCAAGGCACCGTGTCAAAAGCCTTGGCGAAGTCCATAAAGCAACAATACAGGTCTTGACATCAATTCCTGTTGTCCTCAACCAGAGTCAGCAGTGTGAAGATGTGATCAATGATTGAGTGTTGCGGGCCTGAACTCGCATGTGTGATGGCCCACACATCTGCTATCTCTGCCTAGGATGTCACTGCTGCTCTAGAATGCCAACAAGCAATTTTGCAAACATCGAGTTGATTATGATTGTTCAGTAATTGGCTTGGGAGTGTGGGTCACCTGCCTTGTATATGGGGACAACTCGGCTAGCGGTCCACTGTGGGGGAACCATCCTGTAGCGCCTTATTGAACATAGTGGTCAACACCGATACTATAGATGGTCCTGTCCATTTGAGCAACTCTACCTGTATACCTCCAGGTTTGGCGCTTTTCTATTGACTAGACATTGTAGGCCTTGGTCGACATCTGCCTCTATGATTTCTAGCATTGGGCCTTGCTGTGGGGTACCACTGCTTGTGCTCCCTGAGGGTCATAAAGTTGTTGCAGATATTGTCCCCACTTTTTGGGAGTGATGTTCCATGTAGGCTGTATTGGTTTTCTGAGCACCATTCGCTAGGTCCTGGGATGACGGTCCAAGAAGAAGAACATTTCTTGTTGACGAGCCGTGATTATATGCATCCACTCACAACTTTGCCATTTCGCTCTATTCAGCTAATACGATGGCTAATCTGATAGAGAACCCCCCATTAGAGCTTTTTAGACCCACTCCCAAGCACGAGCATGTCGCTGCTTCCACATGCGGCAGTGTAAGATAGCAGATATCAAGTGAGTTAGCTGAGGACCTAACGAAAATAGTAGATGCAAAGTGCCAGAAGAAATTGAAGAAGTAATAAGAGCCTTTGGCCGAATCTCATAACGCCTGTGCATTTGAATCAAAAGTAATAAAATCCTTTGGCCGAATCTCATAAGGCCTGTGCATTTGAATCAGACGTAATTAGAGCCTTTGGCCGAATCTCATAAGGCCTGTGCATTTGAAGCAGAAGTAATAAGAGCCTTTGGCCGAATATCATAAGGCATGTGCATTTGAAGCCTGGAACGGCTATTGGTGGCAAAATCTGATTCAAGATAGGCTAAAGATACAAAAAAGAGGATGAGGGTTTAGGGATCTAAATCCAGAGCGACAAAAGATACTCTGCCATAGCCAGAGCTTCCAAAGAAAAATGGGGCATTCTCAGAAAAGCAAAAAAGTAGAGCATTGTGCCTCCAAGAAACAACAGAGCGGAGATGTGTGGCGGCGCCACTTTCGCTCCAAATATATGACATGCCATCCACTTACTAAGTTGCAACCTCGGTAGCTTATGCTTACTTAGGACAAATGTGCTCAGCTCTGAAATAGAATTATAGACTTACCCTAGTTTTTGTAAACATTCGCAAAATGAAAGAAGCCAATTTCCCCATCTTGCACATATAGAGGGTTGTCTTGATCCTACTATGTTTCAACATTAATCCTTGTTGAAATTTACCAATATATCCTTAGCTAGGGTTCTCTAGCTGCTAACTTGCATGTCGTGCACCTAACAATAATCAGCTAGGGGTTCAAAATATCCTCCGCCTAACTTATTTCCTTTTTCAATGACCCAAAGGCAGTTAGCTGAGGTTTAGAATATCTCCGGCCATGTTTATTCGTGCGGATTTTGACAAATATCATACTCGAGTTGCAAATCTGAGCAAGGATGTAATAGCGCCATAGAAATATATAATTCGTAGTTATGTAGACGATGAATTGAGCTCCAGAAGCAGAACTACGTTGCTTTTTTTTTCCAAGATGCCATAGCCAAAAGTAATTTTTCTGGTTGGGTCTAACATCCTCACTTTTTGACACATCTTTAAGAATCATGACTACTCTGCAAAAAAATCTCTTAATAGCAGTGACTACAAGATTGGCACCTAATCAACCTTCATCTATAGCTCAACATATTACAAGAATAACTCAATATCAAAATAATAATATTCCCAAAGATCCCAAACATTTGCTTCTTTCTATTGCCAAGTGCCATCCTGCACTTTGAGATATAGATATTACTATGATATCATGTTAGAGAACATGCTAGTCAATATGTATTGTAAATGTTGCCACCCAACTGTTAAACTTGTCTTTGAGTGCATATGCAAAATATAGACACCTGTAATGTTTGCAACATATATGCCCAAAAATAGCTTCGTGATCTAATGGAATTCATGATCAAAGAGAGCTCTCAACAAGAACTCTACCATTAAAATGCCATTTTTTACTTAGATTTATTTGAACATTAACTATCATGTAACCATCTTTTAAAGTTTCTAAAACACATAAAAAAACTTCTAAAGGTGAATCTCGCATTTTGAATCCCATTTTGAGATCACTATGAGCAACATGATTTGAGATCCAGTTGGAGCTGTTATCCACCCCAGTTTCAAATTGACACAATTCCCCCCCTTAGTGCTTTTAAAAAAGAGAAGTGTTCGCAGCAGCCTTGGCCGCCGCGATAAATTTCTTGTAGTAATAATATTAAGTTAAATAATTCTAAATAACAAGAAATTTATTGTGGCATCCCATGTGTGTAAGGAAGTAAGTCAGCCATGTGCGTATAGGTTTGAGTCGATGTGATAAAGAATTTATAGAATCTGCCTGTCAAATTTCTTGTTTTCCATGTGAAACTAACTGTCAATTTGTGGTTCATATGGCAAATAGGTTCTACGGTCATTTAATGATTTTAGATTCGGTTTTAAAGTGCTTATGTGAGTACTAAAATAAGGTGTTAAGAACTTTGCAGTTCAAAATGCTTGTGTGAGTACTAAATTAAGGTACTGACCCACTAAGGGCCAATCTCTTATATTGTTGCGCAATAATAAAGTCTTAAAAGTTTTGATCCCTTTCTCGAATACTTAATTCTAAATTTCTACACATATGTGCGATAGAACTACTTCTACAAATAAGCTCCAGTGCCATTCAGAAGTTGTATTTGTCACAAAATTGAAGCAACGAATTATGATTTAGAACCTCAAAAGTAGTATGGTGACAATATATAGTATACCATTTACCTCTATGGTCACGGGGATTTACAAGTGCTATTGAATCATTGCATATGATGTAATTCTTATCATTTAAAGCCTCTGGGTAAAATCAGCATAGCGAAAACTCAAAACAACTAGTTAGAGTTGTGCATTTATGCCACACCTGCACTTGCACATGCATTAAGAGACCTTGTTACTTGGTTACAATTATGTTTTTGTGTTGCTGAAATGCTAAGAACATTCAGGAATAACATTGCTTTGTTTTCAGATAAATGCAAACATTCATTTGTGTTCTTTGCTTCATATATAAGAGGGCATAGTTATTTCTGATTGTTCTCCTTCAGTCCGGATGCTGGGATCATACCTCCAGGAGGTCATAGATCTACAGGAGCAACTACATCCGAGGAAACTCGCGTGACTTGACTCTGTCTTATTTCATATGCATAGTTGTACAGTTTGACAACATTATTAATTCCACGGTTTTCCTCGAAAACCTTTCCGGGGGGGGGAGGGGGAGGTTAATCCGAGAAGTAATAAGTCTATTGCGCTTTCTCTTTTGGGTCCCATAGGCTGATTGGTCTCCGTGGATGATAAAGGCCTATTCTATTCTATCCTATCCTATCCTACCCTACCCTATCCTATCCTATTCTATTCTAATATCACCTTGAAGGTTAAAGTTGCATAACTTTCGACCATCATAACCAAAAAATAAAGATCTGTGAGATGTCTTCAAAGAGAAAATACCGCTAACATGTTCTATCAGAAGAATGGTATTTTTCATCTCAAAAATGTGCAAAAATTTCAGTTTGTAGCTGATTAAATATAGTACTGCACTATACATGAGAAGAAGAAAATGAGCAGTATTCATTGCTTTTATCCTACCTTTGAGACATGGTAATAACTACCAAATAGCCAAAGACTAAGCAAATTTTAATGACACGGTCATGGAACTCCAGCAATTTAGACAATTAAATATTTTGTACGAATGACAGCCAACCATTTTCAAAGTGATAAAACTAAGTGTATCTATGAAACAAAGATAATACTTATGTAATCTCAAAAATAACAATCTCCAAAAAATAGTGCAACTTTTTTATGCTTCTCATTTTACATAGATGGCAATGTGAAACTAACAAAATTCGATGCAATCATTGGAAAGTGTCATGAAGCATATCTGCACTCTAGATGTATGCATTAGTACACCCATTAGAATACACCACAAAATCATAGCAGAATCATATTAAAAAGCATGTCCCCCTATTATTATATATAGATAAAACCCACAAGAGCTCGCTCTACCCTTACTTCTTGTTTAGTTTTTGCCTCTCTTTTTTGTTTTCGTGGGGCTAGCACATTAATGCAGTGTAGGAAATTGGGACAAGCTAGATCCAATTATCCCTTGAAAAATACTTTCCAAAAGGGCAATTGTAAAACTCAGCAATCATGATATGTTAAGGATCAATCAATCATAAAATTTAAAAATAAAAAAAAAAGGAAATGCTTTCCAACTAAGGTCTTACTGTGTTGGCATTTCCGTAAGCCACCATCTTTCCCTATATATAGCTCATTGTTAGTGAAGAATTATGGGCAAGCGCTGTTGAGCAATTGGCAATACATCTTTCCTAAATTTGAGGAATCTGCTTCTTGTAAGTTTAACTTCTCAGTTTCCATCTTATGTTTGATATTGTTGAGATTGTTGGGTTGGCTTTTTCATTTTTGAATTGCACATCAGAAATAGTAAGCACTGATCACTCTATATTTATTCTTTTTTTTTTCCACTTTTATTCTAGGAATAGGCATGCTCCATCCAAGAATGTTGCATCTCTATCGAACATAACTTGAGGAGTGTCATATTACATATTCAGATTCGCTTTGCGATAAAGTGTAGATTTGGTCACAGGAGTTGGAAAATAATAATGTCACAAGCAAAGATGATGTTGATGACGAAATTTAAACATCCACGGAAGCCGTAAAAGAGAATGTCTAGTTTTGTGCTCGAGGATATTGTGGGAATACTTTAGGTATTCAATTGTTCTCTATCAAATTATTGTGTTTCTTTATGTTTGTCTCTGCACATGTTGGTCATGCGTTTCTTTGGTTCCTTAGGTGTTTGACTATGTGAATTTGTAAGTGATGTTTGGACCTTCTGTGCAGTAGACTTTCAGTGTTCCTAAGGTATCTTATCGAAGAGCTTCCTTCATATTTTCTAGATCTACAAAGAACATAGACGACGGTATCTATACAAGTTTCATCTTGAAGCTCTATATTCGTTTTCTATTTATAATTAATCTTTTGGATATACAAGTTCCAGAGCCTGCTTTGGAGGAATAGATTTATCATATTGTAGACATAAAGCTACTTGATCACCTTGTAAACAGATACATGTACCAGCTGCATTGCACAATGCACATAATTTTGTCCAATCGTCTAATGAATTGCATTGCATGTTGTTAATGGTAGTATTTCTTCGATGATTTACACTATGTTTTTACTATGTTTGTAATGTGTGTACGTTGAATGCTAATGGTGTAGGCACGATGTCATTACCAGTGCTATATGCAGCTTTCTAGATGCCACATTTTCTTTGTTACCTGCTAAAGGAGTAGTGAGGACTCATGCATATTCCACCCAACTCATTTCTAAGCTTCGGGAATATATGAAGAGGTGCATGGCATATTCATGGCAGCCTTTAGCACTTCGTGGCTCTAATAGTGGCATTGGGTTATGCTACCATTGTTATTCTTTTGTCTTGATGCAGTATCTGGCATGTTCTTATGACTGCGTGGAAAGAGTATATGTCTGGATTAGCATGTTTTTGTGTACTACCTTGTTGTATGATCCGGCAGGGCAAATTATGCTGTTTGTATGTGTATTGTATAGCATAGATAGTAGTGTATAGCGTAGATTGACTTTCATTATGGTTTTGTAAACCATGTGTTGAGGTGGAAAATGGGGTTTGACCCCATCTTGATTTTTGTTCGACGGTTGTGGTTGTTGGAGAGGGAATATGACATGGCATATTCCCTTCACCAATGGACCAGATGAAGCGATTATCCAGATGAAGTTGTTTGTATGTTTATCGGAAGAAGAGGGATCCGCCAGTGTAGGAAGCCACATTCCTTCTATTCTTATCCTTATTTTGTAACTATCGGGTTTCAATTCAATTCAGAAGGTAGAATAAGTCGATCAATCGATCATTCTACCTTTGGGTTCTGATAGATTTACAAGTGAAAGAGAATGGAGCATAAATGCAATGGTTGGCTTGCTTCATAATGGCTTGCAAATATGCATTTGACATTTCCAGCCAGTGTCATTGTTGGATCAAAGTCTAAGGTAAGCTGTTGGTTTGAAGTTCCAAAGTACATGGCCAACTAATTACTTCATTCAATAATCTTGCATTGCACATGTGTAGATTGCAGGGCATAAGCATGCTACAGTGTACCTTAAAAAGTATTATTTAGGGACCATAAAACGAGCTAAAAAGTATCCAACACTAGGTACTGGGTACTTATATGATGCCTCAATAACTAATAAGTGTTAATTTGGATTTATTTATTTTTACCTCCAATAGTACTCTCTTTATCTTGACCTTCAACATTAATATGCTTTTGACTTTTATTTTGAACTTTTGAATTAGTTTTAACACGAAAAATAGTTCCCATTTCTAAAGTATCCAATGTAGGTACTTTGGCAGGTTTCAAAAGTGGACATCTGTATCATGCTTATGCCCTATGCATAGGTATTTCATTCTTACTCTTTATAGTAATTGCAGCATTTGTATTTTAGTTTAGATTCCAATAAGTTTTAGATACAAATATATCGGGATATAAGTGATAGGGTTAGCTCTTCTCTTCTATGTAAGGAATGGCCATTCATCTCTACTTTTATCTGTTTTTTGTTTTCTGGGGCTAATACATCAATGCAGTGTAGGAAATTGGGACAAAGTAGATCCAATCATCCCTTGAAATGCTCATACAAACACTTTCCAAAACATTTTGTTTTTGAACAATTATGCGCAAGCGCTATTGACAAGTTGGCAACATCTTTTCCAAATTTGATTAATATGCTTCCTATAAGTTTAGCTCCTCAGTTTCCATCTTCTACCTGACATTGTTGACATTGTTGGGTTGGCTTTCTCATTTTCGAATCGCAAGTCAAAATAATTAGCTTCTCAGTTTCCATCTTCTGCCTGACATTGTTGACATTGTTGTGTGGCTTTCTCATTTTGAAATTGCAAGCCTATTGACCAGGGGATGGTACAAGGGCATGAAGTCCATAAGCATATTGACATAAGCATAGGTCAATAGGCAACTGGTGAAGTAGCAATCTTGAGTTAAATATGTAGCAATTTTAGTTTAAACATAGATTGTGAAAACATGACTTTGATATCTGATTTTGGACACTTATCCTCGAGGTATTAGAGGGCAACCCTTCGTGCACAACACCTTATTTAAAAAAGACATTTAATGCAAACTAAAATTGTTAGATTTAATTGAATTTTTCCACTAGCATAGTTAGACTACAACATAAGTTTTGTTATGCTCATGCCTTTTTCTAATGAGACACTCAATCTCAAATTCTGGATGTTTTGTTAGGTAAATTGCAATTTTCGCTAGTATAGTTCGTCCATAATGTAAGTTATGATAGACTTTGTCATGCTCATGCCCTTTTCTAGTGAAACACTCAAACTAAGATACTGAAGCATCCCTAACAGTTTTCCAATAATGGCAAATTCCTCTTCAATGTGCAAGGATACATCTCTTTGCATTATGAGATGTGGGACCATCATAATATTGAAAACAGTTGTCAAAATAAATACTCGTAACATGCTGCAATTATTTTAAAACGCAAGCCTTGTTGAAGAATGTGCTCACCTCTTTATAGGATCAAAGTACAGCCTCGCTATCCAATAAGACAAGACATCTCCATACAAAATAGAATAATGTATAAGATGACTCACAAAAAAAATTCAACATTATATGTAACTATGACCAATGTTAGTAAACAACATCAGCAACATACCAATGAAATCTTCCATACCTTTATAAACTAGGTACTTCAAATGAGTTAGACAGAAGTGTTAGCCATCATGTCAAAATGCTGCACAGAATGTCAAAATACTGCATAAAACAACAAAGCTAAAAAGAAAAATAACACAGCAAGAGGCTAAGATTACAAAAGGCATGGCTTTTTAGGTGTGGAGGCGTGCATAACTCTAGTGCCAAGCTAATAGATATGGCAAGAGCATTAAACACCACTTTGCTTAATCTAGGAGCTCAGGACAAAGCAGGTTCTCCGAGAGGGAGAAAACCAGCAGAAAATGAGCTCCATTTTACAGCCTTAACAAAATAAATAAAAGCTTACCAGCAGAAGATGAGCTTTATTCCAGATCTCTAATAAAACGAAGAGGCCAGAAATGAGCTCCGTTTCAGAGCTCTACCTGGCGGCTTGTCGCTTGAATAGGGCTCCGATTTAGGGTTGCTGCACCTTTATACTGCAATAAATAAATTGGCCACGTCTTTGTTCGCCAATAAAAAATGTCCTTCGTTTCCTTAAAATTGTTGACTTTACGGTCCACGTCAATGCCATTTCATTCAGAATTCAGCAAACGTCCACGTCGCGCTGGGTCGTTTTTCGACCGAAAAAGTGGGGGTTAGGCTCGAGGATTACTGGTTGGAGTTCTTATTTTCCAGTTGACGCTTTTACATGCCGGGAAAAAAATGGTAGCAAAAGCAGAGTTCATATGAGTTCATATGTAAAATCCAGTATATTTGAACTTTAGTATATTTAGTATATAGGAAATCCGGTATATCCAGTATACATTAAGATACACAGGCAAATTTTATGGTTATATACTAACATACACAGGTAAATTTTCTGGTTACACCTCAAATATTTTTTGCTTCGACCATAGCTGGGATTCATGGATCTTGAGAATTGCACCCGCATCAATTGGTTATGGTCATTGCCTTATAAAAAGCAGGGGCATTGCCAAGTCTGGACGTTCGAATTTACGGCGTTCTCTAAAGCGGCGCACGAGTAAGCATGGGCTTAGACTGTTTCTTCCGGTTTGATAACTGAGCTTCAGGGATTGAGGCGCAGGTCTGCGATTTTTTTGGCAAGAAATTTATCGCATCGAGCATTCACAAGGACTTTGTTCTTTGCAAAAGTATAGTAATCTACAAGCTTAACTTCATCCAGCTTGGTGTGTGGCACTAGAAGGGGTTCTTGATTGGGTGTCAGGAGTCCTTCGCACCTTCGGAGCCCATAGAGGTCAGGTTTACCTGGAGATAATTATGTTGTAGGTTCACTCAATTACTAAAATCAATTGCAGAATGTGTTCCATATGGCAATGCTCCAACATAAGTACGAAGCAAGATGCAGTGGCGTTTGCTTCTGCTTTTTCTGTGGTTAGGCAGGTTTGGTGAATAGAGGATTCAAGGGATCCAAATCAAGCCTGCTATAAAATAACCAACAACCAAGGCAGTGACCTTACCTGAAGGGATTCCGGTTTGCAGATACTCCTTCGCACCGAGAAATAGATTGGGATTGTGTCCACATGAACTGCTGGAACTAGAAAATCAGATCTATTGCGCACTATCAGCTTAGTAAAGCAAGACAAAAGGAATATGTTTACATAAGGAACCACAAGACGCATACAACAATTAGAAATTGCAAGCTTTCAGCACTTATTTTGACCAGATTTGGATACATACTAACTAGAAGATTGCCAACATGTTCTTTATCACATCCCTGTTTTGCTACACCATGTAGCATTCAAACCTGTTCTATCCTCTTGGATCGCATCAATACGTTTCAACGCTTGCAAACCAAGTCCATTTTCTGTATATTCCACAATCACGATGTTCCATAAGCCAACATCTTTAAATGGTGTTTTATTGAAGACTTCCCGTGCTTCTATCATTGAACCACATTTTACCTTGATATCTTGCCTTTCTGCTTTCGGTGGACATGATCAAGCCCCTGCATTCTATTTGTTTCAAAATTTAGTTTTCAAACTAGGGCCATTCGACATATTTAAACTTGAGAGCTTGGGCTCTTGCCTTTCTGCTTTTAATGGACATGAGATAAAGGCCCTGTATCCTGTTGTTTCAAAATTTACTTTTTAAACTAGGACCATTCGATATATGAAAAGGGAGAGAACCAGTATGAGAAAAATCTTGATTGGACTGGAGATCCTTCACGGCAGTAATGCTTAAATGAGCACATGCGGATGAAATTAAGCGGAATCTTTACCTGGATAAGGTACTTGGGGCCATCCATCTTCAAAGAGCTCTGCCATAGCTGCTCGTCTTTGTAATCCAAATCCATGACAAATCACGCTTTGCGTATAAGGTTCCAATATATATCTACCATAAAGCATGGGCTTAAGATGAAAACATATAAAAGACTACCAGGCATGTAAAGCAACAACCATTCTTCATCTATCTAGATGTATCCTCTAACAACTGTATGCTGGATGTGAACAACAGGCTTAAAATGCTCATTTCTTAATTGGCATCATGCTTTGTGTTAACCAGACAAACTCTGAAATATGTTTATAGAACCATTTTACGTTCACAAAAATATAACAAATAGGATTCCTTACAGTCACGGCTCCAATCAGCTGAGCCACCACCTTGACGAGCATCATGGCCGTGCATTCACCTCTTCTTGCAAGGTGTTTTCTTATATACCAATGTGTGAACACCTGCCCAACCCTCATACATCCAGCAGCTCATTAAGCATATGTTAGTAGGATAGACATCGCATATATTTCTGGTTTGGACATACCTGCATAACTCAACTCTTGTTGCAGTTCCTTTTTCTAAATGCCAAAATACTATGCTTACAAGTAAGACACATTCTCCTACATTATATGACAACTATGGATTCAAAGTAAACTGCCATTTATAACTTTCTTTAAGCTTTATTCAAACGTATAAATGATTGATCATAAAACGAGTTATGCGTTCCATTGAGTTGAGTATGCTTGATCACCAGTAAGAGCAGAATTTGATTTGCAACCAATATGCATAAATCATCCCTATTAACAATGTCAATCTAGCCCATAGCAGCTTTCAAAGCATCTCCTGTGCCCTGGTAGAAACACCAAGACAGGATGAAATCCGCAATAAATATCCAAACAAGCGATATCACCACTGCTGCAGTAGTTGATTCTCCTACACCTTTCGCACCTCCAAGAGTTGTAATACCCCAAGAGCAGCTTACAGTTGATATAATACCACCAAAGGCAACTGATTTAATCATAGTGCTAAAAATATCCCATGGGAGTAATGCTCTCTTAGCAGAATCCAGTATGATATTGGCACTCACCTTGTAAACTCCATCTGCAAGTAGTACGCTTGCTGCCATTCCTATTGTAAAGCACATGAGTGTCAAAAGAGGCATTGCTATGCAGCAAGCTATGACTCTTGGTGTTACTAAATAGTCTATAGGATCTGTCCTTAAAACCCTTAAAGTATCTGTTTGTTCTGAAACCTGCATTGTTCCAAGTTCTGCTGCAAAAGCACTTCCAACTCTACCAGCAAAAATCACAGCGGTAACCACAGGAGACAGCTCCCTTGACAAAGCCAAAGCTAAGACGCCTCCAACTGATTTTGTCAACCCAAGCTTAGCAAACTCCCTGACAAATTGAATTGTAAAGACCATACCAACAAAAGAAGCTGTTAACAAATTTACACCAAGTGAACTTGGACCTACTTCTTTAAGTTGCTGCATGGTATTTTTAACATGAATTCTGCCTTTTAGTATCCTCCATATAACTTGACCACCAATTATAATGGCGGCAATGGCACGCCACAGATATCGTGGGGGCTTCCAACCTGCCAGAACAGGGCTTGAATCAACCTCCTCCAAAGGTTTAGGTTCTATTGCTGCTGATCCATCATCACCTTCATGCATATCAGTCTCTAGCAAACAATCAGTAGACATCAATCTCCATTTTACTCTAAAAGCATGTCTACTGCCTGTCACCCTAGAATGGTAGAACCAATCCGCACCCCTTTGTTCATAAAAAGGATTAGTGCAATTAGCATAGTGTTTCTTACTCTGCTTCAAATCTAAACAAGCAATTTGGTCAAGACATCCAGGTCTGTGCATCCTATGACATGCTTTAACACATGACAAATTTAGAGTATAACCTGGAATAGTATTCAAATGGATATAGGCACTGGACGCCATCTCCACCAGCATTTTAAGCATTAAAGCATCTCTCCGACTGAAGATACCCGCTGCTGGAAAAGCAAAATGTAAAAAAAAAATTAATCATTTCAGCAGGCGATTCCATCGTCAGATTCAAATACATATAAATACACTATTTTAAAAGGTTAGAAATACCAGATACATACTAGTACTAGTATAATTTATCAAATTGAAATGAATACATCGTAGGTAGACCTAGAACTTGGGACTCACACCCACATTAAGGACCACCCTTAAATTTCTAAGACAAACAAACATTAGGACCCCCTACAAGTGAATCTATCTTGTTAATTTAAGATTTTCTAGCTTGACTAAAAAATTGTATTGAAATCAACTCTTTTAATTTGGGATTATCCGGTATGGCCAAAAAAAATTTTGGTTACTTTTTAAGATTTTTTTTCTAAGGTTTAAGGGTTTTTCGGTGCCGGAACTAATTTCCCGATATTCTAAAAATTGAAGATTTTTTTCCCGTATGATTTTTGGGTTCTAGATTTCATTTGGCTCCGCCATTATCCAATCGAGAGGTTATACTATGGCATGGATGCCACATAGAATCTGCATGCATCTGGGCGGCACATATGAGAATATATTCTAAGGATTTTCAAGCCGGGATTTTCCTTATCCTTTGCAGCTGTGCAAATCTCGATTTGATGCAGATGCACGACCTTAAATTTGTTGTTGCATCAGGTTTCTCATTTGCCCTAAATCGGCCATTAGATGGGTTGTCTACCGATCTGATTTTGATGGCAGTTTCGACTGGCCATGTTTTGCTCATGTCTTCCTCTTCATGGGCGAAGGAGGATGGATATCAATTCTATTCGTCTAGAAAATATCAGGGGATATCTTAGCAGACGATCTGGGAAGGGTTCTAATTGGAAACGTAGAAAATTTGCGAGAGATCCACTTTCACTCTTAATTCTATGCACAAGCCAAGTTTTTATGCAACTCTATCTGCATCTCAGGCTTTGTGCTTTCCATAATTTTTAAGATTGATCTGTGTTGTTTTTCAGAATTAATGGTGGTGGAGGAGAACCGATTAGATACTTGCCAGCATGAAGCATCAGGTTATTCAGTATTTTTTTCTGTTTGCCCAACAGATGCAAGTTTTTAAGTTTTGGATGACACAACGCACAGCCGCTCTAATATTGTAAGGCCAATTAGATATGTATATTCCATTTGGAATTCGTGATTAACTAGCCATAATTCCAATGTAGGTAGGTGCAAATTATCTTGACGCAGATGGAAAATGCAGACGCATGATTCGGTACCTTAAAATGGCAGAAGATGTACAAATATCTTATTTGCGTCTTCTCAAGTTCGCGAGGTATGTCTCAGCATTTGTCTGGTTTATCTGACTTTGGTTGCAAATTGGTGATTTACTTGAGATTGATTTGCAATGTGCCATTAGAAATCTTAGAAAATACAATGTGACATGTCTGTTGCAGATGCATTTCTTAGCTATAAATATAGAATGGGGTTAAGATATGACAACCTACTATATCCATTATCTTTTCTAGCATCCTGAAAACTTTTTTAGCTACTGTGTATATTGTGTAGAAGCAATAGCTAGCAGGCGCTTATGTCAGCGGAAATGCACCAGTTCTCTGAAGAATAGGCAGGTAATTAAGCCTAGATAACTAATGATGAAGACATAACTCTTATCTGATCATTAAATAGGGTATGAAGATCTTGCAAATGAAGACCTGTAGCCAAGTAGCATAGAAGTGGCACCCTTTACAACTTAGAAAGGAAATGTGACAGCCTATTAGATGTCAAACCAGAGATTCAAGGCATTGATTAGGTTTAGGAACAATAGAATTGCAAGATGATATTATATCATGGTTGCAACCAAATGATAGCATGCCATAATGAGGCCCAACTGGCAGGGAATGCAAGAGGTCATGGGTCTCCATGTACAAACTGAGCAGTAATACATGACAATGCTAGGCAACAGACATCAAGCCTGCTGGCAGGCCCAAGCAAAATTTTGATATAAATATTACTTAATTGCTGATAGAATAAAAATGCCATATTCTTTGTACAGTATTTATGTTGTATATATTGTGTACACCATGAAGGGTCTGAGTGTCCATTCAAGACATTACTAAAGATTATGCAATGCCAATGGACTTCATGTTGTTATGGAAGTGGGACTGAAAATACAGTACCAAATAGGGCACACATATTGAGGGCATGATAAGGTGGATTCTAAAAAGATCAAATTTTTTCTTCATGCACGTGAGCTAGCATGCTTAAATCCAAGGCTACGATTCGTGCCAAAAGTGTTAGGAATGATTGAAAGAACTTTTGTAGTTATGTTAGTTTATCTGGCATGTGGAAAGATGAATAAATGAGTCATGTTTTTATAGATCTTGCCATAATTCTTCACTCACAAAAACATTGAATAGATCACATTAATTCTTGATGTCTGCAGATTTTTGTGGATGGGACTGATAATGAGATCCCAAATATGCTGGCGCAAATTGGAGCCGAATTTTGCTGGTAAGTTAACATAATAAGCGGTATTAAATTCCACATATGTTTACATCCTCATGCTTGATACATATATAGATCTGTATTGCAATGCTTTAAAACTTCAATTCTTCTCCTCTTTTTCCAAAAGTGTCATCATATGAAGCTTTGTTTGCGTCTTGATAAGTATCTACATGTGCATCTGATAGAAGATTTGCAAGCACACAGATATCTAGATGCTATATCGCTGACTCATTCTTTTACTAAGGCACTGCTTCAACCCACTCGCTTTAAAATTTTTAATTCTATTTCTGCTTCATTATAACATTATCTACAGGTTTATCTCATCTTGATTTATATGTATGTTAGAATATTTTGTGCGATCTTTACAGAGGCATACTAATATTTTTAAGAAGTTTTGGTCATACGGAAACTATGTTTTGTTTGTATGCATTTTCATTTGTGCATCAAAGAAAGCAAGATTTGGTTAATTCCATTTATGGTTTTGCAGGTGAAAACATAAGGAAGCCGCTCATGTAGAAGGATAACAAAGCATAAGTACTTAATGGTGCGAAAATGCAACTGTGTAGTAGAGGTATGTTTCTATTATCCTTCTTCATATGCCAAAGTGCACATCAGGTATTTTTCTTTTACGGATTTGCCATAATAGTAGGCCATTATTAAGCCATGAGGATAGTATTTTTATTTAGGTCAAGGAGACTACATTTTAAACCAAGTTACCTGATGTCATTGTAACATGAGAGCAGATAATGGAAATCCATATTATTGTTTGTGCTTTTGGTTGAAGTTTGGCCTCAGGGTTCTTTTATGTTTCCCTTTTGCATGTTCTAATTTGCATGTAGATGTGCAACACTATGGTATGTTGGAATAGCCTCTCAATCTATGCCCAAAATAGTTCGCTATTTCATTTACGCTCTACAGCCCACCAAGCAATGCATGTTGTTTCAGTTAGCATTGGTTTCATTTACTAATGTTTAGGTACATTCTAGGTGGTCAATTGGGTTGTAAAAGTCTCACATTTACAACTGTGCAGCCCATATAAATTATATTTCTCTGCTTTCTATAGACAGATGATGCATATAGATCATAAGTTCTTTTATTCATAGTTTAGCTGCATTTGCTGAGCAGCCATCTGCCGTTATGTTGGCTTTCGTCATTGGATGGGACGCATCTAAAATGATGCTTCTAGGACCACTACAAAAAGGTGTCGAACTTCACTGTTCATATTTTGCATGATAATTTCTTGAGTAATTTGTATTGTATTTTATGCTGCTGAAGAATTCAGTTTGTTGGAAGACAAATTATCTACTGCTCTCTTTAATATATGCTGACCAAATTTCAGACTTTGAGTTTGACACTATCAAATCAGTAAAACAAAAGGCTATAGGAGTCATTTTAGGATGCAACTAGATCATATAAATTCTTAGCAGATCCAGTCTCTTATTGCACATTAAGTTAGTGTATCAATTTGAAGTTTGAATGTTACAATAGATTTTGATCAATGTGCTATGGTTTTTGCCAATTTCGTAGCCAAAGTTATTATGTTGTAGCTTTTGACTCGATTGTTTAGTTCAGTGAACATTAAATTGTCGTGGTTGTTTTGATCGATGGCCATAGTTTTTGCCAATTTTGTAGCCAAAATTATTTATTGTAGCATTTGGCCCTTTTGTTTGTATGCATTGTGATAATAAACATAAATAAATTGTCCAGTGTGTAAATGACATGTTGAGTCCCTTTGCAGTTAACACATTGCATCTATCTAAGATTGACAGTTGAACTTAAAAGTGGTTAAAACAAATGCTTAAAACAAATCAGAATAGTTGCACTACACATTTTGAGCTCCATTGAGTTCTAAAAGTGAAAAAAACCTCAATTTGCATTTGAGGACCTATTTGTAGAAGGCTCCATTGATCCTTTTGTTCTAGATGGCTAACACTTGGGCATAGAAGTGTACACACATTGCTGTTTAGATGAGGATGAAGTTCGGCACAGAATGGCTAAAGATTGTTGTTTAGATGAGGATTAAGTTGGACATGGAATGGATGGAGGAAAGTAGGGCAAAAAATAGATGCAAAATTTATGCAAGATGGTTCATGACATCTATCCGTGAATATCTTTAAGACTCGATATGGTAAATAAGTTGCTCCTAGCAATTTGTTCATTTCATTGCTCTTGAGATTTATAATATTATTTCTCTCGAAATTTGGCCGATACAATCCCCTATCCCACTATTCAAAATTGCATCTCGACGTTTACCATTTTTGTAAGTTATAGAGAGTAGATATTTATATAAGTGTAGAATGTTAAAAGGATATATTTATGGCATATATACCAAGATCTTTATGTCATCTACATCAGAGTTAATTATAACCAAGTAAAACTACTCCTTTATAAATGGATGTCAAAACGTGAACAACTTCTTCACTGCTAATCTTGAGTTAGAGTTTCCCACATGGGTATTTCAGAAGTTATCCAAATTGGTCCATATGCTTAACATTATATTGCTTAGGAAATCATGTTGCATGTATTGAATCTATCTTGCAACCTTGCGCACTCAACCTACAAAATTGATGCTAGAATAATATAATATACAACAGTGACCATTTATACAATTTCGATATTGGGTGGAGTATTTTCAATTGCACGGTTTCGAATGCCAGTTTTTTTTCATTTTTTCAATGTTGAATCCTATGAAATAGTCCATGAGCAAGAGCATCACTTTAAATCAAAAATTGTATTCTATGCAGCTTCATTGCACAAACTCAACGTTCCATTCACTCAAGTCAACTAAGCTTCAAATTATACATCATAACATTTGTAACACCTTAAACTGCCATGCTTCATTATGAAAGTCGCCATGATCATTGTATCTTCGTGTGTTGTATCCCATAAGCTCGCTCTGTCTATATGTTTGTCTTTCTTTCTTTCTTTCTTTTTTCCGGTTTCGTGGAAAACTTTTTGGATTTTTTTTTCAGATACACGTACTTCGAGACAAACACATTGGACATACACGACTTCTTATGATTGATATCATGACCGCACCAATAGTTGGAGTAGAAATGCCCAAATTGTTGTATATGAAATGCATGATGAGAGAATACAAAGTTTGTGCTCATTGTTTGCTCCTACAATCTTCAAATGCATATTTGCATGCCGCAAATCTTATTTTAATATAAAACAACCACATTTCAAATTGTTACTACGCATTGCATGTCCAGCTGAGCTTCGTATACTATTCTAACTAATAAGAATATCAAGCTTCGAATGGTTCTCATTTTTCGATTATGCAAGTTTAAGCATATAACATTGAAGTTGTTCAAACACGGAGATTATTCTCATACTTTTGGCCAAGAAATGCATTTTCATGGGATAGAAATGTCTTTGAAAAGTCCTGTTGTATTTCCTTGGTGTTTACACCTAGGTCCATAATTTCGTCTAACTCAGTCAGATCCCTAGCATGGAACTCCTGATGAGCCATCTATTTTTGCAAGTAGTGTGTATACAGCATCACACATTGGAGCCGAAACTAAGGCATGTTTTGCAGCACATATTGGAGTCAAACCATACTTCAAGTTCATGCTTTGTGGAAGTTGAGGAACTCCATTGACATGTCTGAGCTGATCAAGCCCTACACGGATGGTGATTTAGTTCACTTTATCAAAGGCACTTTGAGTATCCTTTAAGCTCCATACATGTTTATTAGCGATGTTTCATTTTTCCTTCATTGCAAGGGACACATACATTATTATACAAGAAATTTATCGCGGCGGCCAAGGCCGCCGCGAACATTTCTCTTCCCCGGCTCCTCTCTATTTCATAAAGTGAGTGTTGTAAGCATTTCCTCCACGAGACTGACTAAATGAAGTTTGATACAAATGCACATGAATCAAATGATAATTGTCATGACTGAGGGGTTAATGACCTCTATAAACTTAAAATCCTGAATCATGTTTTCTTATTGAAGCATGTTTTCTTATTGAAAGGCTGGGCGGTCGCATTGGGTTGTCATGCCCTTACTGATTTTGTATTTGTGTTGGGGTCAAATAATAGGGCAATAGTAGGCTGAAGCGTTATGTTAGCCAAAGGTAGCAACTCTTTTGATGGGATTGAATAATCTAGCATGTAGATGACGAATCGTACCAACGTTGCCAATAGGCTCCCCAAAGGGTTTTATATCCCTTATTAAAGACCAAGAATGCCATGCTATGTATAGAGAAGGCCAAAATGACTAAGAGGGGTAACCAATCGAGATCATTTTAGACCCAATGGGTTTTATATCCCTTATTAAAGACCAAGAATGCCATGCTATGTATAGAGAAGGCCAAAATGACTAAGAGGGTAACCAATCAGAGATCATTTTAGACCCACCATTGGTATGCAACATTGAGGTCGCGATCACTACAAAACCATAGTTTGCTTTTACTTCTTTGGATTTGCCTAGCAATGTCAAAAGATAAGAGGATGTTCTTAAATGTTTGGATTTGCCTAGCTTAATCAAAGCTAAGAGGATGTTCTTAAATGATAAAGGGCTAATGTGTCCATTGGATCTCCTAGGATATGTCTCTAGTACATGTTAATTTACTCTTTGTTTCAAAACCGTAGTTTGATTTTACTTGCTAGGTTTGCCTAAGCCATCAAAACTAAGAGGATGCTCTTAGGAATTCACCTCGGAGAGCTTGGCAGCGTGCTTTATTTCTCTATATCAACCATGTTTATCTAGGACCATCGTAAACATTGTGCATCTTGCTAAACTAGCAACTAGAGCCTTGGCTTTCAAACATGGGTTGTCTCCAACCCGACATATTGAAATTTTCCATAGCATCTATAAAAGTTTTCAATAGCATTTATAAAAGTTGAGATTTAGTAACATCTCTCATGTTTTAAACATCATGCATATTATGCAGTTTGATTCTAACGAGCAACACAACAAACTAATGCCCACGGATATCCATACGAGGAAAAGCTTACTTAAGTGTTTTAACTATAATTCAAATACGCCTTGTGTACATTCCCGAACCCCTTCTATTAGGCCATCTTGCAAGTGCATCCTCTCCACCATGGTATCTCTGGCGATTATTATGATTTATTAGAAAACCAACTTGGGCAAAAACATTGAAGATAGAAAATACCAAATTCACCTGAAGGTGCTAGATGACTGCCGATATTTGCCGAAAGCTGTGTAAATGGAGAAAACCCCATAAAAATTCCGGGGGCACCGCACTCTATGTAGAGAGTATAGGGGAACATGTTCAATCTACACTCTAGTCCTTCAACAAAACGGGTTCTCCATATGAAGCAAGAACACATTTACTCAAGACATGGCCACCAAAAAGGCGATGATACACCCCTTTACGCTCTCATTGTGCGCTAACGTATCGAAGGTGGAAATGGATACCTAATAAGAATTTTTTCAAATGACAACTTCACGATACACAAAACTTGATAGAGAACTCGGATCTAGAAGAAAGAAAAGGCGGACATTGCTTGTCATTATTGAAAAAGAATCTAAATAGTAGACCGCACTTCAAATTTGTTGATAGAAAGATGGAGGCAGAGAAATATCTTGCTTTTCGATGAATTTTGTGAAGGTACCTATTGAGTTCGATTGTCTATCTGAGGTTGCTCTTGAGTTCATGTGCGGACAAACATTGAATCTACATGTCGAGGAAAAATGTTCTTTGCCATGTTCCATTAATCTAAATCTTTGCAAAAAAAAAGAGGATTAGTCATGTGTTTCTTATAGATGGTCGATTCTTGATGAAATCTAAATCTTGCATGCAAAATCAAAAGCTAAATTTTTGTGTAATGTTGCGGTGCTAAATATCGAATTCAACTCAAACAAAATTCTCTAGCACAAAAGCGGATGTAATGCACTAGTTGGATCCCCATCCGACTTATAAATTATTCAAATTAAGCTTTGTTCTATAAGGAATGCTTGGCCAAAAGATTTCTGAGATCCCACTTGCATATAACCGATATCCACGGACTATATGTCTAGTTATCCCGGATTTTTTTTACCGATTGACTCTATTGAACTGTTTGAAATCGAAGAACCCTCCCAAATATAGTCCCCAGTTCATATGCCTTCTTGAAAACCTTCCCCTTTGTAAAACCGAAAGTACGAATAGTCATAAAATCCTCCTTTAATTGCATATGAAAGCAGATTGAATAAACACACAAAGCGGATACCTTTTGAGAAGGAAAAAAATCGTCATTCACTTGAAAGGCGGGGAGCGAAGATTCTTCTGAATTTCTAGGGTTGTATAACACTATCGCCTTAGTATCATCCTTGAAACCTCTGCAACCAATGATTTTGGGCCATCTAAATCGGGGCGAAACCTCTGGTATTTTAGAAGCATTGCCATTGCCCGACCTCTTCATGATCTGTGTAGTTCCCATCCGGGTTGAACATTAAAAAGCGAAACCTTATCGTAAGTCCGGCACGTGCTTTCGGGGTTCTGAGGCTCCCCTTATCGATGCCCGGAGCTGGAAAAAGAGAATCGAAGCGGAGGGATTTGAAGCTGGATGATGGGTTATATTCATAAGAGAATCAAGCGGAGTAGTTGAAGCTAGAGGTTAATTCGGCCATAGCCAAGGCTCGAATTGGGCCGGAATTGGAAGAAAGACAAAGAAGAGCGTGGAGAGAGTGTTCTTGCAGTAGTAAATAAGTCCTAACGGCTTGTCGAGGCGAGAAAAGCAAGGAGCGAAGAAAGGGCCTTTATGCATAGGCGGCCATTTCTCGAAGCCCTTTGAGAGCGGGGATGCTCGCAAGGATACCACACGGGTATTCAAGATATACTACGAGAATCGAAAAGCCATAGCCGAGGCGAACTAAAAGAAAATGCAAGAAGCGGCGGATCTAGGGCAAACCACGTAAAAATCGTCACTTTTGAGCAAGGTTTTGTGGCCGACTACTGGTGCTTCCCGGGAGAGGAACATCTTGAGAAGCCGTTTGGAAGGCGCCCGTGGCTGCCCGGGCGCCATAGCCACAAAAACTAGAAAAATGCAAAAATGTTCCCCGAAAAAAAAATTTGACATTTGGCACGCATGCAATGGAGCATCAAAGAATCTTGAAGAATAGAATCAAAGTGAATGCTTTATATATGTTTTGATAGTAAGTAGTCTACATGATTGTTGGAATATTTGGTGAATAATAAGTAGATCACTTGCTCTTTGCAAATTTCTTAGAACATTCGATAGTTGAATGCGATGGAGAGTGGAGGAACACTTGCTATAATGGCATGTGCATAGGGAAACACAAGGTTGTAGTGGCATGACTATAATTGTGTGGTCAAAGAAAAAGTTACGAGTGAAAGTAGACAAATTAATTGGGATGATGAGCTTTAAGCATACACATTGTCCCTCATGATCATTGTATTGTGCGTTTGTAAATGGTTGGTGCACTTCCGACATATCGTGTATGCTTTTATAGGTGCTTACAGCATACACACATGCCAATGCATAACATTTTATCATGAGCACCTTAAGGATAGTTAGTATTCTAAATAGTTATGCGAACATTTGATCAAAGAACATTGATAATAGGCATATAAAAGATGCTTCACAGGTAACCCCTCTTACATGTATTCTTGCCAATCAAAAAATTTTCTAGACCGAATTTGCAGCTATATCCTTTCATTATCTTCTAGAACCCTCCCTTAGACTGTTGATGCACGATATCTTCTATGTTTCCATCCCAAGTACCATTTTAGATCAAACACCTAAGTGTCATTTTAGATCAAACACCACTCTTTAGTAGAACCTCTACCTTGCTATGACAATACAACATGGCATCGAGTTCATTCAAGTTGGGAAAATGATCCTCTTTTTCAACACATTTAATTTTCAACTCTGACGATCATTCTAAGGTTCATGACACCAACTATTGCTTCGAACATTACTATCATGCGGAACCTCTTTCACATTGTCATGTGAACAACCTAAAAAACGTACATCCTAGGAAACTATTATGTTCATGCTTCAAGTCTTGATTGTCCCAATTCTTAATGGCCAGATACTACTTGATTATAATTAAAAGAACCAACTACAAAACATAATTTCGTTAAATCAACATTGTAATTATTTGACGACAACTATTTTCCAATGACACATTATCTGGGGAGTTTCCCCCAACTTTCCCTGCTTTAATGGGGGGTCTACAGAAACTTTACTTTATTAGAACAAGTTAAGGTCAGATAGCAATAATTCCAACCACTAATTCTTCAACACTATTTTTAAACCTGAAGATTTTATTGTATAGATACATGAAATACAAGATTTCCGACTGTAACGGGAAATGGGGAAACGGATACTCGATCGAAGACGAGTAAGTAAAGCCCGGCAACGCCGGGCACCATAACTAGTTTTATTTAAGTCGATTTCTAAGATTCTTAAGGGTTCTAACCGCCGGGAAACTTTCCAATTTGTCAAAAATCGCACAAAAATTATTAAACATTTTGGTGGCATCGAAATTGAGGACGTGTTTGCTCTTTCTTTTTCAAATTCTTGCGAAGTGTCAATCTAGCGTGCATGTCGGATGAAGATGGGTATGAGTTCTAGCCATGCAATTTGAGATTCCCTTTTCTCACGGCTTTCCAAACCCTAACAGCTCTACTTCCTTGTCATTCTTCAGCTTTGTGCATATCGGAAGGGGATGTCCTACTTGCTTATGATCGCCTACCCTGGTGTAAGAATTAGTTCCAAACATCATGTTTGAAATGCAAGACCTTCGTTTTCGAAGTTCAGAGGACGAATTGGAGAGGCAGTCAAGGATGTCATAGGTGGATCTTGCCGAATTCCAAATTCAGAGAAAATTGACGAACATAGGTATTTGCATCTTAAGGTAATGCCATGTGGCTAGAACATCATTCATCTAGGTATGAATTATTGTTTTGATACTAGATCAGAGTTTGTTCATAGTATATTTTTGGATTTGAGGCATAACGTTGATGCTCCTATTTTGCTTGGATTCTGGAAGTGTGCGCTTCTTCATGGGTGTACAAGTACTGGTGTGGGCCTCTCGTGAGCCTAGGATTGACTTGCTGCTGATAGCGTGCCAACTTAACATGCGTCAGAGCATCTGCATCCCAGAGCTTGTGAAGGAAAGTAGCATCTAGGTACAACTTAAGTGCATTGTGATCCTTCTTTGTCCGTACCTGTACACATCTGTTTGCCTGTTCACCCCAACGTGAAAACCACTGAGCTTGCTTGTCCTTCCAGCAGGCTTTAAGGCGTTGGGGACACATCGCTGGGCAAACGTGTATCACCCATAACGACCACCTTCTGGAAGTAAATAATATGGCTTTCCAATACAACCCGTTGAAGGGGTAAAAAACCTGTCTCCTGGAGTAGAATCTGGTATAGAACTGTGGACCTTACCCCAAGGGCTCGTGCCAAGAAGGCTTTCTGCACCTGCTCGAGGTCATTCCAGGTGTTGAGGTATATCACCGAACCCCACACTTCTGCCCCATACAAGAGGACCGGCTCGACCAAGGGCCTAAACAAATGTCACTGGTGGCCCCAGGCATATAACTCTGCCTTCTGGCTGTTGTTCTGCATGGCATATAGTGCTTTCCAACCCGTCGTGACTCGCAACCTGATGGCAGCATCCCAGTGGGTGGTAGCAGAGAACTCGATCCCCAAGTACTTGTAGGTCGGAGCCACCTCTACATCTTGTCCCTAGTAAGTGAATGAGGGAAGCCTTGGCTGACGGGATGACGAAACTAGCAGCACCCTAGTTTTGGCCAAGTTAACTCGCATGCCAGTGAATCGGCAAAAAGTGTCAAGAGCATCCAGGTGACGTTACATGTCTCTGGAGTATAGGCCAGGAGGTTGACATCGTCAGCATATATGGGTTGCCGGATTGTGTGATGCATGAGGTGGACGCCCGCACCTCCGTGCTCAGAAAGCCAATCTTCCAGCTGGTCAATGTATAGGCCAAAGAGTGTAGAGCTACAAAAAGTGCGCGCTGCCTAAGTTGTCTAGTATTTGGACATGTCGATCAGACGGGAATGAAAGGATTAAAGAATTTTTTGGAGATAGAATTCATATTGATGCATGTGTAGATCTAAATTCTTTGGAGAAAAGCAGTAAGGAAAGTAAAACATCCTCGCAGAGCAACAATGTGTTCATTCTAAATAAGAGAAATAATTGCTGGTTTGATGTTGAGAATGTTCTTAGACTTATGGTTAGATATTATGACATAAGATTTGATGAAAGCAGCAAACTTATTGTCGTCATAAGGCTGGACGGAATGGAGATGATTAAGGGAGAAAAATATGAACATGTGTAACAGATCTTGGCTGCACCTGAGCCACAAGCCGCATCAATCACACCTACCGCCTCTTCTGATACGGGGGCATGCTAGGGGGAGTGGTCCAGAGAAGAAAATAATAAGGCAATGGGGACATTGGGAAAACAATGGTTAAGGCAATGGGCATTTGGTTACAAGATACCATGGAACATGGGGCAAGATATTATTTCAAGTGACCATTAGAAGGATGGATATTTTTAAAGAGATGGGCCTTTATTATTAAAAAGGCAAACGCGTGTTCTTGCAGTTTTGGAGCAACTATTTACGTAACAAAAAGGGTGGATCGGGGAGAGGACGAAAATAGCATGGCGGCGACCCTTTCTTCGAGCAAAAGGGCCGATTGGGCTATAACCTGCAGAGATCGGGCCTGTTTAGGGAAGCGAGGAATCGTGATCTGGTTTTCGGCCACCGCACACAGATCCGACGGAAGAGATAGCAACCGCTCTTGGTTACGGCACCGGCAATCCGGATATTGGTACGCTTTTACCAAATCCGACCTGTTTTTTCTGTGATTGAGCCGTGGATGTTATAAGCGGGGCATCGGGATACGCTCGTTCTCGGGCTTACGGTCAGCGAGGGATATCCGCCTTCTTGATAAGCTTGAGATTATGATCGAGTTCTACTCTTTGGTGGTGGGATTGAGCCTAACTGAACCCATTGTGATTGTAAGATCGGATTGATAGCAGGCTGAAGGGATAATAGGCTGCTACTCAATTCCTTTCACTATTTCCCTTGGAAATTGCCTTAGTTATTGTTCTGGATCCGGTTGGGTGGTGAACTGGATGCCCAAATCCATTGGTTGTGGAAACCTAGATGATTGGTTGTGGAAACTAAGTTGATTGTTCTTATCAAAGACTGTCTTCTTCTTATCTTGTCTATATAATTGTGGATCAAAGTAGTCACGCCTTTAAGCATTTTCCTTAAAGCGTATCAAGTGGTATCAGAGCGGAGGTTACGATTCTTTTGGAATCTATGGGCTATGGGAACATCAAGGCTGCAAAAACACTGAGAATCTTGCAAGCCTGTGCTGCAAGTATAGATGGGTTTAACTGTGTCAAAGCAGCGTTGGGGGCTTCGATCTGATAACAGGTTCAGGAGGGAGATTAAAGGAAGAAAAAGATATCGATGCAATATCTTATCTTATGCTTGCAAATAAATTTATCCATAACATATATCCAGATGCCATAACCGTTGCAGAAGATACACCGTTGCAGAAGATGTATCCGGCATGCCTACTTTATGCAGGCCAGTTTGGGAAGATGGCATTGGATTTGACTATCATTTGGCCATGGGTAATTGGGTATTCCTGATGAATGGATAGAATATTTGAAGCATAAGCTGGATGAAGCGTGGCGTCCAAGGTGGAAATTCTGGAGCCCCAAGAATTTGTGTAATTCTGGGACAAAGATTTTGTGCCTGATGAATAAGCCTATTATTCTAATACATTGGATTTGGTGATTACTGCTATAAATGAGGCTGGAGCATCAGTAGTAGCAGTAGAAGAGAAAAAGCTCGGTGCTTTCGTGGAGAATGCTCGAAGCGTGTAGGGACCAACTTGTTGGGAACGAGTTTGGGTTTTTGGGGAAATTCCTATGATCATTAGGGGGATTATGGAATAAATAAAGCATCTTGTTTGGGATTGCGGGGTCAGATCGTGGAGATCTGAGAGACTGACTGGCCGTGGGGGTCATTCATATAAATATTTGATTTGGGAGTCATATTAACACTTAACCTTATTTGCAGGTCTGCTTAGCGATAAGCATGGGAAGGGAACTTTACGGACAAAGCTGTCAAGGATATGGATGCTAAAATTTGGATGCGGAATCTCAAATTGCTTCCTATGGGACAGACTTATGGGTAAAAGTTCGTAAGTTGATTTGATTTGGTTTGTAATATTTAATTTTTATGTGGACTAAAAATTAAATTATTATGAAAGCATGGTGCATTGGATGTAATTTTTGAGAGGGGGTAATTGTGGGTATTGCACAATAGGCCTAACAAAATTACATTAGTACCGTGGAGGTACAAAATTAGGTAGTACCGTGGAGGTACGAACGATAGCGAAGTGTGCCGCGGAGGTACAAGGATATATCGTACTATGGGAGTACGCGCATATCCGTAATTGTTTCTTGAATTTGCAGGACCTTCAGACGTAAGGGGCAATCGCCTTGAGAAGGGATGGGGCCACCGGAACGTCTCTAGAAGATCGCGGACGATCTTCTTTAAGAAGGGATGGATTGATACGGGGGCATGCTAGGGGGAGTGGTCCAGAGAAGAAAATAATAAGGCAATGGGGACATTGGGAAAACAATGGTTAAGGCAATGGGCATTTGGTTACAAGATACCATGGAACATGGGGCAAGATATTATTTCAAGTGACCATTAGAAGGATGGATATTTTTAAAGAGATGGGCCTTTATTATTAAAAAGGCAAACGTGTTCACGCAGGTTTTGGAGCAGCTATTTCTGTAACAAAAAGGGTGGATCGGGAGAGGACGAAAATAGCATGGCAGCGACCCTTTCTCTGAGCAAAAGGCCCGATTGGGCTATAACTGCAGAGATCGGCCTGTTTAGGGAAGCAGAGGAATCGTGGACTGGGTTTTCGGCCACTGGCACAGATCCGACAGGAAGAGATAGCAACTGCTCTTGGTTCTGGCACCAGCAATCCGGATATTGGCTGCTTTTACCAAATCCGACCTGTTTTCCTGTGATTGAGCCGTGGATGTTATAAGCAGGGCATCCGGACTGCTCGTTTCAAAGCTTCGGGTCCGGCCAGGATATCCGCCTTCTTGATAAGCTTGAGATTATGATCGAGTTCTACTCTTTGGTGGTGGGATTGAGCCTAACTGAACCCATTGTGATTGTAAGATCGGATTGATAGCAGGCTGAAGGGATAATAGGCTGCTACTCAATTCCTTTCACTATTTCCCTTGGAAATTGCCTTAGTTATTGTTCTGGATCCGGTTGGGTGGTGAACTGGATGCCCAAATCCATTGGTTGTGGAAACCTAGATGATTGGTTGTGGAAACTAAGTTGATTGTTCTTATCAAAGACTGTCTTCTTCTTATCTTGTCTATATAATTGTGGATCAAAGTAGTCACGTCTTTAAGCTTTTCCCTTAAAGCGTATCATCTTCCCTCGGAATCCCTGATTCCCCCACGATGTGGGGAGCCTTTCTAAGACCCTGTATGATGCAAGCAATCAGCAGAATGAATCCAAGAGCTTCCTCTGTGGCAAAACCGTGCTCAAGCCCCAAATATGTCAGATCTTTTATAGGGCACCAAATGGCCTTTGGGTTGGTTCAATGGAAGGCCAACAGGCCGAAACTGAGAATCGAAATGTCTCCCAGCTTGTTTGGCCCCTCCAGGGCCTTAATCGATTGCTCAAAGGGGCAGGCCGTTGGCTGCCCTGCGCCATAGCCATCCTCGATGGCTTTTGGATTAACCCATCCAATGGGTTTATGCCACCTCATCGATTTTAAGGTGTTTTATTTCCATAGCTAATGTTTTATTTAGAGTGCCCCCTTTTGACCCATTATGTTTACAAGGGGGGTTCACTCAATGGTCACGTACGTACCAACTGAGTGAACTTTTAGGGGTTTTTTATTGCCTTGGTCGTAGGTATACGGTCGGGAGCTCATACGGGCGGGAAGGAGAGATTCCGTAGATGATCGATTTGGGGAGCTGATCCATTTGACGGAAAAAGGTACAAAGTCGGAAAGGGATTATATAATTTGGCACAAAAGGTACACAAAAGGTACAAAAGTCGGAAAGGGATTATATAATTTGGCACAAAGGGTCTTCACAAAAGGTACAAAGTCGGAAAGGGATTATATAATTTGGCACAATCAATCGTAAATCTACGGATAGGGTCTATATTGTATGTTAGTTCGACAAACCGTATGTTATGGGTTTTTCTACTCCAAAAAGCCGTATACAGGGGTTTTTCTATGACCTCTCGAACGCAGATGCCATCTGTCCATATATAGAGGTGCACCCCCCGGGTATGTTTATAACATACCTCCCCCTTTTAAATCCTTGGTCCCCAAGGATTGTGGGTGTAGGTGCATTTAGAAAACCCTTTTCTTAGGTCACCCCGTGACCACGGTTTCTTCATCTAGTCCCTTCAGAAACCCGTTCCCTGGATCACCTTGTGACCATGGTTTCGTAGCTCATAGTTTTTGGACATCCCTACTTGCTATCCCTGATGCAAGTCCTCAAATTATACCAGGTAACTATCCTCCTATTCGACCCTTCTAATCTTTTCGTGGCCTCCACGGGTTCTGGGTCAGGTGAGGGTTTTGCTGCACATACTCTTCACTCTCTCATGTGGCCTCGGAGAGTGATTGACCTCGCCACAAGATCAAGTATTCTGCAATATTTCTATTGCGCAGCTTCCGAATGCGAGTGTCTAGAATCGCCTCAGGAGTTACCTCAGAGCTAAGGGCCAGGGGTATTGTCGCTGGAGCAATCACATTGTCTGTGGACAATATTGCTTTCTTGAGTTGGCTTACATGGAATACAGGATGCACTCCTATTCCATCTGGGAGCTCCAACTCATATGCTGTCTCATTAATCTTTCTTAACACTTTGAAGGGTCCAGCATATCGGGGCGTCAATTTGGGAATCTTTCCCTTGACTAGTGGCTTCAAGGTCCCAACCTTGAGTGCCGAGGGGTAGACTATTCGTAAGAAGGCATACTCACCTTCCTTGAAGGTTACCTGGCATTCAATCTGGCTCGATCTTGAGCCTTCCTTAGGTTTACCCTACACTGATACAATATGGCTTGCATATCTTCCAACATATGGATAGCCGCATCAGTTTTCAAGGCTTGGTTAGTCCCAGTATATGACCTTGGGTTTCTACCCGTCATTGCCATAAAGGGGCATGGTATGCATTGGTGTAAGCGAACTCCACAAAGGGCAAATACTCCTCCCACTTGGACTGTTTTTCAAACACAAAACTTCTTAACATATCCTCCAGAATCATGTTAATTCGTTCGGTTTGTCCATCAGTTTGAGGGTGGTTTCCACTACTCATACTGAGGCTTACTCCCAACCCTTTCATAAAATCCTTCCAAAAAGTGCCTGTGAATTTAGAGTCTCGATCGCTCACAATTCTTACATTGGCAGACCAAACATAGGGTACACAAACCCGTAGGTACTCTTTGGCCACATCACGTCCAAAGAGCATCACCCGTAATGCTAAGAAATTTGCATACTTTGTCAAACAATCGACCATCACTAGCACTTGGGTGTGTTGTCGATTGGAACGTGGGAGTGCAACTATGAAATCCATACTTATGCATTCCCACCTTTCCAAAGGTATGGGCAATGGTTGTAATAATCCTGGCATTTTGCCATGATCCGTTTTTACTGCTTGACATACCGCACCTTTGGATACATAAGACTTTACGCCTTGTTTTTCATACCAGGCCAAAAGAATTGTCTTTTTAATCAATTCAGTATGTCTTCCACTCCCCCCCGTGCCCTGCTTGCGGGGTATTATGGAATTCATAGAGAATCTCCTTCCTAAGATTCTCTACTAAGGGGACATAAATGCGTCCCTTATAGAACCATAGACCATCATTTTGTGTCCAGAGAGAACCTTCTCTTTTGGTTAGATCTTGATCCTTCTCATACAAATCCATGATTTGTTGGAAGCGATCCCATTCTAGAGATGCCATTCCATTAATGTATTTTATTCTGGAAATTGCATCTGCAACTGGGTTATCTTTCCCAGGGGTGTGTCGAATTTCAAAGTGAAACTCATGTAAGAAATCTAACCAGCGCGCTTGTCTGGGACTTATTTCTGCTTGACTTTGCAGAAATTTCAATGGTTTATGATCAGTGAACACAATAAACTTGCGTGGCTCTTTATTGGTCCCTGACCTTAAGTAATGCCGCCAAGTTTTTAAGGCATGAACTATGGCCAACAACTCTTGTTCATATATGGCATAGTTCTTCTCTGCCGGATTTAATTTACGACTCTCATAAGCCACAACATGCCCTTGTTGCATTAGAACTACTCCCAGAGCTTGTCCACATGCATCCGTATAGACTTCAAAGGGCAAATTTAAATCTGAAATTTGTAGAATTGGTTCACTTGAAAGTAAACCCTTGATTCGTTCAAAGGCTATCTTTTGTTCCTTTCCCCATACAAAGGGTTGCCCTTTCTTAAGTAGGTCTGTAAGGGGGGTAGCCACCTTTGAAAACTTTGGAATGAATTTCCTATAATAGGTGGCTAAGCCTAGAAAACTCCTTACATCCGGAACATCTATAAGTTCTGGCCATTCCCTTATGGCCCGTACTTTGTCTGGATCTGGGGCCAAACCCTTCTCCGAGATTATATGTCCGAGGTATGCTACTTCCTGTTTCAGAAATTCACATTTGGAGATTTTGGCATAAAGTTTGTGCTCCCTGAGCATCATCAATACCTTTTCCAAGTGTTCCAAATGTTCCTCCTTACTCCTGGAGTAAATCAGAATATCATCCAGGAATATTTGGATAAATTTGTCTAAATACCCTTGAAAAACAGTGTTCATCAGCCGCATAAACGTGGCTGGAGCATTTGTTAATCCAAAGGGCATGACCACAAATTCAAAATGCCCTTGGTTGGTTCGAAAGGCAGTTTTGGGTTCATCTCCTTCCCTAATGCTAATCTGATGATATCCACTTCTTAGGTCGATCTTGGAGAAATATTTTGCTCCCATTAATCGATCCATGATATCATCAATTCTAGGCATGGGGTAGCGATCTTTAATAGTGGCTTTATTCAAAGCCCTATAATCGATACACATCGCGATATTCCCATCCTTTTTCTTTTACAAGGATGACAAAGCGCCAAATGGTGACTTGCTAGGCCTTATGAAACCTTTTGGAGCAATTCTTGAATTTGTCTTTTCGACTTCTTCTTGCTCCGAGGGGCTAAGTCTATATATACGGCCCACCGGGCTTAGTCCCCGGTTCTAAGTCTATCTCGTGCGAGATTTCTCTTAATGGTACTCCTTCCGGGAGTTCTTCTGGGAACACATCCCTATATTCATTAAGCAACCTCTCAAGCTTGTCATCCTTATCCATAGCATTCATTTGCTTTGAATCAATGGGGGAGTCAAGAACATAAACAAGATATTTTTCATTAATGTTGGAACGGAAACAACGTTTGGCTTGCATAGCCGTTATTAACTTGGGGGAAACTACATAAGGAGTAAATTTGAAGGGTAATTTCCTTCCCTCCTTTAGAAATAACTAACAAGTGTTTTTTCCAATCAATAGGAGGATTAACCATTTGAAGCCATTTGATACCCGGTACCACATCAAATCGGCGGTTTTGTTTGCTAAGTCAAAACTCATTGTTTCCTCATAATTCCCAATGGTCAAGTGCACACCAGCCACCCCGTGGCTCCAATGCTGGACCTGTTTCCCAGCTTCAGTCTCAATTTCGTAGGGTGCCACTTGAACCAATTCCATCTTTAGTTCTTGTGCTAAGTCTGAGAAATGAAATTGTCAATTACTCGGAGTCAACAAGAACAATAACATTTCTATTATTTATTTTTCCAAGTAAGCGGATAACTTGCCGGCAAAGTTATCTTCCCCTTCTTTAACCGGGCTCTCCCCAAGCTATGGAGAGAGTTGCTTGTTCCCCCTTCAACTTGCTTGGTTGTAGCGGCCATCGCCTTCTTGTCCTTATGGGGTTTTGGGCAATCCACGGCCATATGCCCTTTTGCATCTGCGCCAGATTATAGCAAGAAAATGGCTTAGTGGACTTCTTCCCTAAAGAGGCATCCCCTTTGCCTTTATCATTGCTTGGAGGGTTTACTTGGGCTACTCTAGCCCTTTTATTCGATCCTCCTTGCTTATTTTCAAGTTTTCTTTGCTTCCATTCTTGGAAGCGACGAGCTTTCTTGCTCTCTTCCTCCCCCTCCTCCCTTGGGGAGCTTGCTAATAATGCGTACTAGGGACACGGAAGACTCAAAATCCCACGGATTTACACGCCTAATGTGTGCCCTAAGGCTACGATCTTTAAGCCCATCTTCAAAATAGCTAACTTGCATCCGTGCTGGCATGTCCTTGATCCTTGCAAATACACCTCTCAACGTGTTGATGTATTGCTGTAAGGTGCCTGTTTATCGGATGCTTTTAAGCTGGATCAGCGCATGATGTTCATCATGGTGAGGGGCATATTCTTGCTTAAAGAATTTGCAAAAGTCGGCCCAACTATTTATCTCTACTCCTCTCCCCATGAGGATCCCCCACCAAGAAGGCTGACCCCTGAATGGCGGAGGGCGACATGCGGCACCCCAGGCGCATCTCCTTTCTTAGTGGCTCGAAAATAGGTTTCCAACCAGTTAAGCCACTGAATGGCTTGTTCTGCTGACTCTGTGCCATAGAATTCAGGATTCTCTCTTTCTGCTGCATCATTAGCTTGCTTGGTTAACTGGAGTTGCAAACTCTTGAGCAGTTGATTAGTATGCGCTTGCTCAATTTTTGTTTACGCAGCACGCCCCATCAATTCACGGATTCTTGCTTTGGCATAATCCAATTCCCCTTGAAAGTTGAAGGGATCGGGATCTTCCAATCCTTCCGGTGTGAATGGGGACTCCTGGGCTGCAAGTTCTTCTTCTTGATTAGCACTGGCGATTATCCAATCCTTCGGCCGGAATTTAGAGGTGAGCTCATCCAATTCCCTCACCTCTTCTTCGTAGGAACAAGCTCATCAAGAAGGTCTTCTCCTTCTTTGGGATAAGAGAAGCCAGACCCATGAGAGGATCATTTGCCATGATTTAAGTTCTCCATATCAGCCCCAAACTCGGGGCTCGATACCAATGTAGCGGATCTTGGTTTTTGAGCCACAAGCCGCATCAATCACACCTACCGCCTCTTCCCTCGGAATCCCTGATTCCCCCACGATGTGGAGAGCCTTCCTAAGACCCTGTATGATGCAAGCAATCAGCAGAATGAATCCAAGAGCTTCCTCTGTGGCAAAACCGTGCTCAAGCCCCAAATCTGTCAGATCTTTTATAGGGCACCAAATGGCCTTTGGGTTGGTTCAATGGAAGGCCAACAGGTCGAAACTGAGAATCGAAATGTCTCCCAGCTTGTTTGGCCCCTCCAGGGCCTGAATCGATTGCTCAAAGGGGCAGGCCGTTGGCTGCCCTGCGCCATAGCCATCCTCGATGGCTTTTGGATTAACCCATCCAATGGGTTTATGCCACCTCATCGATTTTAAGGTGTTTTATTTCCATAGCTAATGTTTTATTTAGAGTGCCCCCTTTTGACCCATTATATTTATAACAACATGTCTCTATTACTTTGATGAATAGAGCATTTGGTGGTGATATTTATCCAGACAAGAAAGCTTTCTCTATGCAGCCTAAAGACCACATTTGGTGGATCGGCATATTCCAGGTTACCAAAGAGTGCCATGGCATTTTAAAATGGGTTTTTGATCACACAAAGATTTCTTCTTTGATAGCTTCACATGCTATTGGTATAAAACTTGAAGTTGCACGGTATGGTGATTATGAGATTGAGTGGCATATGGCTGCCGATTTAAAGACAATCAAATGCATGTACAACATGAAACATGGTGCTGGAAAAACAACTGAGGCGTGCCCTTTTTGTGACTTCACACAAAAAGAAAAAGGTTCTAAAAATGTGAAGATCGGGCAAAAAGGCAATCTGCAGCTGAATGCACGTAGGCACATCTACAAAAGTACTTTAAGTTGTGATCAAAACTCAGCACCATCTCGTCAATACTTGGACAGATCCTTAGATCCTATACTTCTGATTGAGTTAACAAGAGTCCATATATGTACATTGCGTGGATTTCTAAGGATAGTAGACAAGGTGGTCTATTTAAGCATCTTATTTGCGTGGAATAAAACATCAAAGAGTGATAAAGGTCGTAGTTTGGCAGCAATAGAGAAGGTGTTGTCTGATTTGGGGCTTCATGGTAGAAATTATAAGGTTGTGAAAGATCCAAAAAACAAAAGTATCCCATCAAAACCTTTAATGGGTGGTTGTTAAAGCAGGAAGGTTTCTTCCTAGTTTAAAAGATAACGCAAAAGGTAAGTGGGGATGGTACAAAGATTCGTTAGATGATGAGGATGATCGTACGAATAATGGAGAATCATATGAAAGAAGATGAGAGCATGGCAAGCATTGTTTCCTGTCCTGAAGCTCATAAGTAAGAAAATATTTACAGAGCAAGCAAAGAGGATTTGAAGATACATATTACATCATTCACCAAAGCATTTATAGCAACATGGGGTGCCAAGGAAGTAACACATTATATTCACATATTGTATGCACATGCACCTTGGTTTGCAAAGCAGTATGGCAGCTTAGGTATTTGGAGCACACAGGGAATGGAGAAGAGTCGTAAGCAAGCTGAAAATGCTTATTTTAGATGCACTTCACATGGTGGTGGGCAAAAAATGTGTAGCCCTTTGTAACAAACGTCGGAATGGTTTTATCGCAGAATTGTTGCTAAAGAAGTTAAAAAGGAATCAATAATTAAAGAAACTCCGTTAGCAACATTGTTGAAGGAAAGTATGAAGAAGAGACGTAGAGATGCTTGACATCGATCAAGTGGTGCAGAGAATCAAAGACAATGGAGACTACAAAGAAGACACAGTGGCAAGAAATGGTATGTCATTTTTTCTTATCTTATAGTAACTTCCCATGCTTGCCTATTCATAATATTTCCACGTTATATATTGCAGGATATGACATGCAAAGATTAGCTACTGCAATTGTGATGATGGGACTCTGGAACTTCTGCAAGTTAACAATAAGCTTCTGGAGCTTCTGCGTGCTGCTTCTGCAATAACGATTGTAATGTATTAGCATAGAATACTGATTATGAATTTCAGCGCATGTAATATTTGAGAGTATGCCGTCTTTATAACAATTTGTGCACATTGTTTTGAGTTCTCCATCTATTGTGTACCTAAGTTGTGTCGTGAACTGACTGCATTTTGTTTGCTAAGTCTGAAGTATCGCCACTTAACTTGCTTTCAAAAAGGCAGTAGCATGCATTGGATCTGCTAACTAGCTGTAAACAGGTCGTGGAGCATTGGCATAGTTAGTAGGAAATAATCCAGAAGAGATACCTGAATATATCGAAGCTGATGTTGGTCTACATTGATGGAAGCCATCACTCATGCTCCATCAACTCATGGAAGGACATCTTGAACAAAATACTTGACATGACATATTGGGTGTACAAAACAAACATATGATCCAGTTTTAAGGCATACAAAGAAAGTTTAGGCATAATTAAGTGGAGGAGGATGACATCTGAACTGTACCAACATAGCTTAAAGGAAGGTGCTACAGTCAACTGAATACGATATATTGCATTAGGGATAGCTTTTTGTTAGCATATCTGGCAGCAGGATAAGGCGAATTGTCTCATTAATTTCTGCATGTATTTGTTTTCACATTCTCTGCATGTATTTGTTTAACGTGATCTAGATCTGGCATCTTTGTTACTAGATACATTTCATCTCATGTTGCATCTTACAGAAGTTGTACCAGTTCCAATATGACAGCATCTACCAAGCCAAAGCAAAAGTTTAATAAATGCATCAGCAAAGCTTTTCTATTTGCCTTCACACTTCATGGACATTGCTTGAAAATGGTATGTCATTGTTTTGGGTTGACTTACTGCCCTTGCATCTTCTGTAATGATCATGTCATCAACGACAAGGTGATGATATAATTTTTTTTTGCAGTATGCAAAGGCCGTAAAGGTTCTTGTTAAGTTTCTATATAAGGTTTTCTTCTATAGATTGTTTCCTCCAAGTCTCCATAAAGGAATGTGCTTTCGTAGTCAACCTGCTATATATGCCATTCAAGCAAGTATTGTTCTGTTACCATTCAAGCCACGGGAGCAAAAACTTCAATATAGTACATGCCGAATTTTTGCTTGTGTCTTTTCACTACAAGTCTGGCCTTATGTTTTACCAGTGTTCATTTGTATGAAATTTTGTTTTTGTACACCCAGTCACTTCCTATAAAATGGATGTATGCTGGACTTGGCATAGGTGCCAAAGTTCCTTGTTTGAGCAACATGTTGTATTCATCAGTCATGGCTTGCTGCCAATTAGAATTTCTTACTGCCTGCTGAAAGTTTGTGGATCTTGGTTTGAGACATTAATCTGAGGCCATCTGTAGTTGCCGCATTGCTCTAAGCGCTTTGCTCCACTTTCTCTCTCTAGCCCGCCTGCTCCACTTTCTTCCTCTAGCGCCTGGACCCTCCTTCTCTCTCTAGCCTTCCTTCTCCACTTTCTCTCTCGACCTCCACTTTCTCTCTCTATCTCCTTCTCCACCTTCTCCCTCTAGCCACATACCAACTTGCTAGCCACCTTATGGTGTCTCTGGCCCTACCAACTTGCTAGCCACCTTACGGTCTCTCTAGTAGCCCAGTGTCTCTCTAACCCTTGCCCACTCTCCCTCTCTCTCTAGCCAAGATGACTCATGGGCACCCCGGTGGGATGTGCCTTTTGCTTTACACCTCAAAATCATCGGGGGTGAGTTGCCTTCTGCTTCTTTCTTATGTCCAAGTCCATTCCAGCCTATTCCAAAGGCTTCTTGGAGCCAAGCCCATACTTAAAAGAATTTAAACCGGTTGCCCGGTCAGACCTCCCCCGGGGGGTTGAGCCCCCCCCAGGTGCCAGCCAACCAGAGGCGAGCATCGGTTATGTTTTCTAACCATTTCTTAATCCTTAATAGCCCTTTAACTCTTTAAATCCCCTTTCACACCATACAACCCCATGGCCACTTATGGCCCCTTGCCCGAACCCCCACTTGGGGAGACACCCCGGCCAGCCCTTTGGGAGGACCCGAGGGAGGGACCCGTGAAAGCGGCCCGACTAGAGAACAAGGACAAGGGAGAAACTTCTTTCATGAGGAAGGAGGCCCGGCGAAGGCCCACTTAGTAGATCGACCCTACGTGGATGGAAATGCTCCAGGCGGAATAATGCACCAACGGCGCAGACGAAGGCCATGAAACAAATGGAGGAGCAATTGAGAGCAAATGTAACCGATTTCAAGATGGCGAGAAGAGATCCACCAGCGTCCCCCACGTGCTCAAAAGAGGCGAGTTGACGGTGGAGAGGCAACTGATTTAGAGATGGAGACCGCATGCGGCGAAGTGAAGAGGGGCTTAAAGCAGCACACTTTGAGAGGCAAATGGGAGAAGCGGGATCTTCTGGCGGCCTGCGAGCTGTGTGGACTCCTCCTCACCACCATGGAGACCATGGCACGGGACATGCGTGTCAGGCCGCGAGCAGATACGATTGGCAACCATCTCCGCCTCAAGTCAAAGTCGAGGGTACGCGCCACTAATATCTTAAACGCCCGAGCAGCCTTGGTTAGCCTTGACGAGCTAAGAACCCTATAGAGTAGGGCTGAGACACAAGATCGGGGAGATCTGAAGCTCAGAGCAACCGTTGCCAGCAAAGGCCAGGGAGGCCTCCATCAGGAGTCCATGAACAATTCACGGCCGGTGCGAATGAGTTAGCCAAGCGGCGAAATTTCAATAGGGCTGGGCTCCGGACTCGAACCTTGAAGTAACCGCGGGGGCGGACAAGCCCACATGCCCAGCAGCCACAAATTAGCCACCGAGGCGAGCGGAACCAACACCTGCTCCATCTCGAACACCACACGCCCTTCTTTGTGAGCGGCCCACATACTCTAGACAGCGAGGCATCACTGTTGGGACAATAATATTGCCCTTGACTTCGGTGAGCGGCAAAGAGCGGCGGGTCGGCGGCGTCATAATGTGGTGTGAATGCGTGGACTCTCGGAAGAGGAAGCGAGGAGAGGATCTCTGGCGCATCCGGGATCAGATCCTATCTGCGCATGGCATTTCGGATCCACGGTCCACATTGTCAGGAGCAAGCGCCTTGGAGCTCAACGCACAGATTGCGCACGTGTTGTCATCTTCACGGTTGTAGACATGTGAGTGTGTGAGGCAATTTTGCGTCGGAGTAGGCAATTGAAGGGGATTACCCTGTATGTCGACCAAGATCTTACTTGATGCAATGGGGAGTCCGCCGAACCTTGGTGGCTCAAGTCGGGACGTCCGTCGTTGAGGAGGTCGCTTGCCGAGGTTGGTCCGCAAACAGCATTTTCAGGCCCGGTCTTGGGATGAGGTCACCGATGCAATGCGTCAAGCTGCTACAACATCCAGAGGCCCCATTGCTACCGCTACAAGAGCTACCCCACTGGCTGCAACTCCTACTCGCCACGGTACCCCCTCGCACCTCCCCGCTCCCGTTGCTCCTTTGCTCCCACAACTCTTTGCTTTCGGGCCGCCGCTGCGCTCCCCCTGCAACTAGAACAGATCATCGTGCGTCTACATCGAATTCCAACAAATAGGAACTGTGCCTTCGGATGGTATCTTGTAACTGTCGGGGCTTCCCTTGGCAGAAAGGGGAGAGTCTCAACTCTATTGCACCAGATATGGATCTCATTTTCCTCATGGAAACATGTGAACATGCAGGGCACAGACTGCTGAACCTCACAAGCTATCTGCATTTTTCCAGTGTTCAACGAGTGCACATGCAAGTGAGGGCATGGGGGGTTGCCTTTTAAGGTCTTAAACGTCTAAATAAGCTCTTATACTTACCCTAAAATTGTCGCATGAAGTTTGGAGATCCTCATCACTTAAAGAATTATGTAAATCATTGATCGCAGCTTCAATCAATTCTTTCCTTAAGAGATTAGTACCTGCAAAACAATTATCCATTTCAGTGGGCATAAAGATGCTTAAAATTTTTGAGACTTATAGCTGGAAGGTTGATCAATCTCAGAATATCTTCTTTTGTTGGAATTCTCTTCAAAAGCTCAGCCATTTGTCCTTCCTTCCTCCTTCCCTTCCATGTTTCTTTCTGCTTGCTTTTTGCGCAAAGCGATGGATCAACTAGTGTTTTGATTGCATCAACTCTTTTTTTAGCTCCTCCGCCACCTGGAACCAATAGATGGATTGGCTTCATAGATCTACATCTCTCCCGTAGTCCAAGTGGTATAGTCTTTAAGCGTTTCCGTCTGTCTTCCAACTTCTCATTCTCCTCCATTAGACGCTTACATCTCTGATTTTCTACCAACAAGCTTTGCTTTAATTTTGCATATTTGCAATCATAATCATTCACTCTCTTTTGCAAAAGGCCCGAAGAATGAGTTAAGAATGCATTCTAATCAATTAAACCATTCAATTGATAATGGAGTTGATAATTAAAGGCCTGTAATTGTTGCAACTTTTGTAAGCACTGATGACTTCATTTGAAGATCCATGTGTCAAATTCTTGCAATATCCTAAAAGCCCTGAATTCCCCTTGCCAATGAATTTGATTAAATCTGTGGAATAGTCAAATTGAGGTTGGATTTGATTGAGTGGATCTCGGATATAGGTGCCCCTTAGCCCACAGGTCAATATTGCATGTACCTTGTGCCCTTAAAGCATCTTCATCAATTATTCTTCTTGTCTTAGTGACGGTTTGAGCAGGCCTAAATGCATCAGGAACATCCACACGAAATTGACAAATCTTTTTGGGATGTACGTTTTTACAAAAATAGAACAATTTCAGAGTTAGAAAAGATATGGTAAGGAAGTATACTTGTTTTTTGTGCACATAGAGCAGTATCGCCAGGAGGGTCATGTGTTTTTATTAGGAGATTTCAATGCACGTACGGCACAGTGGCAGTCGGTCACCTTCCAGGGAAATGCTGACTCCAACCCACTTTGGCTAGAAACAGGTGCATCCCAGCATGCAAGACGGTCCCAGGATACAGTCTCTGGAGTTGGTCCAGCTATGCCAGATCTTTGACATGGTGATCTGCAATGGTATGCTCAGATGGCTGCGGTCAGGGGGCTTCACTTGCAGAAGCGACGGATGCGATGGTGGGGCCAGCGTGGTGGACTATCTCCTAGCTCCAGTGCCATAACTTGATGTCATTAGAGATTTCGCGACAAGCACAAGAACAAGAGATGAGGAGACTTTGTCAGACTATTATCCACTTTATGTCACTTTGAATTGGAGGTACTCAGTGGCGTGGCCACAAGACAAGCGCCCTCGGGGTTTGGGATACACCCCCAACTATCGAAAGCAAGCAGAATATGAGGCTGCGCTTGAACGTGAGCTACAGGGGATTGATGCCCTCTATACATTGCATGATAAGTGTGAATGGTTGGTGAAGGCCTTACTCGCAGCAGCCAGTGAATGCTTTGCAGCAAGAAAGCCCCACGAAGGGACACTGCACAATTCCCTCAGAACCCCTGGTTTGATGCCAAATGTAAGGCTCTAAAGAGTCAGCTACGCACCATTTTAAACCCACAGCTCCGGCAACAGGCCATTAGGGACTATAAAGCATTCTTGAAATCCAAAGGCATCGCTATATTGCAGAAAATCAACAGCATATGTTTGATCTGCTGATGACTGAGCCAAAAGCCTTTTGGCGTAGAGTGCTGTATAAGAGGCATCAACCACCTGGCAATGTTACCTCAGACCAGTGGAGACAATGGTTGGAGAAGTTGTATGACCCCCCAGGAGCGATCGCTGAGGTACCAAATCAGCTAGGAGAAACGCTACAGCTTTCAGAGGAGGACATCCACCAGGGTCTTAGACATCTCGCTAATGGTAAAGCAAAGGACTTGCAGGGACTTCAGGCCGAGCTGTTGAAATGGGGTGGGCCAGCTTTGCTAGGGCCTTTGACAGTGATAATCAATCAAGCCATCAGAGAGGGCCTCCCACAGGAATGGATGGTTAGCAAGGTCACCCCTATTCATAAGACGGGAAGTAGGGATGACTTACCAACTACCGTATGATCATGGTGAGCCCGTTACTCGCAAAGCTTCTAGTAGGTGTGCTGGAGAAGAAGTTAACGCAAGGGGCTGAGGGAACTGGAGTACGTGCAGTTGGTCAGGCAGGTTTTCGCCCATATTTTTACTCTCAAAATTCTTATGGAAGCTAGCCACAATGCACGACGTGACTTGTATTGCTGTTTCGTGGATTTTAAAATGGCATATGATACGGTCCCTCGGGACCTGTTGTGGCAACTCTTGCAGGAGCTACATGTCCCACAGGATTTGCAGAATGCCATCTACCGGCTCTATGACAGAATATATGCCGCTTTGCCTGCGTCAGATCACCGGGTGAATAGCACCATAGGTGTTAAACAGGGATGTCCGTTATCTCCAACCCTTTTTGGACTCCATATTGACAAGTTGGAGACCTGGATGCAAGAACATGGAGGTGGTGGTCCGCAGTTGCCAGAGGCATATACAATAAAACAGTTCCTCTATGCAGACGATCTGGGCTTATTGTCCCATACAGCCATGGGTCAGGTGGCCACTGATCCCGAATGATGGCTTGACCTCCCCTATAAATGGCCCACTTCCGCTGCAGGCGAGCCTCGCGCACACGACATAATTCTTCTTTCCGTCTACAGAGCTGTGCTGGGGTCAGGTCTTCCTGGACGGAGAAGGTGGTTCCTTTTAGATGGTTGCCATGTCGCAAGATGTGCAACCGAGAAAGAGAATCTTGAAATCGGACCAGGAGGTGACGAGGACGATCAGGCCACACTGCTCCAACCCAATGGGCCAAGACAATACCATGTGCTTGGATGTGCATCACTTGGGTAAAAAACTGTACTGCGTCATCTGTAGCAATAGAACCACTCGTCTCCTGAATACCTACGATACGTAGGTTCAAGGCAAGAGTATGCTCTATGATCCCTGCTGGCTCAGAAGGCAGAACCTCTGCCTGTACAGTGTGCAATGAGTCCTCGGGCGAGGCATATGTGGACCCCTGTACTCTGTTATCATCCTTGGACATATCATTCACATGCTCAGGCGCAGTATGTGTGGATCCCTGTACCCTGTTATCATCCTTGTGCATATCATTACCATGCTCAGGCGCAGGTGCAGGCACTGTGCTGGATACTGACGGAGTACTACCATGATCTACCGGACTATGACTCCCAGATTGTAGCAACAACTCTAGAAGTTGCACCCAGCTTTGTAAGGGTAACTGAGCAAACATTGCTGTGATAGTGACGGTGGAGCAGACTGTCTGTATTCTGGAAAGGATATCTGGATGCAGACAGCGCATCTGAGCAGCAAGCCTATCCAGGGCCGTATCTAAGGACGCATCAGGAACTAACTGTGGATCCGGCTGGGTCAGGATGGGACACTGAGGCCCAAAGAAAGGGGCTGCCATAAGATATGGTTTAATTGACAGGTCATAGGGTTTGTCCGAGATATGCACTGGCAATTTGATCAGATTCTTGGCTTTGCGGGTCTCGCGTGCCATGGTCTTGATCTGGGGGACATGCTGAGTGGCTGTAACTATGCGAGGAGCGAAGCAAATGGATGAACAAGCAGGAAACTAGATGAGCAAACGACTGGATAAACTAAGCAGATCAACGTGAATCAGAGAAGATAAAGGAAAGAGAACCTTTGATGAGGTGGTCGGATTAACTGAAGCTGTGGCTGTAACTTTGATGAGCTGGTCGGATTAATTGAAGCTGTGGCAGATTTGTGGCTGCGGTGTTGGTGACCTCCCCGTACTCAGGTTCCCTGTACTGACTCATAAATACCAAGAAACGGACCATGCCCCTTCGAACCTGGACTGGATCCTTGCTTTAGCCGATGTTTGGACTACTGGATCGATGCTTCAGCCTGGCTATAGTGATCTACTGCTGGCCTGCCGCTGTCGCTGCCTTCATGTGGTGCTTTGCTGCTATGGTGTGTTCCGGTGCTGCTATGGCTGGGCTGGGCTCTTGGAGCTACCACCTGGCTGGCATCATGCGTGGGGCTACCACCCGAGCAGGCTCACAGGAGTGGGGGCCTGGGCGTTAAGGCGCTTAAGAACTCATCAATTCTCCTGATGTATCTTAGAATTATGGTCTGCAGTTATTGCAGTGGACCTCCAAAATTCAGTGGAGCTTAAATTGCTGCAACTTACATCTTTTTACAAAACTCGTGGAAGATACATTTCATTTTGATTTTATAGGGATAAGAAGCTGCAAGAATTGTGAACACGGTAGCATGACCCACATCCACAAAAATCAAGCAGGCTCCATCCAAGATTGCCATCATCAGAGACGGTTCATACACCAGATGTGGGAAATTTTGCCATTAAGAAATTCAAAGGAGGGAAAGATTACCTACAGACCGATTCGAAGCTACAAAGGGCGCCAAAATCGTAGCTCGAAACCTTCATCTCTACTTTAGAAACCCTAAGCAAAAAAAAACCTATTTTGTTACATTTTGGACTATAATAGTAATAGTGAACTATCCAACGAAGTAACATAAAGACAAAAAAATAATATAGACAAAATGCATTCCCAATTAATGGGGTATGACAAAGAAAAAAAGACAAAATGTGAACGGCCCACTAGTTTGGGCATATCATGTAAAACAAAAGTAACTTGCTTAGGTGGAAATATACATTATTTTAAATTGCATCCTACTCATCTCTTCTTAAAAAACCCTTTGGGTGAACATTTACCTTAAACCTTTAGCTAGAATTACTGATATGATGTCGTCGATTCGCGTAGCGAATCGGCATTCTTGCTCAAGACGAGCATGCATGCATTGCATGCGTCGCATGCATGCATCGCATGCGTTTTGGGCCGTTCGTCAGGTGGGGCGTTTGCTACTTATTGCAGAGTTCTTCATCGACGTTTCATCGGCGCTTCCTCTTCTCTCCCTTTACCTTATTCTCTTTGATTTGTTTCGAGGCGGGGAGGGGCTTCTTCCGCGCTTTGGTTTGGCCAATTTGGCATTGCTTTCCCTGCTGTCCTTTTTCGCCTTTAGCCTTCATCCTGTGACCTTCGTCCCCCGATCCTAGTTTGTTAAGGAAGTCCTTTGGTATTGGGCGCTTTGTTGGTTTCATGCGTCGCGGTGCAAGAATGTCATCGATTCGGCGAAGCGAATCGGCATTCTTGCTCAAGGCAGCATGCATGCGACCATCGCGCCGCATGCATGCATCGCCATGCGTTTTGGGCCATTCGCGGTGGGCGTTTGCTACTTATTGCAGAGTTCTTCATCGACGTTTTATCGGGCTTCCTCTTCTCTCGAGTACCTTATTCTCTTTGAACCCACCCTCCCCTTCTTTGTTTACTATATTTTGTACAAGTTCATTTTATCATGTTTTTCCACCCGGTGGGTGATGCTTTTTTTCCACCCACTGGGTGATGCTATTCTTTGGTATGTTTCTCGTTTGTTGTTGGTGATGTGCAGGTACAGGTTGGCGAGCGCCATCCGTTTTGACTTCTCCATGCGCGGGTTTTTGGGAGCGATTCTATGCCTTACGTTTGTCTAAGCCCCTTGCCGAAGGCTTATCACTAGGGTTTTTCCTCGAAAACCCGAAAGGGCGGGGTTTTTTAATCCTTCCATATAAACAGTTCTAAGGTTTGGTGTATCAACAAACATTCATAGATCACTAAAATGCCCTTCTAGAATTGAGAAATACCCTCAGGGTTTTATGACCTTGTATTACTCATGTCATCCATTTATAACCACCACTATTGTAATATTTTTATAGATTCCCTCCATGAATCTATATGTTACATACTGAGTTAACCTTGTATTCCCTTAGATAAAAGGTTAAACGAGCTATGCAAAATTTGGATTTTGTAGCTTTCAACTAGTATTTGACTATTGTGTATTATGCCACCTCCAATGCTTAATTATTAATTTAAAGAAAAGTTAAATCACATTTAACTTAATAATATTTGTAGTATCTTGGTTCATTGGCGCCTACTCCCATTGGCACTGCCCAAATGTATGGCAGGTGAGAGGAGGGTGCAAGGGGAGGTGAGTTCGGAAAGGGGGGTGAGAAGAGGGGGCAAGGCGAGGTGAGTTCGGAAAGGGGAGTGAGAAGAGGGGGCAAGTGGGAAGAGTTGGGGGAAGAGATGAAGGGGGAAGGGGAGAGGGGAAAACCAAAATAACTAAAGGGGAATATATCCCCTTGAGATTAAAAATAATAATATTAAAATATAATTAATAAGTAATTTAATTAAATATAAAATAATTTAATTAATTTAATAAAAAAATATAAACCGTGTTCTCGACTACTGAGTCGAGAATTGATAAGTCTTTCCTCTGCAAAGCAATTGGACCTAACTCCTTTTAATGGAGTCACAAGGTTCGGCAGAGAACGCCTACTCTTAACCAAGAAATGAATGAATCTAACACTGCTGCACATATCGCCATCTCTAGTTCTACGATTGCAATTTGATTGCAATTCGCCAATAAAAGCAAAGATATCCACCCCTGCACAAATGGAGTGCAGGCGTAGCGGCGGCTCCCATAGATATACATCTCAAAAAAGCAGGATGGAGAAGAATCAATTGATGGTCTGCAACAAATCCAAAATAATGTCTACATAACCAGCCGGACACAACCAGGATCTTGACCTTCTCCGTTAACACATGGTGCAGGATTCGAATAACAGAGAAGAAGATTGCCGGAAGCAAATAAGCATTTGGCGAAGAAAAAACATTTGGAGTAGGCTATGGGCGTGGCGGATAGAAAAAATTCGGATGTTTTTTTTCCCTTTTACGTGCATTGAGATTGGCCGAAGAGACTGATGGATTGGATTTCATGAAAAGTGTGTGGTATAAGAATATGGAGCTTTGTATGCCATCAATAGAGATTCCCGACGATGGGAGCGTCGAAATGGGCTGGTTTTAAAGGATTGGGGCGAAATGAAGGGGGTGGAGAGGCGGATCAGGCAGGGGCATATCGTGGAGTGCAGAGGCGGAGTGCGAATTTTTGGAGGGTTTTTCTGGGAAGGGTTTAGAGGGTTTATTAGATTGTGTCTTCTTTTTTTTAATTTTGTCAATAGTTCTGAGGTAAAAAGATGCACTTCTAGACTACATATTATAATAAATATAACTACACCAGAGTAGTATATTGTCATACCATTATAATAAATACACCATACTCCTTACTATGTTATGTCCATACATCATACTGCCCATACTATTATAATAAATATAACTGCCTTAATGTTCATACTGTTATTATCATGTTCACAGTATAGGCATAGAAAAAGAGAGCATTGTAAAGCAAATTGCAGATTTAAGAGCAAGAAAAAACAAAAAAAAACAAAAGAGCAAATTGCTAACAAACAATAAACAATAAACTTATATCCAGATATAATTAAAAGATCTGAGCATAGCACTAAGTACAAGGCGTCAACATAATTCTTATGCATGCTCTGCGACATTCATGGCATGGATGTGGCCATGGTTTTACTGCCCATATGCCTATATACTGCTCATAATGTCCATGGTTTTACTGCCCATATGCTTATATATTGCCCATACTGCCCATACTGTCCATACTGCCCATACTGCCCATGTAGCAGAATCTTATGCACAGACGCCTCAACCTGTTAGCTTATACACTACACCAACCTGTTATCTAGACAAATGCCTTAAACAAATTGTTCTGCCACAGATTCCCTGTTTATATTAGGGTATGCTGCATGATGAGCATTGTAATTGCCAACAACACCAGCCATCTTTCCAAGGATCTCAACATTAGCTATAACCTGGCGTTCCATCTTCAGCCTCTGGCAAAAAATCGCCATTTCCTTCCCCAAAGTGGTAGGAGAAGCTGGCTATGAACAGAAAAAATGTGTGATATGAATATCGAAGGTCCTTTGGCCATCACACAAGAAAATATTACGAGATTTAGAGAAACTTGTAAACAAAAAGCTAAATGTGCTAGCTGGAATTCAAAGACTGAAAAATGTCCGGAATTATTATAATCCATGGTTTAAGAATGAAAGGAACCAGCGGACAAGATCAACCTTTCAGAGACCACTAAAACATAGATAGAATAAGTGGATTTTAACAAATAATACCCTAGCATTCCTTTATGTCATGCCACCTCAACGGTCCCTTTGTTTTTCCCCAGCTATTTCTGCTACAGGGGTTGCTGGTCGCTCACATTTAACAATTGTTTGAGCTGCATGAGTTCTACAAATCCTAAATAGGAGATGGTCCCATGATTGGGCCCATGATTGGTGGATATCTCATCTTAAACAACTATCAATGACTCAGCTTCTTATTAAAACACGAACAACAACAGAAACAGAAGCAATGACAACATACCTATCGTTGTATTATTCTCGGTACAATTCCCAACTAGACACAGCCTTGCTCGCCTATACACCTAGCTGCACAAACCACAAAATTATCTCAGGCCCATCTCCAATTAGCTGAAGTCTCGAAAACCATAGCCAAGTCCATTCGCCAGGCAATCTCCATTCTTTTTTTTTTTTAATTTTCTTATATCCTCATGAAATGTCCTATTTTCTTTGCTTACATAAAAACAATTTGAGATGCTTACATAAACAGAGGTTGGAGCACTTGGTTGAGAAGTCTTGTGAAGCCACGAAAAATTGATGTTCTCTGATTATGGATTTTGAATTAGCAAAAGTTTGATCTAGTATTTGAGCAGCAGAGTTAATCTAGTATAAGCAGCAGAGTTAGACATAAGAGTGCTTAAAAGCAATGCTTACATAAACAGCAGCTTAAACAAAGTTTGAGGCTTAAACAGAGTTTGAGGCTTAAGCAGCAGAGTTTTCAGAACGTAGTCATCAAAATTTGAATGTTTGAACTTACCTTCCCAGAAGGGGTGCGCCGCCGCACTAGGTCTGCAGACTGTTGCCCCAACATCAACAAAGTCTTCTACCATCAACAAAGTGAGCAACAAATTGTCCCAATTAATCTCAAGAACAACGACATTTCAACAGCCAGTTTAAATCTACCAGTTTAAGTCATATATCTAAAGACCTGTAGAATTGTAAAAGCTTAAGCAAGGAGAAAGCAGAACTGTCTACTGAGTTTGAATTAGCTCACCTTCCCAAAAGGGGTGCGCCGCCGCACTATGTCTGCAGACTCATGCCCGGCCTTAAGCAAGCAAGCAGAACTATAAAATGTTGAAGTCCATAATCACAAATAAGGTGTAATATCTGGGAAATCTACCAGTTTAAGTCCTGAGAAACTGAACATTTGTGTCTACTGAGTTTGAGTTTGCTCACCTTCCCAGAAGGGGTGCGCCGCCGCACTAGGTCTGCAGACTCATACCCGGCCTATCAGAAATCGTCATTTACAAGTGAACATACCTATCAGACTCATACCCGGCTTATCAGACTTCTGGTTTTTCATACTGAACATACCTTGTTGGATCAAGTGCGCCGCCGCACTGGGTCTGCAACTGGGCAGATGAGTCTCCAACGCAGTTGATTTACAGGAAGACCTGATAGCACCGGATAGAACTAATAGCAGAGATAAAATAAGAGTACGTTTGCCTATTGGTTTGAATTTGCAATGGTTCGAAAATTAAGATTCAAATCTAAGGTTCGAAAATTAAGTTTCAATGGTTCAAAAATTAAGTTTCAAATCTTTCGAAAATCTTAATCATTTCAAATCTCAAATATTTTTTAATGCCTACATTTTCACATTTTCACACGTCGCATGTCCCTAAAATATTTAAACGTTTTAAACGGGCGGAAAATATTGCATTTTGTAATTAGCATACGAAATTGATGGCATGCAATTTATTAATTATGAATATTCGTGACAGTAATTAATTATGTTGAGGACCTCAATTGATTGTTCAACGTCTTCAAATTAGCTATTCTTGTTTTAGTAGTCTAGTTTCCTGCGAGAGAGTTGTCTGTGTAGCACGAAGTTATTTATTGTTGCAATGGCTGCAAAGATTCTTTCTTTCACTGCAAATGACGTGATAATCTCATCACCTGGTAAAACATTGAGAATGGTATGCTCTTTTGTGAATGGAGAATGTCAACTGTCTAGGAAATGGTTGTGTGAGAGTTTTCAATTTCGTAATGAAAAATTGTGTGTTGTGCAATCCAAGAGTGGTAGAGGAATGACAATTCTTCTTGACGAAGTTGTGAATCAAGAGGGGCAGAGTGTGTATGTGGCCCTAGCCTGTAACGGGAACTTTGTCACAGTCGAAGGCACACCTATTATTCTTGAGCAGCACTCCCCATGCACCAATAATTGTTGATAGTCCGATCCAACATATTCGTGAGAGTACTGTAAACATTGTTTCCACGTTTCAAACACTTTGTTGATAGCTTTGGATCTAGCAAACTTAAGAGATTGTGTTTATCTGTTACTGCACCAATATCAGTGAAATGTCTACCCTCTAATTACAATGGCAATGTGGTATTTGAGCTACCTCCAGATGATTTGAATTCTATGGCGGGCATGGAAAGAAAGTTTGATCCACATCTCTGGACGAAACCCGAGAAGACAAGTCACTCATTCGATGGCATAGTTAAATATTCCAAGTGCTGTGGTCATTTAAGGTGCATGAATCCAACGTGTGAATGATGTCCAGTGGAAGGGAACTATGAAGCAGCTACCTGCACTTGGTCCTATATCCCGTTCTCATGGAATTCTAGCTTGTGAGTACTGTGAGGAGCAGCCAACGTGTCTCGCACTATGCAGTTGCGTGATATATTATGTTATACCTAACGAAGCCATGCACACAAGATTATCCATTCATGTTGGTTTACATGATCATCCTATCAGAACTCCTCCAACTCGTGAAGAAATACAATTGCTGCACCAAATGGTCAATAGTAGAGTTAATGCTTCCATAGGAAGCAAGAAGGGTGCAAAAAGCATTTAGGATGGAGGTAGCTATGGAGCTCACTGTCAACAACTTGATAACAACTACTGATTGTGATGACATACAGCTGTGGGGGAGAGATAAAATAGACAATCTTTTGAAGCAACTTCAACCTCTTTGCAACAAAAGAAGGTATTCTTACACTCAAGTTTAAATTGTAGCTGTTTGATTATTTTTATTTTCTCAAAATTGGTTCTATTGAGGATACGCCAATGGATAAATAAGAGTCTTGAAAGTAAAGTCCACCAAAAAGATGAAGTTGGAAAGATCATATACTTAAAATAGCACTGCAAATACCAATTTTTCCACGGTTCCAAATTTCCATACCAACTTCATGATGAAGAAAATGGTCGGTGCTATATCTTCAAAATGTCCACAACAGGAGCAGGTTCTGGAGTGGAACTCCTCAATCGAATGCGTCCAGGAGGAGATTTAGAAAGCTCTTGGGTACATTTTGACCACGTAAGATGCACTGTTGGGTGGACTACTTTAGCATGTCATGTGTATGACCCAAGGTGATATTTTTTTCATCATGTCTTTCACTTGCCATTTCAAATTTTTTATTTACTTATTGTGATTTCTGAAATGTACAGTATGCGTTGCCTTCTTACAATAGCAACATGTGACATGAAAACGGAGGATACGGCTTCGAGATAAAGTTCGGACAAAGCTAAACAAAGTTATGATACTAAAGAACTCACCACACCTTTCAGTTCAAAGGATTCATGGCGATTTAAGCTCAAGGCTAATTGGAATGCAATTCGGGTTGTGTTCAATGATGGCCAGCCCATGGAAGGAAAGGAACGTGGCTATAAGTTCCATTGGGAACAATGTCTTCAACGACACACAAATAAGTACATATTCCAAGAGCATAGACAAGAGCATCTAAATTTGTGCAGGGCATGGAGATCAACACCCACTGCAGAGGATGCTGAGGTTGCATTTCAAAATATTGTCAGTTGGTGGCCTGGAAAAACTAGCCCTTCAGACATAAGTTCATTAGGCTCGTGGCTAGCATGGTGGCATCAAAGAGTGAGCAGATGGGGCAACTTCATGGAGGATGGAGTGAATCTAGCAACTGCAGTTCAAATCCCTAACATTAATCTATCAGAATCTGTGCATGCTAGTTGGCTAGCATCAAGAGGGTACGTGAATAAATTATCCTTGTACGATGCATGCTTATGCGACCGACAAGCCGTCTTTGCGCAAAGTGCAAAGTGCAAAGCACATAGAGAACACAATTTTGTTGGAATAGGTCCAGGGATGGATACCTTAATGCGCAGAATGGGCACTCCAGTGACTAGTAACGTCACTCCATCTGCTTGTGTCATCACAGTCAACTCGACAGTTTTACATAGTGGTTTAAGGCCCATTCATGCAGGTTCAGGAGGAAACAATCAGACTGTGCTAAAAAGGACAAGAGATAGCACGGAATATAACAAGGATGTGGATTAGGTAGCCATCGCCCGTAGACTTTAAGAGGGCCCATACTTGTAATGTGAGTATGATTTGCCGCCGTGGGAATGGGTCTAGAGTTAGGGTAGATGCTTTAGCAAAGTAGTCAAAGAATATAATATTTGATGATGCTACATACCTTACAACATGTATATACTAGAGTATGATTTTTTTAGTCCTTGGGGGAATGGGCTATTAGAAGACTTGCGAGCTTGGTAGTAAAATAAGATGTCAAGGTAGAATAGAGTCCAATGGTCGAAGATGCAATGCTGAAATTAATAAAGTTCGTACAGAGTCTACTATTGCACCATGCTTCACTGGACAAAGGAAAGTAAATGGGAGAGAGATCACACAAAGGTTTTGGTTTTGTCCTCAAAATGTGCAGCATACTTACTATCCAGCTGCAGGCATCATAGCCATACCGACTCGTCCAGCAGATTGGCCTGTGGCAAAAGGAGTAAATATAACTAGTGCAGAGTTGGAAACATTGGATAGAGGGAACTATTCCGTTAAAGACATTACCCCACGGAACTCAATGCCCGATATGGCTAGTGTGAATTCTTCTACTTTGAACGGCTCTGTCCACTTCATGGAACGTTTTGACAAGCGCATGAACAGACGAGGGAAGCTTTGTGTAGAAGCTGAAACAAAGCTTAATCAAGCTTTACAACTGGAGTGTGATATTGAATCTGTAAAGGTCAATATCACCAACAGGGATGTTGCATACCAGTTGCGTCGACCAGAATCAACTTATACAGTGAGGGTATGCAAGCATCCCACCTGCACATGCCCGGATTTCATGGGTAGAGAACTGAAAAGGATATACATTCCATGCAAACATCTGATGTACGTATTTGCGAAAGTCCTAAACCATGACCCCAGGTTTTTCTTGGACATCATTCAGCCTGTATTGACAGAGGATGTTCTCCAAAGGGTCCTCGCCTGAGGAAAAACAGTTCTTGGTAGGAAGATTCCCATATCAAATTATAATAGTTATTAGTGTGGTAATCAGCGATTTTGCTAAATGTTGACTCAACTTGGTTTCATTATGGTATGCATATGTTATAACCTTCACACTACACGTTCATTAGATGAACACAAAATTGTTTTATGTTAAAAGGTCTTATCGTGAATTTTGCTACATAAAAATAAAATGGCGACTGGTGCGACATGCCACAATAGAATATTCTAAGGAATATTCTCCCATGAAATCCTCCAAGCCATCTCCAAAAAAACCCTCCAAATAAAATTCCCCCAGAGGCGGATCAGGCAGGGCTTTTTCTCAAGCTTGAAGAACCGGCTTAGTCCGGCGGAATTTCTAGCTCTCCAGGCCCAAGAACCGGCTTTAATCCGGCATTTTTCTAGCTTTGCAGAGTCTTAATCTGACCTATCTGCTCTGTTTTTATGTAATCTTTGAAATCCTTCAACATGTCCCGAGCTTGGCCGCCATGGCTCCTCTTCTTTGTGTTTCTGGCTATGGCTATGAATGTAATGGAGATGAAGCTGGAGATGGAGCACCATGCCGGAGTTGCTGCACCGTTAGGTCGATTGCAGCAGAGATAACAGAGATCCACATGAATCGGCCTGAAGAATCAACCTGAAGAAACGGCTTTGCAAGATTTGCAAGAATAGACTGTAAGGAAGTCTGCTTTTCAAGAATAGACTGCCGGATCCATATGAATCACTTCAAGGAAGTCGGCCGGATTTGGCAGGCATGCTCAGACCGGGCGATGCCCAATACGGGGCCAATTGCACCGCCATATCCATAAATTTCTGACCCCTAAAACCTACGTTTTTCGCTTTGAGCTGCCTTTCTCGACTCGCGAGTCGAGAAAGGCCTTCTGACCTGTGTTTTTCCGTTTGAGCTGCCTTTCTCGACTCGCGAGTCGAGAAAGGCCCTCAGCATTGCATCACTCTGAGTTGCCTTTTTAATTTTGATCTGGTCGAGAAAAGGCTCTCAGACCTGTATTTTCCAAAAATGGCCCTAAGAACTGTGTTTTATTTTATTTTTTTTGCCTGTACCATCACTTGACTAACTTGATTTTGTCTTTTGCAGTCCTTATCTCGACCAGATAGTACATGCTTGGGAGCAATGAAAAGACCAGTTCATTGAAGAAACGTGTCGAGAAGAGGGTGGTGACATCAGTTGGACATACAAGCACGTGGCCCATGAAGGAACTCCTCATACAAATTTCTATCGTCTGTAAGTTGCTCCGTGACTTGGAGAGAGCTCCACGCGCCGTTTGCACTAGGTGGTTCATGTGTGAAGAGGGTGTAATAACCATCATCCAATTAAATTGGGATTATGTCAACTCCAAAATCACGCCAACCTGCTATTGTCTTCTAGGGGGTTTTTGTTTTTTTTAACCTTTTTTTTTGGACTTCAAAAATAACATAAGGTTGCGATTCACGTGTGACTTTTCATATCGCGAATTGAAATATGCGAGAAATGAAGAGCAAGTTGCTAACATAGATGAGACCAAAATTGCTTGCTTTCGATAGATGATAATATTAGGTTCGATAATAGCAGTTGCATTATTTGCGAGGCAATTCGGACTTCGAAATTATCGATACATGGCACAAATATCATACAAAAATATCATATATTCCAATAAAACATTAAGGGATCAATCCATGTTTTTCCACGTGTTTAACAAGGTGTGGTTCCATGTCGGCCCGTTCTATCCGGTTAAATGCAATCTAACACTTCACTGCCGTCTTCCCCATAGCCAAATTATGCATAATAGACACAAACATCACCGAGAAAATCATCTGTCGCAAAGTTTTTTTGGATCGTAAGATGGTGGATTCAGGGCCTGCGTTTGATTGTAGAAGCATTTGAGAGCATCATCATCCACTATGATTTTATCATCCTTATTCTCGATACCAAGTTCGTCCATCATGTTACTCAAGTGTTTGATGAAGATAGGCTTGTCTGTTGGATCCTTGGGATTAGTGAACTTCATACATTTGTTCTGATCCCAAAGGGTCAACCAATGTCGCATTTCCCCAGTGCCTCCAAAGTATCCTTGATGTTCCTTAGTTCCATGGATGACCAAATACCAACTTCGAAATAACTTTGAATGCCTCGCCAGCATCTCCTTCAAGTCTTGTGCGGATAGATCCACTTGGTGTTTGATTCTCTTGGTGTCACGATGAAACGTACTCTAGCCACTTTATTTTTTCGGAAAAGTCTTGCAAAGGACTCGTTTAGGTCGAACACCACAACCTTCTTAGAAAGCGCAATGGAAATGGAAACATCAAACATGTATCCGGTCAGCAAGATCACGATAACACAAACAATACAAGGCCAAAGCGTGATTTGAAATAGTCATAACCAAATCAGCGCTCGGCGTGATTTAGTTGACAACGAAAAATAATCAAAGCGCTTGGCGCGATTTAATTCAAAGGTAATACAAATTAAATCCGGCGTGGCGCTATTTCCGTGGGCAAGGCCATACCTATCATCTTCGGCCATTTTGATCATCGGCGTCATTCTCCCCATCGCCACCCTTAATCTTCGTCTTCTTCCATTTGTTAGAATTGTTATTTTCTATTAGTTCCATTTCGTCCTTCTGGCTGACATTATTTTACTATTGATTTGGCAAACACTGTGAATCACTAGAGCCGCCTTCGTTGCCTTCATTTTCGGTTTCCACTGTCAATTACTTCATTGTTAACACGTGAATCTACTCTGTTATTTGCTTGCATCACCGCAATGTGGGCAAAATATTCCCTAAGTTAGCCGCCATCACGGTACTTTGAGCAGCCGGTTTTAGCGACTATTTGTTCATTCTTGCTTTCCTTATCCGGTATAGATTACTAGGTCCCTCACCGGGCAACGTCCACTTCGAATTGGACAAGTCTCACGAGACTTTTGATTGCTGATGATTTCAGGTTGCCATAAGGACCTTTAGGAGACTTGGCAAGCACATGCATGAGGAATGGTTCAAGAAAGTCTTTGGTACGCTCATCACTCACAAAGCGGTGACATCTTCTTGCACCCATAAGAGCCTCTCGGGCAATATAACCTCCAACATGAAGCTCCAAGCATGTTGTATCAATTGGAGCAAATGCCTCGGCGAGGATAAGCAGACCATAGGCAGGGGAAATCCATTTTTTATTTAAGGGGCCCTTCTCCTTAGTTTGTAGCTCGTGCCTTGATTTCCCCACTTAGGAGGGGTCCCGATCCTCATCCTCTTCGACTCATCACGTTACGGTGATCGATCCGTATGAAAGAATATAGTTCTTAAGTGCGGATCATCTAGAAGAAAACATTCCCATGCTGCTGCTATTGTCACCCTTGGCCTTAGCAATATCATATTAGATAGATCGATAGCATGGCTATCATAATGAAGATCACATGTGCCATCTTTCGTCTTTGTTCGCGACTCATTATCTTAACATCATATATTAGGCATCCCTCCCTAATAACTTTGAGGCACTCCGGATCATGAGCGGCGGATAGTGCATGCGGATGTGACTCACGAAGGACAAAGCGATGACAATAGTGAAGGACCTCTCGGTTGTCAATCCTATCTGGTGGTAAAGAAGGCTGTAGTCCTTACGGGTTCATGCCCATATCTCCTCTCCCACCCTGGCTGTCCAACACAAAAGTGATATATTTTTAAGGCCGGAAGTTGATTACGGCAAGAGACCTTTGTACCCAATGGGCTGAGAATCTTTGGGCGGCGTCGTCTTCTCGATAATCTTCTTCACAAGGGGCCACTTTTTCTTCTCAACTCCGCCCGGTGCCTTAGGGGGTAGAGTCTCCTTATGTTTTGTATTTTTAGCCTTCCAATTCTTTAGGAAGTCCTTTGACCAGAATACAAACTTCTTGATGTCATCATTCTTGACCTTGTATTTGTCCAACAATCCAATTTCGGATAATGCCACATCCCCGATAGCCTTTGTAACTTCGGCTCCCTGGTGACTTCATTATGCATTACATCCTTTACATGGCTGCGGCACTCAGCGAAGGACATCCTATCCTTGGTGAAAGCACCCTTCTTGTATAAGACTTCCTTCTTTAAGCCGGTCTAAAACCCAAATGGTCCGATTAATGTCGTCTAGCCCACGAGTCTTTCTCATCTGTCACATTCAAGTCAAATATGCTTACATCAGCGGGGAGGCACCCTACCCATAGTGTCGGCAGCTTCCCTTGTGCATAAAGCGTCGAGAATTCATTCCCTTGAGCCATCTTGCCTCCTTACAAAACACAATCTTATCACGAGTCACATTTGGTCACGACTTCTTTGGATGAGCTTTTGGAAGGATCTGCAATGTCATCACCACCTTTTTCTTTGATTTTCTTGCGGTCTTCTTCTTCTCACGTATAATTGTTCTGCGCGTAGTCCAGTCGGCTCCGGCTTGAATGCCTTTAGACTTTGACCCATACGTCACGGTGGGCAATGGGCAACCATATTCCACCGCTTGTTGCCAGGGTGGCACGCGGTTGTTCAGCGTATGGTGCAATAAATACGGACATTGAATCGGTATCATAGAATAGAAACACGTCGGGCCGATTTGAATAGAATTGATCAAGAGAAAAATCACGCTGGCGTGAAATGAATAAAGTTACTAATGCAATCCACGCCCGGTGTGCTTTAAAATCAAATCAATTCCGCCCGGGCGTGTTTTCAAATCAATCGAATTCGCGCCCGGCGTGTTTTGGATCAATTGGTTGACTTGAAAACACGCTGGCGTGAATTCGATGATTGCACTGGCGTGGAATTGGTTTGATTTGAAAAACACGCTGGCGTGAATACAATTATGAAACCGGGTAGATTTGAAAACCGCTTTGGCGTGAATTGATTGATTTGAAAACACGGCGTGAATATTAAATGCATTGGAATAGATGCGGTTAGTTACCTTTTGTATAGAAATGTCTTTCCCATTTCATTCAAAGTTGCGCTAATCTCGGTAAATCTGCGGGTGAAGTATTGGCATCAAGATCGACACCTCCTATCGCGCATAGTGATTGTAGAAGCTGGCGTTTTGGCTGTTTGTTCTGCACGCCTAATGAGGGCCATACATTGCCTCAACACGAATCTTTGCCCGTCGATGACGGCAATTTAATATTTTCATTTAACATTAACTCACGGAAGTTCGTCCCACCTGGCGGGCTTGTTGAGATCATATCCCAAGGTAACACATCCGGTGGCATAGGCATTTGACTGGATTACTAATCATGCTCACGAACAATCTCCATGGCATGTCTTTGGATCATATCTTACGCTAACATAAATGGAGCTTGGTGAGCGGATGAGGGACTTCACATGGATCACAAAAGTTTCCTTAAGACCCAATGGATAATGGTCGGAGTATTTATTGGCTTGTTCATCGCCTCTAGGCTGCGCCACTCACGTCTGTTCATTCTCAAAAACGAAGCCTCCATGCCTTCGACAACTGCGGGTTGAACATCCTTCCCTAGATCTAGGACCCTCTTAGAAGCTTTCAAGTCAGCCTAATTCCCCTAGCTGGCGCAAATAGTGACTTGGTGTCGGTTTAGTGAACATGCCTCTACGCATTTTGTAACCCCTTGGCAAATAGATATTGGCGTAAAGCTGCTACATTGGTTGGCCAACCATACTTAAAAACATGTCTCACCGATTCACATCTGTCTTCATGAGCGTATCCTTGTATCGGTAGCTCTCGGTGGTGAGTAAGTCGGCGGATCTTTCTTACGCTACGTGTAATCTCCAAGAGCAATTTGCGGTTGGTGTCATCCTCTTCCTCACAAGAGGTTAGGATCCCTTGTTTGGCCATCTTATGCCTTCCTTTTTCCTCGAGAAGAGATTAAGTCGAGCTTGCCATTTGTCTTGGCAAGGTCAGCGTACCACTCGGCACCCTCGTCCATTTCCTCTTCGAGGTATGGGAAGGGTCGGTGATTGCTATAAGAATCGGCCCTTCATCATCTAAGGTGAGATCATATGGTGCGCATAGATTCGATGCGCCCTTGCTTTCTTGGCGAGGATTAGAACCCGAATTATTAGGGGTTTTCTTCCTCTTGACCTTTGCAAAACAAGATGAGCACTTTTAGAGTACTTTTCGGAACAAGAGATCACGCTTGGCGTGCATTTAAACCCTAAATTAGTACAAATCACGTTTGGCGTGTTGGTAGCTCCTATTATTGACCATGCTATCGTGAATTTGAAACTAAATTATTTTTGCATCCACATTTTTTAAGCTACATACCCTTCATGAATCCATATTTCACACTATTTAACCTCATTGAACATTGCTATCTCCAAATTTGTCTAACACCGCTATATTCTATATATAAAAGCGAGCAAAATTATGTTCTCTGAGAATGGACAATCGAGCATTGGCGATGTTAATACTTAAAATTCATGCAAAGCATAATAACTCAAACTCATGCAAAACATATTAACTGAAGGCAAGGAAATATCTCAAATTCATGCAAGCATAATGCCACGGTTCTATTGCGATAGCAATAGAACCGACATTCCTTGGATGGGGACGTCCTTTCTCATGTCTCCTATTTATTTTGCCTCTTGTCTCATTTCCAGTCATCGGCGTTCTCTTGAGCTCCTTTCCATTTTGCTCCTTCTTGGCTCCACAAGTTTCCCACCCACCTCTCCCTCCTATTGAGCTTGTTTGTTGTTTCTGATGGTTTCGAGGGTGTCTAGTGCACTTGCAATAGGCTATGTCATATATTTTTCATTAGTCTGTTCCTTTGGAAGTTGCTCCATTTACTTTTGGTTGGTTGACCATCTTTAGTTTCGATCTATTTTCTATACTTCTCGGGTCGTTCTGTAGCTACGAGCATCCTCCATGTTTTCTTTTCAATGTTCTTTGCAAGTGCATATGTTCTTATGTTTTCATTTTTCTCAGCGTGACACTATAGCCTCCGGGGCATATTTATTACTTCTTTCTTTCGGCATGCTTTGTAGCCTCAGGCATTCTTCTTTTCATTCTCTCATTGGCTTAGAAGCCTGGAGGCAGCACCAATCGGATGTTTTTTCCTGCGATGGTCATTCTGCAGATGGTTCCCGATTGGTCGGCTGTTGTCACTTCCTCGGCGTGGCCCTGGAGCCTCCGAGTGCTATTATATTCTTTCTATATGATTACAGTTTGGCACTTGTCCAGGCTTAAAGCTCCTAACTTTCTAACGGGTCGTTCTTATTTTCAGACTTTCGTTTCCGGGGTCTTGTTTTCGCGTTTTTTCAGTTGGTTGCGCCATCATGTTTGCATCAACTCATTGGGGCGGATTTTTTTTCCATCCAGATGAGGAGAAAATTTGATTTTTTCGTTTGCATATACCAAGTAGTGGTACAATCATCTTTTATCGGCACTCTTCAATTTTTATTATGCCCTCGATAAATTGTCTAGTTTCGGAGCATGTTCAATTTTCAAGCTTTTCAGATTTTCTACCCCCTAGTAGGGGAACAATATGTACTCAAAGATTTTACAAAAGCTCAATGAGAACACCACTTCACTTCATCGGCCAAGTTGTTGTGTCATGGGACCCATCCTAGGAATACTCTCCACCAGTGTGTATTACGTGGCAAATTAAATACCTTGAATAGGGTTCGTGTATTATTGTGTATTACGATCAACGCCCCTCACGAAACTTGAGAAGAGCGGGTTTAGAGATTCCTCTTCCACCGCTTCCCTCAATGCGTCAGCCTGCATTCGACCTCGATTAGCTTTTAGAAGACATCTCGGTGCAAAGGACCCTGAATGCAGAGTCCCGGTTGGCTCGAGATCTGGCCTTCGAGTCGCTTTCGAAGAAATAGCTTTTTCGGCCGAGAAATAGAGAAATTTGAATTTCAAGAAAAACAAAATCACGGTTTGAAATATTCTTGACACATACAAATAATAATGGCGAAGACCCGTCACCTTCTTTCATTAAGTTTTAAAAACCAATCTATCAAAAAGTATCCAAATTTATCAGCCTAAAGCGTGGTTAACCTAATCTTTCTTCTAATTGAATTTTCCCGACCGCGGAGTTTCCATAGTGCCTTGACTTCTCAAATCAACTTCAGGAGACTCAAATCGGCTTCTCAAGAATAGCTCTGAGAATTACGGTACTCATCTCATTCAATAGCTTGAACATTAATTTCCAATAGTAGGTGTCGAATAGCAATTTTCTGCGATTGTCGAAGATGAATGTTTCATGTTAACTACAAATCAGAAAAAGGAAAGTAGGATTATGCAAGATCGACTCCATCGATCCGTATGCTTGTCATGGAATTCTGCTTCGGGGATAAGTATGTCCCAAAGGATTCTGATGATTAAGCTAGCTGCGCTATGGATGAAGCTTTACCTCATGAACACCCGGTGGGGATACGGTTGGAGAAAGTGTTGGAACATTTGTTGCATGGCCAAGAAACGCTTAAAAAGGTATGTAACATGTATTACATTGTAGAAATATAGAAGTAGACAAAATTTGTTGTATTCATTGGAATAAGATTACAATTGTATATAATGCGGATAAAGCTGGATAAACCCGGACAAAATCGGACTTTTGTTTCAAGCCCGGTCTCTTGGTATTTGGGCTATCGATCTCCCATTTCCATTCGGGGGCATTTCTTACGGTAAAACCCGGCCAAAACACGGGCTCTAGCTCCACCACCCCGCTGCTCCACCTCCACCTCCACCTCCTGCTCCTGCTCCGCTGCTCCACCTCCTGCTCCATTGGTTGAACCTCCAATGCATCATTATAGCGCCTGCGGTAGTGGTTCCATTGGTTGAGCCATCTCCATTGCATCATTATACCTTTGTGGTAGTGGTTAGGTGTTGGGGCATCCCGGGCATAGAGGCTAACCACTAAGATTGACTCCTCATTTTGAATCTCGGGCCGCCGGATCGAGATTCACTCTCGATCAATGCATGTCTTGCATTCTCGAAGTGATTAGATAAGAGGGCCAGCCTCCGTGCGATTGCAAGGGCCCCGAGCCGGATCTATCATTGCCTGGCGCTCTTTGCCATCATCATTACTTGATCAAATTACTCGGGGTTGCAAGGCCTGGTGCTCAGCCCGGTTGGTGCTCGGTGAGGTTCAACCGGTTGGACCTTGGGCGGAAGGCCCGGGTTCGTGTGATTCTTGGCCCAAATGTAATTCCAATGCATCTTCGTCACCAATAGGATTGATTAATGTAACTTGGCATCTATCAATAGGAAGTGGCGAATATCGGTATTCGCTGGCGTGTTATATTTATTTATTTATAAACTTAGAAACTAAGAGACTGCGTGTTTAAGCGTAAAAGTTGAAAGTAGGGATACAATTATTTGCATTTCAGTGTAAAGCGCTATATAGGAAAAACTATACGCTTTCGTGCATTATTGAGAGAGGAGAAAAAAAAAGCATCTGAGATAGATAAGTAAATAGATAAAAGGCGGGCAATTATTAAGTGTGTAAAAATAATTGCACGGGCTCTATTACCTATCTATATCTGATTTTTCCCTCTAACGAATTGCCAATCATCGATGTTGAAGGCTAAGGTTAGCATAAAACCGGCTTAAAAGCGTGTTTCAAATATTATCTTCATTTTTCTAATGCTTTCTACTACACTTATTCATAATAGAAACTTGCATGCAATAGCATGATTAATTAGGGAAGAGAAACTCAAGAATTTTCGAAACAAAAAAAGCGGATGAAGTTTATAAAAAACTATTTTGGTTTTCATAAACATCATGCGCTTCCTCTACCCTCGAACAAATGCAAAAGCTTGTCTTCTTGGATTAAACACGCCATTGAGATGCAACTTAAAACTAAATGAAAACTAACCTTGAGTTAGAAAATTTTGGAAGGATTGAAGAGCGGAGGACTATGCTTGTGGTTTTAATTAGGGGCTTTTCGATTCGCGGACCTTAGTCCTCTTTAGTTTTAATTCGGATGCTCTGAGAACTAAAAGTAGAGTCTTTTAGTAAGTTAGGAATTACGAAACCAAACATCTAACATTCTTTGAATATAAATCTGCTCACCAAGATTTCGAGGAGGCGGATCAAAACAATGACATAGCCGACAAATCATTATGAAGGAAGGAAGAAAATGTAGGAACTTTGAGGCGTAAAAATGGATTTATATAGGCATAATTAGAAATAAGTTAAGCGTGAATAATTGATTGCTTGAATTACTGCGCTTTTGGCGTCACGGTCTTCCATGAGGACATGACATGTATATGGTATATATGGAGAATATTGCATTTCATGCAATAAATTCTCCGGCATTTTATTCCATTTATTGCATTAGAAAAAATAGAATTTAGAAATTTTATATAGGCTAACTTAAAATGATTTTAAAGGCAAAGTTATCAAGGCTAAAAAAATGACTTGTAAGGTTGGGGAATGTTTTTAGGTGGCATTATAGGAAAATTTCCTATGGTTCTTGTGATGCATCGGGAGATTTCTCATGTGGTTGATTTATAGTGTTCAGAGACTTTGTTGAGACAAAGTTTGGGAGATACAAAATTTTAGAGAGACAAAATTTGCGAGACAAAATTTTAGAAAACAACTTGGAGCCAAAATAATTGGAGAATACTGGTTTGATTTTATTCAAAAAATTTTATGTCTGGAAAAAGCTGTTTGAAGAAAACTCTTTGAAGACAAAGTTTATGAAGAAAGCTGTTTGATTTCAATAAAAACAGGTTGTATGTCTGATGGATGCCGAAGGCTTAGGCGGAGTTAGAAGGCTTTTCACACAATTCTGAGAAAAAAAAAATGCGGGGCGTGTTCAAAAACACAGTAAGAATGGAAACAAAAATGGGCGCCCGGGATGCATCACTCTTCTTCGCACTGCAACAAAGAAGAAAGAAAGGTGTTAGAAAAAAAAAAGAGGAAAAAAAAAAAAAAAGAAATCACATGCAAACTGGTTCATCTCTCAACCACTCCAAAAGCTGGTCAATTGTCCTCCTTCTTCGAATCTTCCTCCTCCTCCTCCTCCTCCTCCTCCTCAGAGATTTCATTCTCTGTTTCAGAGTCAAGCCAACCACAGGCGGAGGCGGTCATGTGCTCTTGGGAGGACATCTCCTCCCTCTTCCTCCAACTCCTCCTCTTCCTCCCTCTTCCTCCTCTTGAGTCGGAGGAATGGAGGGAGCTCAACTCCTCCTCTTCCATTCCCGAAATCCAGAATCATCCTCTGGTGAGGATGAGGAGGAAAATTGGCAAGAAAAATCTATTGGGGGGAGGGGAGCTCTTCAACCCGGCGTCTCTTTTGCCGAGACCTCGGAGTTCTTCATGAGATTATTTGGTGAGCAGCTTCATGGCGAGAAAAAAAAATTGGGACAGAATGGTCTTGAGGCGTGAGCGGTTATATAGGGTTAATTAGCTCTTAAGCGTGAATAATTTATTGCCTCAAATAACCACCACGCCCGGTCACGAAATTCCCATGAGCTATATTATCTAGGGGTATATTATTATGGATAATAAATTCTCCGTCTATTAGTTATATGTCTTTTAAGTAATCATATATCAAATTTTTGATAATTAAAATTTGGATATATTTATATAAATGTCATTTCCTTGTTGTTTGCCATGAAAATTCTTGTTTTAAATGATTTCGTTTTCGCCCATTGTTATTATTATATTAAACCTATTTCAAAGGAATTTCTTGCTTGCTTTTAAAAAATTTGATTTACCTCTACATATTCCATAAATATGCACTTACTTTTTTATCTTATGGTGTAATAATTTTTTCTTACTCATTGACTAAAAGGGTGCAATTTGCCTAGGTCAATGGTGCCTCTCCAACTCAAGATGGTGTGCAACATATTGAAAAGAGCAATATCAATGAAAAACCAACTCTAGCAAGAATGTTGAAGAAAAACAATTAGTCCTCTATAGTAGGGTGCAATGGAGGAACAAGAAGGTGAGAATCATGCACAAGTGCAACAAGGAAATAGTAGGCCAAGGAGTCATTGTGCTGCGGATCTGGTCAAAGGCTATTAATGATGAAAGGCTAGGGGAAGACAATATTGGTATTGCAATTTCGATGTTGGAAGACAACTGGAAAGGTAAAAGGTTTGGGTGACAAGGAATGTTTGGTTGTGTCAAGCAATTGGAGGTTCCTTGCATCATGGCATGGCCTATAAGTAGTGTTCAATTTGTGGAGGATTATATTTTTCGAGGCTTTGAGGTTTGTTGGGGACAATGATTGTCTTGATATTGATCCATTGGCAGTTGGAACTCTAAACCTAGGCAAAAGGGAGAAGTATCGGTTGCCGGACATTATCCTAGCAAAAGAGCCAAGTTGATTAGTGACACCAAGCATTGAGACAATGGTGAAGGTTAGGGGCTCAGATTGTTGTTGGAGTGATTGTATGCAATTCTTCACAATAGAACAATTGGTGGAAGCAAGAGCCACTTTTCAAAGTACATTGTTGATGAGAGGAGGACCTACATGTACACAATCTTGAGCATGCACTTCAAGATGAAAAAGAAACCCCAAACTGAGAAAAAGATACCTTTGCTAGGCAAATGGATATGTGCAAAAGCATGGCGGTATCCATGCAATTCCAACTTCTTCATAATTGGCAAAAAAGCGGTAGAGGGAACGGGGATTGCTTTACATGGAAATAATGGTTTGTTGAGACCAGCAGCTAGGGACCTTTTGCCAGGGAGATATTTGAAAAATATATTGATTTCAATCACGAGTCTATGCCACACAAAAGCGAGAAAGGGATGAAAAGGGAAGAAGCGGTTGTTGAGAAAAGGTTGCCATCACATTGTACTCAAAAGAGTATTTTGGAAGAAGTGAATTCCCTACTTGAGGTGGGAATTCTTCAATATCCCAACCTAGCTTTAGTAGGTTATGGAAGAAGCATTTCAATCATGTCACCATAGCAACTTCAAACAACTTTGCAAAGTGCAATTTATGTGCTAAGTTGAAGGAGACTCTTGATAAAGGCGTGCAACCTAGTCAAAGGGCTAGGATAAAGGGAGCATATGAAGGACCATATGGTGACCAACTATCATGTAGATCATGTTATTGGATGTGGAGGACTTTATGCATTGGAACCCAATAACTATTTATGTATTATACATGACAAGATGGACCAGCAAAAGACTTGTCTTCCACAATTCAAGTACATACCAAAGTCATGTGGAAGATCATACCCCTTCTGAGATCTCAATATTTTGGGGCAATCTTGCATGGGCAGAATCAAACCTACTATGGCCATTTTAGTTTGGAGTTGTGGAGTGATGGTCCAGTTTTTCATATTGGGAGTATCATGAGGTGTTTGAGAAACTATGAAAATGGATACAATGGTCACCTCGGGGACCTTCTGACTAGCCGGGCACTACATAGAGCATTGTTAGATGGAAACCCTAACAATATTGAAAAGTTCAGCAAGGCAAGGTTTAGGAAGCATGGGTCTAATGAACATGTTGGAGCTTCAACTTCGCGTGCTAAACCTCAAGATCTACCCAAAAGGTTTCTCTTGCAACTTGATAATTGTCTTTGGCCAAAATAAGAACGGTGGATGTTTTCTTTCCTATCCTACTTAACATTTGTGGGGATATTTGAAAAAGAGTTAATTTAGGGTTTCTTATGCCGGGCATACCCATGAGGATGTGGATGCATTATTTGGCAAAATATAGTTGTATCTTGAACAGCGACAAGCGGTGACCAACTTTCCTAGGCTAATGGAAATCTTGCATGAATGCACTACTCCAAACCTATAGCTTCTCTCATAGAAGAAGTGCCCGATTGGAAGAGCTTTGTGGATGGTTATACATTGGATCTTGAAGGTCATTCGGCCTCTGGGTTCACTTTTGGGTGAGAGATGGGATTCAATCTTCCAATGGAAGATGAGACCTTGAAGGATGATGAGTGGAGAGGAGGGGAGGAAATATAGGCGTAGAGATGAGAATGGCAAGCCTATGATACCTCTAGGTCAACCAAAAGCTTTAAAACCTACTGAAGAGGTGAAGCAATTGGGATTGACTAAGGAAGGAATCAAGACTATATAAAGCATTGGCAAACCAATCGGATGGCCTCTTAGGTGCCTTGGTGGCTTCTTTGGAAGAAGGTGATTAACTTTGTTGGGGAGATAGACACATCCTCGGATGAATTGAAAGAAGGGTGGTTGCCTAAAACTAGGTGGAAGACCTTAGCAGTCTTTGAGGATTTTTTGATGACAACTTGTAAGTAGCATTGCAAAACAATATGCTCCTCCTCCTTCTAACAAACACTATGTTGGTCCTAAGAACAATAGGCCAAAGTTTCTAGGCATGGATGCTTATGAACCTTCCACTGACTTGGAATGCCACCAATTTGTAGTAGTAAAGCCATCAGATTTTAGATACATATCGGTGTGGTTGGGGTTCACTATCTCGATATTTGCAAAGAAAGAAGGTAATATTGCTTCAACCATGCTTGGGTGGGAATGGTGGTGTCGGTGCATCAGTTGATAGCGTGTCGGATAAAGAAAGGTTTTAGGATTGTTGGACAAAGAAATGGAGGAGAAATCCAGGTGATCACGATCTTTGGCTAGACTATGAAAGTGTTTTTGTACTCATGGACTCCAAACACTATTCCAGCTAGTAATACGAGAATTACAATACGGAAGGGGATGTCGGGAAGAAGGCTATATGATATCATTGGGGGTGCTTGAAGAAAGTTGAATAACTATGTAAATTTTTGTTATCACGTTTTTATGATATGGTGCTATATTGTGAAATATTGACTATTTTGTAAATAACATGATATTACGTTTTCATAATTTTGAGGTGAAATGTGTGAATTTGAATATGCTACTAAAAACATGCAATATGAAATTTGTCCCAAAATTAAGACATAAACCCAATTTAATTGAATGATGGTTTAATCATTGTGCCCATACGACCACTATGGTCTCTTCACCCACTGTAATATATATTGTAATGAGCCCATTTATAAATATAAGGTATCTCAAAACTAGTATTTTTTGGTGATTAAGTAAACAATTTGCTTAATTTTTGTTGGAATTTGTGATCTCTTGTCTACCCACCTAAGAAAATAGAGCCAAAATGTTCAACTAAGAATCTTTTTCAACTAGAACTTTGGTTTCAATCTGTAATGAAATTCCTATGTTTGTTGCATTGTTTTTGTTCTCGACTCGCTTCTCAGAAAACTTGGAAGCTTGGATGCACTAACGGACAAAAAAATTGAATTATGGGCCGGTTTTGAATTCGGGATGCTCCTTTTTGTGTAAAATAACAGGGTTCCGAAAAAAAGTGGGAATGGAATGAGACCCACTTTAATTAAATAGTGCTTTAGAAGTTTCTTGACTTAGCTTTGCCATTATTTGCCGAACCCTTTCTCCCCCTAGCCATGTGCCATAATAAAATTGCACTCATTTGCTCCAGAGTTAGAACAAAACATTGTGCCATCACGATGACAACCAGGGTAGCCCTTAAGCCCAAATTTTTATAGGTGTAATTTAGAATGTGAGGCGAATCTTAGCTTTTTTCGATTAGTTATGTTGGCGATTTTGTTTCGGGCTTGAACTTGAGTTGTAGCAACCTTGGCGAATCTTTCATCCATCAAGTGATGGAATATATACTTTTTTCTCAAGTAAAATTTGGGTCTACAATATATATTTGTTATGTCTGTATACAGTTGTAAGCGTAATGCTCACATAATGAATATACATGTTACCAGACATTGGCATATGATTGTAAATCTCAATAGCTCCACATTAAGGACTAAACAACAACTACACAAACTTAGCCGAGGCACGATTGCATATTATGGTTGGGAAGCACAAACCGATTTGATTTCAGTCATCTTTTTAAGATTGGATAAACAACAGACCAAAAGCAAAAATACTCCAGGATTGCATACCTGGATGTTGGAACCGGATCATGAAATCCATATAATATGCATGGTTTTTTCCCTTTCCTTTTTTTATTTTCTTGGAGGTAAAGGCAATTCTAAAAAACTCACCAAGAATAGAATTCGTATTAATTTTACATGATTTTAGGGGGTTAAAGGGCGATTTTAGAATAATTACCAAGAATAAAATTCACATGGGGGCGAATCCAAGAATCCATCATTTAGTGATGTAGGCTAACTTATGAGTGGAGGGAGAAAATTTCGTAGACAAGGTGGTGATATTTTATTGGCACCACTCCTAATTGATCCTACTCAACAATAGTGAAAAAAAATGCAAATGTCCAAAAAAATAGCCTTTTGGCGATATTTCGAGCTTAAGGGCTACCCTGATGACAACCATGAAGCATTTCTGGCAGACTTGTTCACGGTTAATATAGTGCAAGAAAGTGTGGTGATCTGGTCTTACATGATAAGTTAAGTAGGCATTCTGATCTGCCAATATCATAGAACTGTAATTGTCTCTAACTACACGAAGTTTAGCCACGTTGAATATGTTAATGCAACCCAATGAACAACATTTAAATCTTAGAAGTCTCCTCATTTTCTGTTTGTCCATAAGGTTTCTTCTTCTTACAGAAGAGCATGCTCTCAAGCTAAAATCCACCTTGAAGTTTCTGGAAGATTGGCTAGAGAACATGTAATCTCGTTGCTCCTCATTGATGTCTTCATCTTCTGATGAGAGTTCTACTCTAGGGGTGACCTCCTCTGCCTTGAGTGGTGTATTGGTAGAGAAAAACAGACCATGCGAAGCTGTATCGGAATAAATCAGAGGCACAGTATTAAAAGGAGGTGATGGGCCATAAGATGTTGTGGCAGTAGGTGTTGTTGCAGCATCTTGATAAGGAGTACTTGCAAACATCTCCATTATAGCGGACTGGAATTCTGCAAACCCATGTATTACAATAGTGGTATGAAGAGGTGTGGATGCTGCAACATCATCCTCATCTGTAGTGAAGTCACATTGAGAGACGTTGTAGAGAATGTCGCAGTCTTCTGAGCGTGCTGCACAGTTTTTGTATTTCTATTTGAAGCAGGAGAAACTACAAATGGTGGGGGTAGCTCTTCTAATTCACCTGTTGAGGTGGCGCCTGTATAGTTTCGGCGGATGGAACGAAAGGCGATCGAAGCCTGCTATGTACAAGTGGTGATATGTGTAGGGAGGGGGCAGTCTACTTCCTATTGGACTTAGCAATGGTTGGAAAGGTGGTGGCAGTCTACTATTTGCTGGACTCGGATTGTCTTCGAGAAGCAACAAGGATCTTGTCGAGGAAGGAGTTGGAGAAGCATGGGCATCAGGAGAAAACACGTTCTGGCCAAGTGTTTTTTTGAACTAGAGGAACTGGAGACAACAAAAGGTGGTGGAAGTTTGTTCACAAAACGATTCACTATCTTCAACAACTGCAAAATAATAGGGAGACATGAGCAACATTCTCGACCGCAAAACGATTGTTATTCCAAAATACAATACCACACTGTGAAAATAGAAGTCCCATTAAAAATCACGGAAAAAGAAAACTAAAACCTATTCCAGAATATACTAAAGCAGGATAGTAAGACCAAACATATTCCATTTTACATAGAAGAAGGGTTCAGGGGCGACCCTTAAAAAGAAATTTTGGCGCCCTCACTTCTGTATTCCAGTCTCTTAGCTTTAGTCGCTAGCACCAGCGCCTTTGAAATTTATTGCAGAGGCTATTTTCCGTTTTGCATAGAGATATCATGGAGAGGTGAGTGCAAAAAATACATTGTACATCCAGAATTTGTAAAGAGTTGAACCCTATCCCAGAATACTATATTTCTTTCCAGGATAGCTAAACGTGTATTCCACTTTTGCTTTTCTTTAAAGCAAAAGTGTATTCCGGAATACACTTTTGTTCTTCTCTGAATCCGGAATACACTTTTGTTTCTCTTTGAAGCGAAAGTGTCTTCCGGAATACACTTTTGTTTTTTTCTGAAGCGAAAGTGTATTTTGTATTCTGGAATACATTTTCGCTTGAAATATACTTTTGCTTCAGAGAAAGACAAAAGTGTATTTGCCACTTTAGCTAGTCTTGAATGTGTATTCTGGAATATACTTCTGCTTTCTCTGTGTAGCAAACGTATATTCTAGAATATATTTTAGCTGTTTATGGAAGTGAACAATGTGGTTTTTCACTCTATTTAGATATCAAAAATGCCTGCAAATTTTCATATTTTTCCTTGCAAAGGTTTGTTTTTGTAAAGCTTAAGCATAACATTTCCTATCTTTTATTCCTGAATACGTTTTAGTGTCGGTTTGATATTCTTTTGTTACTTTTAACAACAGTTCTTCCACAGGCAAGAAGGAAGCAAGAGAACTCCCAAAAAGGCGCTCAAGTCAAGAAGCCTCATTCGCAGGCAGAGGTCCAGGAGACATCTGAGCCAGCAATATATGAAAACTTTCAAATGTCTAAGGGTTAAATATTAAACGTCTAAGGGTAATATTTAGTCCTAGAGACAAGAGGCAAGTGTCAGTAGAATTGAGATGTTACTATATATAGGTAAGGTTATCTACATTTTCTAATATATTACGGATAACTAATGCATGTTGGAGGATCAGGAGTGACATATTCGACAAAACTTGGACTTATTCAGATATAATAGATTGGGGTATAATTTTAAGATTACATGTCATGTTTTAAATTTTCTTGATACTTATAATTTTTACATAGAAACATAAACACTTGCTTTCTAAACTAATTTTTACGTGAATCTATTTAGAATTAGACATTTCGAGAATATAAAATTTTAATTTTCAACTAGTTCTTAACAAATTTAAAATTTGGCAATCAGGATAATTTGTAAATAAAATATTATGGTTTGATAAGTGAGTGACTTAAAATTATATGAGAATTTCACAATTTACAAACTCTTAGTACTTTAAAAATACTTTAAAAAAGGTGTTAGATTAATATTAATTAAAATATAAAATTTATATTTTAATAACAAATATTGAAAAATATATATTTCAACAGCAGCAAGGGACCGACATCCGGCCAGCAGAGGCACAAAAATCTATCTCTTTTTGCAACTTGCGTGAGGTGCACTGATAATTGTTTTCTTTATTTATTATATTTTATATACCATTTTTTATTTATATTTCAATTTTTCCAGCTTCCTAGAAGATGGATACCTTTTCTGGAGGATCACGCGTTCCATTGGGAGTCAAGCCTTTTATTTCCACCTAGCATAGCTACACAAATAGCGAGTCGAAAGTCGGACGTGGTGTCAACGAGGCTTGGATTTCAAGGGACCTTCCATACTTCGATAATGTTTTGCCTTGCATTGATGGCTACGTACCTTGGTAAGTTTGTATGAATTAAGGGGCATTAAAGTAATCTGAGCGTTGAAGGTTAAGTGTTAAACATCTAAGGCTAATATTTTGCCCTAGAGACAAGAAAGTTAAATGTTAAACGTCTAAGGGTAATATTTAGTCCTAGAGACAAGAGGCAAGTGGCAGTAGAATTGAGATGTTACTATATATTAGTAAGGTTATCTATATTTTCTAATATGTTACGGATAACTAATGCATGTTGGAGGATCAGGAGTGACATATTCGACAAAACTTGGACTTATTCAGATATAATAGACTGGGGTATCATTTTAAGATTGCATGTCATGTTTAATTTTTCTTGATACTTATAATTTTTGCAAGTTCTAATTATATAGCTTTATCTTTAAATTTAAAGTATAATTGTTATAGAAACATAAACAATTGCTTTCTAAACTAATTTTTACGTGAATCTATTTAGAATTAGACATTTCGAGAATATAAAATTTTAATTTTCAATAGTTCTTAACAAATTTAAAATTTGGCAATCAGGATAATTTGTAAATAAAATATTATGGTTTGATAAGTGAGTGACTTAAAATTATATGAGAATTTCACAATTTACAAACTCTTAGTACTTTAAAAATACTTTAAAAAAAGTGTTAGATTAATATTAATTAAAATATAAAGTTTATGTTTTAATAACAAAGATTGAAAAATATATATTGAAAATTATATTTGATACATTTCATTTAAACTTTCTTTAAACATTAAAAAAAAACACTATTTTAGCATATAGAGTTCATCTTAGATGAAAAATTAATTTTAAATAGATTAAATTAAAAATTAGTATAGAAAATGATTTTAAACATTGATAACTTTCATACTTTTTATCTGAAGTTAAATTAAAAATTTTATAAAAATCAACAAGGGTTAAAAATATATATAATCTTATCATGGCATCCTTGAATATCTATTAGATTTGAATAAGTCTAAATTTTATTAAATATGTCATCAGTGAGGGGCACGGCTGGAAAGTACAATACCCTTATTTTCTTGCACATCTACGGAAGTCTTAGACAGAAAAGGTACGATGACAACGAGTTTAAATGTATGGGGACCATCAATGAAGTTTCTGAGGTTGCCAGCCAGTCTAGACGATATGAACGACTCTTCGTTGAAATATCCCAAGGGTTTATAGTTATCGATACGACATTTTTTAGATGGGCTAGGGGTGAACCCGGAAGCACATGGCACACTATATCAACAAAGAGAGGCTTGATGACATCATAAAAAGGCTCCAATCTACTCAAAGTGAGAATGAAATTGTAGAAGAAGAAAGACCCAACGTTGCTGGTCCTAGTCAGGATGAACAAGACAAAAGTTCTAGTGAATCAGAAGAGCAGCAATAGAGGAGCAGGCCACGAGGTATCATTGCAGCTAAAAAACCAAAGAAATGCAAGGTGCAGCAAATTGCAGTGTAAAAAATTCCAGAAGAAAGCTCCCAAAAAAAAAAAAAAGCCTTTTAATCTGCTCATCAGAACAGACTTTCAATCTGCTCAAAACCTTAGAAGGTAGACATCAGATCCATTTGCAGCCCTAGAACATAATCAGGTCTTTTACATTCTAAGCCAAGATTTGGTACACTAATACATTTATTTTATTAGAACCATTAGTCAATGTGTACATCGTAGAGTATTAGTAACATTACTGATTGCATGATCTACAACCATTGCTATCCATTTGTTTAAATAAGACAATGACTATTTATTTCAAGAAATCCATTACTTGTATTAGAGTAACTTACAGTTGATCCAAACGTGCCAAAAAAGCACAGGAATCAGAATGTTTACCGTGTGCCCACATTTTTTTAACAAGTGTCTTAGTACAACATGTGTATTTATTTTATAAACCCAAATTCCTTGTCCGAAATGAACTTGAATACTGAGTATAGAGCAAAGAAACCTCTTACCTGCATCCACAGACAAAAAACAAACATAAGAATGGTTGCAACGTAAGGGATAGTAGGTGTCATGGGTTTCTTTGAGGTTATCCCCCTTCACTATAACAATATTCAGGCATAATGCCAAATGTAAGAATCAATATTAGCAGACAGGCCCTTTTGGTATGTCAAAGAAACTTTAAACTGTATAATTCTTAGTCATGCATGCTTGTATATCTAGTTATGCTGCAGATTCAAGATAAACATATGAAAACCAATGTAACCAGCATCCTAATGCCTTAGCATAATTTATTATAATTGCTGTCATAGGGAGAAATCCATGGCAGCAGATATAAGCATTAGCTATTCTCAAACTGTTACAAAAGACCAATAGCAGTTTAGATCCTACTTTGTGCATGCTATTGAATCCATTAATGCCCCAGAACATATATCACTCTAAGCTAAGAATGTATCACTTTGCTATCTTATTTCTTTTCTCAAGATTAAGCTGAAGTTTTAGATCAGAGCTAACTTCCAACTACTGCATGATTTCTCGGGTTATATCTATGGATTAGAGAATGTATCAAGAGAATTCAACTCCAAACTTAAATTTAGCCCATCGAATATCAGGATGTCTCCACCTTATACATGTATTATTATTATTATTATTGGGGCTGCTATTCTGATAGGCGATTTTTAGAAGCCAGACTGGTCCCTAAGAGGTGCATGAGATTCTGGATCTATGGATTCTGTAGGCTGTAGGTTCTGTTATGACCTATATCAGAGATAGTTTAACACCTTATTGACTTCTCCTTAATTTATATACTTTAGATCTAGATAGCCTACTATAAAATGGTATGATTAGGAAGAAGTATATGTAATTTGAGGAGCGCCCAATGGTGGTGGAACATTCTGGAGGTGCTGTATGCATAGAACCAATAACAACATTGTTGTTGACTATCAGATCTTCCTCAATCTCCATGTTCGAATCTGCATGGCCTTTTGCATATCTTTAGAGATGGAGATGTCCAGAGGCATAGATTCAGTCTGCTTCCCCTCCTCTACATCTTTGGTATCATCCTTTGCCACATTCAATGCTGGCACCACACCGAAATGTACTGACGTACCAAAAAAGGAGATCATCATAACCGTCTGGAGAGAAATGCAGGGCTTTACAGACATGGAATTGCTAGAAAGGCTCCTGCAAAAAGTTGTAGACAAGGTCTTTACGCTGAAAAAAATGTCCAAGGAGTTGCACAAGTAAGTTTGACCTTAACTTCAATATGTACGCAATTGTTATTCCGGAATACACGTTACTTTTTTAGAAAAGTAAAAGTGATTCTAGAATACACTTTCGCTTTAGAGAAAAGCTATTGTGTATTCCGGAAAACACTTTCACTTTTCACTTAAGCAAAAGTGTATTTTGGAGTACACTTTTGGTTTAAAGTGAAGCAAATTTGTATTCCAGAATACACTTTTGCTATCCCTGTGTAGCGAAGGTGTATTCTAGAATATAAAACTAATTTTGCATTTTTTGTCTTGCTTTTTTCAGGATTTTTGTGATTTTCTTATTGTTGTCTTGGTTGTATTTCAGCCAAAAGAATGTCATAACATGTCAAACATATTTGATGGGACAATTAAACATGGAGACCTGGGACAAATATAAAGAACTTTACCCTGCTGTAACTTCTGATGAACGCATCATTCAATACGCTCCAAATTTTGAGGCTGGGTACGTTGTCTTCTTGTGTTTCTTCTTTAGCTTATATGTTTTACACTGTTGCAGGAACATTTTCTTGTTACATAGAAAAAAGAAGAACAAAGACCTACCAGAGGGCTTCATACACTTGGTAAGGACAGACCTGGAGGAAAGGTCATTAGCGGACAGGCGGATTATAGATGTTGAGCCATCCGACTACGAGAGGTTTAGCCTGTTTTATCAAAACAACCCATTTTCAATCATTCATGGGGACTGCACGAGATTGGTTAGAACAGTAAAGCCACAAGATTTCACTTTGGTCATAGCAGACCTTCCATATAGCTGCAAACTAAAGGACAGCCACTATGACGACTAGCCTTTCAAAAACTCTGAATTTAATGTGTTCGTCGAGGGTATTAAACAGATCACAACTGTCAAGCATTGGCGTCTTATTGTGTTTCATTTGAGCATGCAAGCAGGACTTGTCGAATCCACCTTCAAGAATCAGTTCGAATTCCCTGTACAGGCAGGTTACAAAAACATGGTCTGGTGAGGTTCTTATTCTGGAATACAGTTGTTTCTTACTTTAGTTCATGTTTCGATTCTGTTATTGAAGTTGCTTACATGTTAACCTTCTTGTCTTTATTTTCTATTATGGAATGCGATCTGTAGGTACAAAACAAATATTAATTACCATGGTGGAGGACCTAGGTGGCTGAGCAAGGTGGAATATTTCATGTTGCTTATTGAAGTTTCGATGGAAAGCGGGCCATGGAACATTTTAATACAGTAGTCTTGCCAAAAATTTTTAATGTCTTAGAGTTTCCAGCAGTATTGCAGAAGCTGCAAGACCGTAATGCACAAGGCAGGATAGTTAATCACTATCAAAAACCATAAAAGCTGATCAACCATCTACTTGACATGTTCTCACATCCAGGAGATTGGGTGCTTGATGCTTTTCTGGCTCTGGTTAACAATCGCTTGTGCACTTAAGAAGGGCCGCAATTGTATAGCCGTGGACATAGATAAGGAGGCTGTGCACTTTATCAAGATGAGATTGGCTGTGTTTATCTACCCTATCAGACGAGAATCAAGAGTTAGGCACTAAATCTTCATCTAATTATGTCAAGATGACATCTTTAGACAAGTTCGTCGGTGTTCTTCAGAGCAGCTAGGCCGCGGCGATATGCAGCATCTATGGCGTCCCTTGCTTTGCCTGATGGCCGGACTTTGGAGGATCCCGCTGATTTGCAGAGGTATGTGCATGCTCATTTCTCGGGGTTTTTGCTTGGCGCACTCTTCCCTATGGCGGGGAGATGCGGGATCTTGTTTTTGGAAACATTAAGCCATCTATTACCTGTGACATGAGAGCCCCCGGGCAGAGCTCTCGAGAGGATTTAAGCGGAGGCGTGTATGTGCATGGCCAAGGATAAATGTCCCAGGCTGGATGGCATCCCGGTGGAGTTCTTTTAGACTTATTGGGAGTGGGCTGGTGAGTACGTGGTACGGTGTATCTTGAGTTGCTGCGGTCTTCTCAAATGGATAGGATCTTGAATACCGCATGCATTTCCTTGATTCCTAAGGTTAAAGCCTAATGCTATTAATGATTGGAGGCCTATGTCCTTGTTGTCCCTCGTGTACAAGATTATTACGAAAGCCCCTGGCAGAGAAGTTAAAGCCGGTGTTGACTTCTTCCATTAGTGAGGTGCGATCGGGTTTGTTCCAGGAGGAACATTTTGACTAATGTTGCGAGCTTATGAGGGGCCTTTATTGGGCCAGAGAACAAGTCAAGGCATTGCCTATCTTAATCTTGACTTTGCCAAAGCTTTTACGATAGTGCTGGGGGGGTTCTTACGCCATGATGTTAGCATTGGGCTGTAGGTCCACGCTTTACGAGATAGTCATGAAGTTGCATAAATCAGCACGCGAACGGATGGTGTAGGGTGCACCCTCCGCCTTTTTCTCCTGGGGCGAGAGGGTGCATCGTGGGTGCCCTTGGCCTATTTGTTTTGTTTCACGATTATTGGCGGTGGCATTGTCACCGATTGTTTTTGGCGGCCGGTTGAGGAGGGGGTGGTGGATGGACTTGGGATGCGGGGATGGTAGTGCCACATTATTAACCCGGTTCGCCGATGAGCTTTCCATCTTCTTGGTGAAGAGAGGAATTAACGGAATGTGAAGGGTTCTTTGGATACTTTCTCCTTGGCCTCGGGCATTCTTCTCGAATTGGGGTAAATGCTCCGCATTATGGGCCCGACCGACCGGCCTCCCCTTGTTTGACTCTATTCCTGGAAGGTGCTTATGTAATGTGTGTACTAAAGCTATTGTATTCCCTTTGGGGGATGTTTCCATGGGGGAGGGTGTGGGATGAGATTTTGGGGAGGTTGCGTAAACACCCTCAATTGATGGAAGTGTAGCAAGTTGTCCATGGCGTGTGGGATCACTATTGCCAAGTCAAGTATTTTTAGCACTCATGTGTGCCCCGGCCTCTGCGATGTTAGCTCATGAGGGTAAGATACGTGCTTTGGATAAGATTGTTCGAAATTTTGTGTGGGGCGGGGATGATGAAGGGGCGGTTGTTAAAAGTGACTTGGTGGAAGTGTCTCAGCCCGGGGAGGATGGGGGGCTTGGCCATTCCCGGATTTGGCACTGCATAGTAAGGTGTTGGCCTCCCAAGTTTGTTTGGAGCGCCTGCGGGGATGGAGCATCTTCTCCAGTGGTGCGCTTGTTGTTGATCTCTTTGCCATTGTGTGGCGTTTGGGGGGCCTGCGTGCATGTGGAGTTGCCACGGGCACGTTTGTATGGTCTCAGACCTTCCCACATGCATCCCCTTTTTCCACGGGGGGTTTGCGGGCTTGGGATCGTAATGCGTGTGCTCTTCGCCTAGATTATGCCTCGGTTTATCACCACTCTTCTCCTTTCTTGTGGGTTCCCTCTATACCCTGCGCAAGACTTGCCCTTTTACGCCAGGCATGCATGCTGGGATCGGGACCCATTGGGGGCGAGCTGCTGTGCTCACACCTTGGAGGATTGGTATTGGGGTGGTCATTTAGCGTCGTAGGGAGTTCTTCGAGCACTTTTCGCTGAAGGGCGTGACGAGCTATCACGAAACAAGTGGCGGGAGTATTCCGCTACACATACCTATAGTCCCTGGGGATGATGTGGTGGTGCGGTTTGGAAGGTTCATCCGGATGTTGTGTCTTCTTTTTTTACGTGCGGTCTTGTTACGGGTGTTGGCTATTCATGACACTCGCCTTCTCGGGGCAAGTGGTCTCTGCAGCCTTCGGGTTCTCGATGGCTTCCGGTTTGGACATGGACATGGAACTCACTTCCCCAATCAAGGTTAGGGTGCTTCGTGGGCGTGGTGCACTTCTGTATCGGGGTGAATGTTCTTGTGAGTCAGTTTTAGGTGGGTATGAGCCCTCTTTGCCCTTGTTGTGGCCTTCATCATGAGGCGTGGGCATTGTCAGTTTATGCCCTCACTTGCGGGCTACACGGGATTGGGTCCGAGCTCGTTTCGGTGAGATTGACTAGCCGATTCTTGCTGCTTCATGTGTATCTCGGTGCTTGGCGCTCTTGCGGCAACCTTTGCATTTGTCGCGTGGTTTGGTTGGTGTGGTTGATTTGGAAGTGGCCCAGTTGTGGATCTTTTCGGGGGATTCAGCGACCGCGACCTCTCGATTCCTCGACTTCGGTACAAGCTATTTCAAAGCTTTCTGGTGTTCCCAGGGATTAGTAGAGCGAAGTTTGCCATTTGGCTGGGATTTCTTGGGTGTTGTAGATGGTGATGGTCGGTTTTGTCTGGCAAAGTAGATTCTGCGATTTTTGTGAGTTTGTTATGGAGTGTCGGTATTATTTGTCTCTTTGGGGCAGTTCTCCTTCCTCCTCACTTGCTTTGTAACATTACCATTCTTTTAATATATTGATGACACAGTTCTTCAAAAAAAAAAAAAAGAGATATAGCCTCTATTTACAAGCTTTTTAGACGATAAAGCTACCTTTGCAGAGCTAAAAGAAGTAGCTCTAGCTACTTTTCTTGAAGACAATGTAGAAACAAACAAGGGTAAATCACCACAAAAAGAGCAAACGACAGAGAAGGACCAAGCTGAGACAAGCGAAAAAAATGAGGAACACTATGATTTGGATCTCTGACTTGTCTTATGCAAAATATTTATTGTTAACACTAAATTATTGTCTTGGCCGCTCTTGTGGCAGCAAGCCTTGCATCTGTGCGTGGCTGATTTGGAAGCGGTGGCGGTTGTGGAACTTTCAGGGGGTTCAGCAGCCTGCAGCCTCTCTGATTCCTCGACTCAGGTACAAGCTATTTCAAAGCTTTCTGGTGTTCCCGGGATTAGTAGAGCGGAAGTTTGCCATTTGGTGGGACTTCTTGGGTGTTGTGGAGTGTAGTTTTTCTGTGAGTTTGTTGTGGAGTGTCGAGGTATCGCTGTCTCTTTGTGGCAGTTCTCCTTCCTCCTCACTTGCTTTGTAACATTACCATTCTTTTAATATATTGATGACACAGTTCTTCAAAAAAAAAAAAAAATTATTGCCAAGATAGATATACTAAGAAAATTTAGAGAAATAATTATTTTTCTTTCTAATTTATTTTGATGTTTTTGATATCTTACTTTCAGATATTGTATATTCATATCTAAATTTTGCCATTTTCAAGTGCTTTTCTTCACAAAAACAAGGTTTTCCCATAATCAGGACCCAAAACGCAGGGAAAAACAATCTTATCCTTTTGAAATTCTTAACTTTTTATAAAACGGGTCAATGTTTAGAGCATGGTGTTTTTTTAAAGGGAATCTTTGAAACGGGAGTGTTGCAACACTTCTGTTTAATTTGCAACCTTGTTGGTAACAATCTAAAAACTTCCTCAATGTTTCTGCACACCATTGACGACCAGATAGCAATATGAAACAACCTGAATCTTCTAAGTGGGATCGAGGATAGATCCACTTAGTTTTGGATTCAGGTGGCACTTGTTCGAAGTCATCCCTGTTAGTATCTCTCTTAGGAAACGTTCTGCACAGCACACCATTCAGGCTGAAGACAATGATTTTGTCACAAGTAGGTGGAGACTTGAAGCATGAAAAACAAAAGGGTTCGTCATCAATGACTTGTTTGCAATACATGCCAAGCACGTTTTGTCGGAAAAAAATAATTATTCGCGCCTCGCGTGATTTACCTTTCATCATCAGTGTCTTTTGGGACGTCACCATTAGCTTCATCCTCTATTTCATTCCTCGGAGTCTGACTGCCAGAAGCATCAACTCTATCATTTAGTTCGAATACTTTTTTCTCTACTATAATTTATCTTAGCTCTTATTGCTTAAATCCAACCTTGTCTCTTGATTTTTTGAATCAAGGTTTATGACAAGCATAGAATTTGTCTCTCCCCCTCCCCCGGGGGGCCCCCTTCCCCCCACAAGGTGAGATCTTATCTACCATAGTTGCCAAGCGTTTCTTCATAATCTCACGTTGTAGCTGCTCGGCCTGTTGCTTGCTTTTTTGAACACTCTGTTGTATCTTTTGAAGATGATGATAGCAAGTTAGTCTTTCTCCTTTTGTCTGAGAGGACACCAATCAGCCTTGGCTAATACTTTTTCAAAAAACCTGTCAAGAAAGTCCTTGGACTGGTCATCATTGATGAAGCTTAAACATCTTCTTCCTGTATTTAGGGCTTCTCTACCAATATACCTTCCAACATGAAGTTCACAGCAAGTGATATCAAGAGGGTTGAGAGCCTCAACAAGATAACTAGATAGATTGATCGCAAACCCATTTTTATTCAAGGGCCCTTCTCGTTTGTCATCAATTCAAGAGTAATGTCCTTATGGAAGAGGTCAGGCACAGTGCTCTCTTGGCAATCAATCACTTCTTCCTCGTCATCTGCTTTGTAAAATACATTTTTCAAGAAAGGATCATCTAAAAGAAAACATTGCCATGTACCTTTATCTAACGACCCTTTAATCATCATCTGGCACCAGGAATATCATGATGAAAATTATATAAGAGGCTTTATATTGCACTTCCTTCAGGGCCATGATACACCGCGGGTTTGCATGATCGGGGGGATCATGTATGAGTAGGCATGCGATCGTGGGCGATGATGGGATCATTTTAAATGTTCACTATGCCATGATATACTGCGTGTATGCATGATTGGAGATTGTGTAGGAGTTTAACATGCGGTCATGGGCGATAAAAGGATCATCTTGAATAGTCCTTGAGCTTAAATCTTATGGGCCATAATTGGTTGCAGGTAATAGAGGTAAACTTGAGCTAGTAGTTCGGCTCAAGGAGGTAATTAAGGGGGTGGTTCCCTTAAAACCACAACTTATTACCTAAACTAACGTAATGTGCTACTCATTGTAGGCCAGTGAAGGAGAGCAACGAGGAGGGAGCACATTACGAGAAGATAGGAGTTGAAGATCTTGTACTTAATTATGAACTCCTAAACATGTTGTGATGATATTATGTGTTAACTTTTATAATAATAACTATTATAAGGCTATATAATTTTGTATAAATATGTAAGTATAGCCTTATAATTTATGTTTTAAGTAAATATTGGAAGTTGATCATCTCAATAAAATTGAAATGCTATATTTCTTATTATTGTTGATGCAGGTTCATCACCTTACCGTAATGCTGAGAACAACATTATGCTAAGGCGGGAAGAATATGACGTTCCCCTAGAAAATACGGTATAAATATGTATATTTTAGGCCACTGCTAGTTTTTTTTTACTATTTTCTTTTTTTTTTTTTCGGTCGGATGTAACTAACCAAAGACAATTAAAAGCACGTTGCAAACCAAGAAGTTTAATACTTTTGGCGATTCTCTGTGGAAGAGCACTTTGGAAGCAAGTTGCAATTTCAAGAAGCTATGTGGTGCAGGCATCAAAAAACTAGGAGTTAATATCCTAAATTAGTGGTCACAATCCTTATTTTTCGGTTCGAATTTTTATTTGCTGGCAAACAAATTGTGGGGTTTCCTTCAAAATCCGGCAAATAATCTTGAGTTTATATTCAAACTCCAGTGGCGCATGACACTTATTGGCAAATTATCTGGTTAGAGCTATTGCGGATTTCGAAGCCTGATGTGCAGGCATCGAAAAACTAGGAGTTAGGCCCTTTTTCCACAGCAGTCTTATTTTGTGGCTGTCACATTTTTATAAGACACCCTTTTGGGCTCCATGTCAGCTCCATGTCATGTATAGGACATGTTCTAAAAAATCAGTTTTCCATTACTTAAATATAAGACACATACTTTTCTGAACATATATAAGTCAGTTTCCTATTTCGATTTTCTGTTTTTGTCCCACATAATTTTTCTGCGCCGCAATCTTTTACCGTATTTTTCTGCCACGTTATTTTTGAGAGCGATCTGCGGCGTCCAACCACGACGCCTCGCAACAGCTGATCCAGACCAGGGAAAAGGCGAAAGTCGGCTCTCCAGACCCTTCAAATCTTGCTTGCAAATGCAGACCCTTGAAACCTTGCTGCAAAAAAGGTTGCCCCAAAGTAATCCGATCTTGCCAGTTATAATCGAGCAGGTTAGAAAGTTGCGAAGGACCTCAGAAGCAAGGATTTAGCTCTACGAATCAAAATCGGACGGATTTGGCTAAAAAAAATTGAAGGCCAGTTGATCGGCATCAAAGGTAGGTTTTAGACAGGGAATCGGAAGCAGACTCGGATTCTATAGTGGATGAGAGCAAGCCAGATTCTATAACAGATGAGAGAAGATTTACAACACACCAGGGTTCCACACTCGGATTTTAGATATTCGATGCTAGAAATGATCTAGACAAAAGGGTATAAAACTATTTTCCTGCTTAGAATCACATCATAGAAAGCGGACTTCTAGAAAGTTCTTACGGAGGATTTTGCCAGCAATTAGCATCAACAACATCATAGAAAGCGGACTTCTAGAAAGTTCTTACAGAGGATTTTGCCAGCAATGTTAGCTTTTCTTGCAAGAAGTGCTCAGGTGCGCTGGATTGAAAGGCTCTTTTTCTCAAAATTTGTTGTGCTCTTTTTCTTGCAAGAAGATATCTGCATTTGTGCTTCATCCTCACTAAGAAGAGATTATGTGCCTATTTCATGCTTTTACAATATTTATTTGCTTGAATCGAAAGTTTTCATGCATTGATCCTACTTCATAGACGAAAAAACAGTTTGGGGCAGACAAATGGGTACTACAAGACCGACGTGTTCCAAAAGGCAGAGGCTAAGTCTACTGCTGCAATTGGAAATGTTTTAGTTAAGGCGAGGGGAAATTTTAAAGATGTCCGGGCGAATTTGCTGGCAGAGAATGTCGTTCGTTAGAAAACCGGAAGTGCTTAATGGATTCGGCTAAAGCTCCTCCTACAGGAGAAGTAAGAAGTTTAAATCCTAACATAGAGAACACCCCCGCCTCTTTTCTCATGAACGAGGAAGGAGTCTTAATTCTTTAGAAAGTGCTGTTGTGAGCAAAGGCAAATTGGAAAAAGAGTGGCTAAATTCATAGTGGCGTAAATAGTTTTAGGGAGATGCAAAATGCGAGGGAATCGCCTGGATAAGTTTTCCATTTGTGGATCTAAGATGAGTGGTGAGTTATATGAGAGCAATCATACTTCTTCTACAAGTAACATTCCTAGTGGATCTAAGCTCCATTGGAAGCGGAAGATGATGGAAGCTTTCAGAATGGGGAGATTTTGATGACGTGAAAGTGTTAAAGATGGAAGATCACATTGTGGAGAGTTTTCTACCATGTCCAGTTCAAGCAGTTCAAGTGGAGGCAGCCCAACTCCAGATTTTTCTAGAAAGTCACATGCTATTAGAGCCAAGAAAAGTGGGGAGATACACTCTGGGAAGAACTCTAGTGCCAGCAATTCAAGTGAAAAAAGTAGTGTTTCTGCAGGAAAGGTTCCTAATATTGGCAACATTCTTGGAAATGGTGGTATGTCCTCTGGCAGCATGAATGGAAATACTAAAAGCATAAACATGTTGGCCGATGCATCTGTTAATGGAATGGCAGCAAGTCTTTTTTGGTACAGGGTGCAGTAACACGTTTTAGTCAAATTTTAAAGGGTCCCCTATCGGCATTTCCTCTTCCCATTGCCAGAAAAACATGGAAAAATGATCCTCTTTCGGACCTTCCCAGCAGGATAGCATGAAGTATTTCCTGGGTAACACTGCTGCTATCCTGGTATTTGCCCTTTTTGGATTTCTTCTTCAATTGTTAGGAGCCTTAGCACTTGGGTAATTTTGTTCTTTCCTTGAAATTGCTTTTCTACCATTGCAGGGTTGGTCAATTTAAAACATGTGTTATTCTTCTTTGGGATTTTCTGATACATCTGCTTATGTTATTGTGTTGATGCAGAATTATTGGTCCATAATTACGCTGCATCGAGAGGAAGCTCAGGAGCACTTCCATTGAGTCTTATGTTGTAGATATTCCAGAGGGAAACACAAAGGTAGATACATGTTTTTTTGTGGAAACTCTGATCAAGTGCAACCTCAAGTGCTTGGATATTTCAGAAAAGCTTGCTTCTCAATCAAGTTCAAGTTCAGATAATGCAACCCATTTTGTAACTAAGCAATGCATGAGAATGCATATAACATGGTCTAAACATGTCATGGGACTCTGAAAGTGTAGTAGATTTTCTTTGTTTACATAGTGTGTGCCCACCTGATATAGACCATTGATTTTGAAATCTCAACTCCCTTTCTGGATTCTGCAGTCACTTCTTACACGTTAGCCGTCTCAAGTTACATCAATGGACTCGGTTTAGGGTCAAGTTCTCGTCAAGATATAATATATCTAATTTGGCAGTATGCATTGTTATCGTGGCCATTGGGAAAGCTGCAAAATGGTTGCGGAAAACAATAACAGACTAAATGTTCACATCAAGATTCTTGCAACTGCTGCATGTGTTCCAGCAATCAGGGATGTAATTGCACTTGGTATTAGTGTTAATGTTACTGTAAATATTCTACAATTTTCTTTTCAACGATATTTGGTGAGATTTGTTAGTACTTATAGTTTCTACAAAGCAGCTTATATTTTCTGTGAAGAGATATGAAGCTGTAATTGATGCTTATTTGGATGGGTTGGAGGCAATCGGCCAACAGGATCTTTCAGGTGTTGCAAGTGCTGCTTCATTTTTTGTCAGCCGTGTGGATACTTTGATTGACAAAAAGCTAGACCAAATTGAAACTGAATAAGCTTTAGCATGCGTGTGTTGGAAGCGTAGTTAGCCCATGCATGTGTTGGAAACGTTATTTTGCTTCTGCATGCGTTACAAAATTGGACTTTGTGCTAGTGTTTATTGAAGGTATTGCAGTAATTGAATCTCTAACTATAAACGTTTTTCTCAATAGAATAGAAGAACCCACTTCAGCTAAAGTATAATTATTGAAGATGCTATAATTTGAGGTGGGCGGAGTTGTGGACGACACAACCCATGTATCAGTTGATATCACTTTATTTTGAAGGAAACCTTGTGGTGCGATTTTTCCATAGCTTGTGGGCCAAAAAATCCAAAGGCTCCACCTTAGATCAATCCAAGCAAAAGTAGAAGAAACCTTAAATCCCATTGTTTTTTGGCCGCCACTAGCAGATACAAAACTTTATTTCAACTTCAAAACACTTGGAGAAGCGATGATAGTGGTTGGCTTATCTGTGACTAGATTAGCTCCAGCGATATGCCGTTTGCCACCAAAGTAACAGAGCAATATTAGCCCTTAACACTTTTGCATAACCCTGCTTATTTGCATATTAAGCAACCAACGTGAAAACCTTCTAAGTGTTTAGCAATGTTGAGAATAACGATGTTGAGAAAAAAACCACAAAATGTATATTGGCCCATGACTTCCAGGTTACAAATTTCATAAAAGAATAATAACCTTCAAGAAAAACCCTTAAGGGAAAATCGTAAAAGGAAATATCTGCCTTGGGAAAATTCATATCCATTGTCATTTTTTGCCATTTCCAAGGCAAGTTTAAGCTATCCATGTTAAGTGCCGATAAAGTTGCGAGTAAGATTTTGATTTTGATTCTGATGCAATTCTTCAGCGACAACGCATTTAGTAACCGTTGCTATGATACGTAGCTAGAGAGCATCCAAATCGCCCTTCAGCGGCGACATCGAATCAAATCATTTGGCTTGGACCCTCCAAGCCAAATCAGCCTAATAACACTTGCCAGGACCTTCAATGTGAAGGGTCCCGAGATAGCAATGCACAGAAAATGTTTTTCTTCTCGTTTTTTCTTCCTAGTTTGTCCCATCCAACCAGGTCCAGCCAAGTGGAGGCACTTTCGCAGATCCCCCACCAATAAACGTAATACTTGAGTTGGGTTTGCTAGATCTGCAGCTTCGAAACCATTCAAAAGTGGAATTTTCATATTTTGAACAAAAACATTTGGCAAGGCAATACTGTAGGTTTAAATCCTGTATATTCTTAAACTAATTATTACTATCCATAATTCAAATCTATAAGTAAGTCAATATAGGGAAATGTTTGCTTGGCCATCCATAAATATCCTTATGCATTGACTCGCTTCTCCAAATGCAAGGGAGTCGGGAAAGAGAAATGTTCGTGGCGGCCTTGGCCGCCGCGATAAATTTCTTGTAATATAAGACATGTCTTATAATTTTGATTTTCCACACTGCAGCAATTCAACCTGTAAAAACTCAAAGCTATGAATTTGAATTCGAACTGCAGCAATTCAACCTGTAAACACTCAACGCTATGAATTTGAATTCGAATGTCAAAGTGACGGATCGATTTGAGTGACATTCAAGTGACTAGCAATGCAATGGATCCTGTTGAAAGGAATTAAAATTCAAGTGACATTCAAGTGACTAACGATGGATCCTGCTGCCAATTCACAGCTAATGATCCTGCTCACGAATCCCGTTCATCACAGGAAGATCCCTTGCATGATCCTTGATTGCTGCTCCTGCCAACCCTAATTATGCAAACAATACAAATACTTCAGCTCCTTCATTTTTTAGAGAAACAAGTGTTTTTACCTTTGTCTGCTGCTTCAAGTACGGGAAAAATGATCCTCTCTTCCATCTGAGCATGTTCTTGCATTAAATCCAATAATCTGCCATATTCTTTCCATAGCTTTTTGGTCTTCATGCCAAAGCTAATCTTGATGGGAGAAGCGGTGGTAGAATCAAGCTTTGTGGAGGCCAATTCATCTGCGAGCTCCATGACCTTACCAATATGTCATAATATGCTGTGATGCTGCAAAATTGTGAGGTTAACAAGTGCAGGAGGAGGCTGATCCATGAGATCTCTAGAAACCGACATGTCGAGCAAATCTAGATCCATCCTCACCGGACCATAGCTTGGAAAGCAAGGCATGCGTTTGTAATAAGTGAGCAATTTTTGTGTGGCATCCAATCCGATCCGATTCCAGTGATGCTTCGATTCCAGCAGTTCTGGGCGATGTTTGCAGTTCCACAGCAGTGATGTTTGCAGTTTCCAGCAGTGATGTTTGCAGTTCCAGTCGTTCTGGGCGAGTGCAGCAGCGTTTCTTCTCCTGCTCCATTTTTGGGACATCCTAAGTATACGGCAAAGACGGACTCTGATTGGTTAGCTTTTGTTGTCTTATTTTGTAGCGGGGGGTTTCCCCCGGAAGAAAATAAAACTCCCATGTTGTACGGATGTGATATGCGACATATCTTAAAAGTATTAGTGGAAAAACCACCATGTCCTATATGCTTATGTGGCCCAATCATATCTTCATAAGGCCTTAGTCTCCTAAATTTCCGGTGACAATCCTTATTTTCCGGTTCGATATTTTATTTGCCGGCAAACAAATTGTGGGTCTCCTTCAAAGTCCAACAAATAATCTTGAGTCAAAATCCCGTGGAGCATGACACTTATCAGCAAATTATCTGGTTAAAGCTATTGGGGATTTCGAAGCCTACTGATGTGGTGTGGTGTAAAAATTCTTCGTGTGATCGAAGAAGCTTCTAGGCTTAAATGGGTCGTGATTCTACACAGACTTAGGATAGGGACAAGAAGACTCCTGTCTGAATGGATCGTGTTTCGTACGGCAGTTGAATACGGGAAGCTTCTTCCAACGTCTCAGCCAGCAGTGGGATAAAGTCGTGCTCACTGGACTTAGTCTGGGCCCTATAAGACGCGTAGTCGTGACGTGATTCCTACACGGCTTAGGACGACTTAGGACGAAGTCGTGCTCACTGGGTAACTTAATTTGGGCCCTATAAATTGACTTAAGATGCGTGGACGTTCGCATTCAAGTTTGAAAGAGTCTTTGTAGATAGGCTATGGCGCAGGCTTGCAAGGGATGGCTAGACTGTGGCAGATCCAGGGATCCTCCGGCTTCTCAAATCCCAACACCCAGCCTGCACAACGAAGAACAACTTTTTGAGCTGCTAGAACAGAATGAAAAATCAGGAAATTTCTTACGAGGCGTTGTAGAGTTGAACCTCAGAAGCTGTGGAATCACAAGTGATGGCATGATCAAATTGCTATTCTACATCAACAAGCATGATCTCAACCCATCTGTGCTCGATCTCAGCGACAATAAGATAGACGATGTCGGAATTGAAGCACTGTGTGATGCCCTGTCACAGAAGCTGAGGCTAAAATATGTGGAACTAGCAAAAAATTCCATATCAGACCAAGGATGCAGGATCCTCAGTAAGGCTATAAGAAGAGAAGATTGTAGTCTGCTCTATCTGGGGTTGTATGGGAACCCAATAACTAGTGCAGGAATAGGGTATTTCTGTGAGGCCATATCTACTGTTAGAAATTTTTCCTGCAAGCTCAAGGGGCTTAATTTAGGTGCATTAAGGGGGATTTCTTTCTCAGATATACATGGCCTGTTAGAGGGTTCACTGGAGACTCTCAGTCTTTGTTCTATTGTAGATCATTGCACAGATCCCTACCTTGAAGTTGATTCTAGATCCCTTGAGACACTCTGCAGTCCATATTGCAACATTAAACGCCTGGAGCTGGCTTGTAATGTACTAGCAGATCATTCTGTTCACACCTTGATACAAGTGATTAGTTCTGAGACTTGCCAGATCCACCATCTTGATCTTCAACAGAACCTGCTCACCGAAACTGCATTTTACAATTTGGTGGAAGCCCTCAAGAACCCTAATTGTAAGGTGGAGTGCCTTGCACTGTCACAAGTTCTCGTTGATTCAGAAAGGCTTGGGGATAATAAGATCCAATACCTTGTAGAACATGCTCTAAAGGACAAGGACTGTAAGATCTCTACTTTGATATTGTGTAACAATAAGTTTGGGGATGAAGGATTGATGGCCCTGGCAGAGGCTATTCTTCCTGGTGGTAAGCTTGTAGGTCTGGATATTAGGCACAACCCATACACACAGAATGGCCTCTGTCAATTCAAAGAAATCCTCGGTGCCGCTGAGTCTTCCTTGCATAATCCAATATCCCTTGGCTGCAAATGCCACGGTCAACACCATCGTAAGTTTATACAAGAAAACAATATCCCACATTTTGGTTTTAACATAAATGTCTGTTTGCAGGTTTGGTTATTTTGCCAAATGGAACATGTGAAGGCGAAAATGAGGTAAGCTTATGCTCAATCCTTTTTCAATATTACGATGAGTATGAATAAATTATTTCTAGGTAATTTTTGGTGGCATCACTTGGACTTCAGCTCTCACAATCACCATAATTTCAACCCTCGCCACGCGGGGGTTAGGGTTTCCTATGCAATACTAGTTGGGGCTAATGGGTATAAAATCACTAGTCGGGTACAAAAAAACGCGAAAAAGCAAAGCAAAAAGCAAAGCAAAAGCAAACTTTTTCGGTTCACATTTCGGTTAGCTCCGGAATCAGAATTTTGGCGCCATAACTACCTCTGGCGATGGCGATGAAGCTTTCTGACGAAGGAATGGTACCGCAGAAATGGATTAAATGGTTGGAGGATCAAATTCTTGGCGAGATTTGGGAATCGATGCGGAATCATGGCTTCACCGGCGGTAAAATTAAGAAATTTTATGTGAAGCCTCATTTAAAAAGCTGCTAGATTTTCTTATCTCGAGCTTTATCCTCATGGTGCAGCGAACAATGAGCTCGGGAAGAAATTTGCCTTTGCATTTACTTGGGAGAATTGTAGTCGAGCAGCTCTTAACTTGGGACGAACACAAGATAAAGCGGGTTTCATTTAAAGAACAAGTTGGCGGTACCCAAAGGAAGCTAGTTAAGCTCGAACCAAAACATTCCACGGCGAAGCTTGACCTCTCGAGGCGGCAGAGAAGAACCACACCAAATCCCACACCATTGAAGCCAAGTAATAATGCGGGTTTACTCTCGGGCAAGTCTTTGTTCCTTTGCTAAAGCGAGAGGTAGCTTAATGTTTAATGTTAGGGTCTTGGATGAAGAAGTGAATAGGTTGGAGGGTGAATTTGAATTGTGCAAGAAAGATCTGGCGGAGACATTGCAAGCAAGATCACCCTAAGCGGACATGTGAATGAGAGAGATATTGCCGGGATCGAAGCAAGCGGAGAAGACATAAGCGGGGTTGCTTGGTGAGATCAATTTTTGGAATCAAAGTAGAAAAGTCGATTCGATAAGAAAAGAATTGAGGACTTGATGCGAGGACTTGATGCGGGAGAAATTCTATTGCGGGGAAATTAGAGAGCCTTATTGAAAAGGTGGATGATCATCAAGTTGAGAAGAAGAATGAATTGGAAGCATTACATGGAGTGCTAGAAAGGGACACTGCTCAAATGGAAGAATTACGGGGCTAATTGCTATAACTTGAGTAGTGTAAATGCCTCTGTATTCAGTTCAAGTTATTGCAAAGCAGGTTGCCATTGTGTTATGAAATACCATGTTACGCATGTGGATTAGCTTTCAAGATGACTACAAGATTAGTGCGGTGCTACCATGCCAACATGCTTATCATTTAATTTGCATTTTGCTTCTTGTAGAGAATAAAAATGCGGATTGTTCTATGGATGTCCCAATGAAATTCTTTGAAGAACTTGGCTTAGAGACCAATGCAAATGAAGGAGAAGAAAAAGAAGAACGACAAGAAACGGAAGAATCATCTAAGAAAGTAAGTATTATTTATTTGCTTTGCTTTATTTGTGAAAATTGCTTTTGTTGAAAAGTTTTGGTCATGTTATTTGCGAGGAAAAGTTACCAACAAAAAGGAAACATGATGACTATGTGGATTTAGATGAATTTGGTGAATTTCTTTGATGTGAATGAAGATCTTTGGTGATTCGACCCGTGCATATGAAGGTATTTTAGAAAATATTCCAAGTTCTTGAGGGAAGGAGCTTCTTTGGGAATTAAGAGCAGGTTGAGAAGAGCTACAATCAATATCAAGGAAACTAGCCTTGAACCTCAGCAGACTATTCTTCGATCCTGTAACTCCAACTTCGGATATTCACATCGAATCTTTGTGGAGCAGACAACTCCATGAGTTGTGGATCAGAGGGAGCTGGACAAATTGGTGGTCACAATTGCGGATGCCACAACAGAATTACCGGCCGGTGGATGAGCAAGACAAAAAAGCTGATCGGGGAGGATGGAAGAGAAGTTCAAGAGGATGCAACAAAGAATACGACAATTCAAGGGAAGCGTCTTTGGCGAGGCCGACAAAAAAGAAGAAAGCAATCAAACCTATTCCCAAAGTAGTTGCTGAGAAGGTGCAAGTTACAAAAGGTGACAAACGCACTCCAATAGAAAGAATATTAGATGCCTATAATGGGAAGGGCTAAACTTTTCTGTATTTGACATTGTCATATTTTCAATTTGTAAGATTTCTGTTAAAATAAAATCTTTTCTAAATATTAGAATCTGTAAACTTTTCATTAAAATAAAATGTTTTCATTGAATATGTGAATCTGTAATCTTTTCATAGTTGACAATGTCATATCTTAGTTTGTGTCTAAAGTGTTTTTAAAATGTATCTCTTGTTTGTAGGGAGGCACAAAAAGACAAAGCTGTTGGTCCTTGATTTGAATGGTGTGCTTATGAAGAGTTGGCATAAGCATGACAAACCTGAGAACACCAATACACACGCAAATCTGAAGAAAGCGTACACAACCAACAAAGTCTTTGGTTTGCAGACCAGGTTTGCATAATTTCATGGTGGGCCCTAGAACATTTTGAAATTGCTATTTGGTCGGTATGAACCGCTACAACATCATTGAGTGCTGCGGCCGGATGTTGCTGCAGATTATCTTATTAAGTTCAAGTTCATTTGGGAAGGAGCACAATGTTTGAAATTGCCTTATCCACACCCGACCAATCGGACAAGCGGTCTATTTGAAGCCACTTTCTTATGTCATTGAAGCATATCACGAAATGAAGAATGTCTTGTTGGTGGATGATTCTCTGTATAAATCTTTTTTTTCCCGGTGTACCATTCTTTAATAGTTAGCTCATTTCGGTTTGATGAGGGCACGAGAATGGTTTGAAAAGATGAAGGATGTATTGTTTGGTTGGGCTGAAAGTCCGAGCCTACAAAATTTGTGAAAGAACATCTTGCCCGAAATTGTCAAACAAGAAGACTTTGATATTTTGGATTTGTGTTCCAAGCATGTGCGGGGAGAATCCAAGATGGGCTATTCTGTGAAAGCGGCGGTTGCCATGATGGAACTTACGGTAAGCAATTTATTTTTGCTTGATTTGCTTGATTTGCTTGGCTTGCCATATCTTCTTACCTTAAGCGGAGTTACGCTCTTGCGAGGTTCTGGAAAAGGCAGTTGTGAGGCAATGGATGTTAAGGAATGTCAAGAAAAGTGTAAGATGTGAAAAAATACGGTGGCAACCATAAAATTTTCTTCACGGTTTGCCACATTTTGAATGCACATCATTGTGCAATGTAATGTTAGATGTGAATATACACGGCATACATAAATTTTTTTCCCACAGTTGCAGATTTTGAATGCACATCATTGTGCACTCTATTGTAAACTGTTGTAACAATATCAATATGAATGTCAATGTTTTGTACTATGCACTTGTGAACTGAAACCCAAATCGAGAGCATTGAACTCATTCTGAGCGGTAAAGATGACATGATTTTTCGGCGGGTCTCTTCTCCTAACATGTACATGTTGCCACCAATATCATTCATGTCAAACTTAACATGCCTTACCAAGTGGTGTAAATTGAAGCCAGCGGCTTGTCCACAAACAATTGAAAAGTTAGAGTGTCTAATTGCTGATAGTAGTGGCTTTTGATACTATAACCTCTCCAACATTGTATACATTCCCCACTCATCAACATAAGAATCCGGCAATGTTTGCTTTGTCTCGATTACAACTGCGATAAGTAAAAGTCGACACCCTCATCATTATTTTCTTCTGCGGTGCGACAAAGTTATCCCCAACTTCTAAGATGTCTTTGAGGTAATCAAGCTCACCCTCATCATCATCATCTTCTTCTTCCTCCTCCTCATTGGATAATTTGTCTTACGCATTCTTTGGTTGTACTTCTTTTGGTTTTAATACACCTTCTTTCCAGCCTCCTATCCTTCTCTTGTTAATGCAATTATCCCAATCTCCATGAAAACATGCTTGGCAAAAACAAGCAAGGCATCACGGTACTCACTTTTGTTGGATCCTTCCTATCAAGTGCCCTAATGCTATGTAACTTTGAGCTCCCATTCAAAGTTTTCCATTCCTTCTTTTCAGGACTTATCTATGTCCTTAGCTTCAATATTCCAAAAGTACACGGAAAGCATTGACTCAAAGCAAGTTAATGCAAAAAAAAGCAAAGCAAAAGCAAGCAAATTCAACCATAAAGATAACAAATCAAAAGTAATGGAATTGAATGAAAGCCAAGATAAATCGAGAGAAAGCAAATCTTGAGAGAGCAAATTTAATGAATGAGAAAGCAAAATGCAAAGCCAATTCAAAGCAAAGTTAGTCAAAGCATTAATCAAAGCAAAAGCAAAAAAAAGCAAAAGCAAAAAAGCAAAAGCATCAAAGCAATTCCATCGAGCAAAAGTAAAAGATAATCAAAATGAAAGCCAAGATAAATCAAAAGTAATGAGACAACCCACGGAATTGAATGAAAGCCAAGATAAATCAAAGCAAAAAGCAAAAAAAAAGCAAAAGCAAATCAAAGCGAGCAAATTTAATGAATCACGTGAATGAGAAAGCATATGCAAGGCCAATTCAAAGCAAAGTTAGTCAAAGCAAAAGCAAAAAAAGCAAAGCATCAAAGCAATTCCATCAAAGCAAACACTAGGCCAGCCTACGGAAAATACCTCTTTTTTTTCATTGGCACAAGGATGGTTTTCAATGTACCATTTTAGGAATTCCCGCATCCTTAGCACATTGCGGCTTCGGGAATCATACTTGAGTTGCTCCTTTGCTAGAATTAATTTCAAAACAGCTCCGGCTCCATCATGTTCTCCTTTACCATGAGAACTTGCAAAAAAAAACACCATAAATATTCAGTAGGATTGTTCACAAAATTTCTACCTATGTACGGAAAGGGTCGGCACCTTTGAATTGAGATGTGCAACCATCACTCCAAAAACATGGTTCTTTGTACTCTATATTCATTTGTTTCAGCCTTTGTGCATGGACTTTCAAGCGGTGGTTGACAAACTCGGTTGAATGCTCCTTGCAATCAGAAATGTAAAATGTGTCTCCTTAATTATTCTTGATCGTACACTGAACTTGTTTCTCGATCCGAACAAGATCATTTGTGTTCCTAAATTCTTCCTCTTCCTTTTCTGTAGGATGTCTATAGGTAATGTGAACAAGAATAGTAATTTGGTCGGTATGCCAATGGCATGATTGTACTTCCTTCTGAATTTTGAGGCTATAGTTCTCAGCAAAATCAATTACTGATACAATAGTATTCTTTGGAAAGTTGGCTAAGCATTGCTTAAATTGCTTTGCCTGCCAATGTGCCGTGTAATTATGTGGAACAAATTGCACAAGTGTCTTGTTGGCATACTGAATAAACTCTTGTACTGGAGCAGACTTGTATGCTAATCTTGTGACTTTAGTTGGTTTTTTTCCTCCCCTCTTACGAATTGAACTCTCCTTCAAATTACCAGGCTCTTGCTGCAATACAGCAGACAATTTGGTGATGTTAGGTCCTAAACAAGTTTCAGAAAAAGTAAATAACACTAAAACAAATTAATATACCTTCTCAAACTGTTTCCACTCAACAGAAATGTCTTTCATTGTCTTTTCCTTTGGACAGATTGGCAATCTGAAAGCTACAACGTTAGCTCATTTCCAAAATAGATATACATGAATGTTAAATGTACCTTTTCAAACCACAAGATTTACAAGCAACCATCAGACAGGAATGCTTGTGCCATTCTTCTAAGGGATCTTGCTTTTCACATACAAGTTCCCTCCACAACTCACTAGTAGACTTGTAAGTCATCAATTTAGCTTTGCATTCATCTCCTTCTCCACACACACTGCAATTGCAGGAACAATTTTCATGAACACCTCTAGGGTCTGTTCTTATTACATTCGGTGTTTGAAGAACAAATTCCAAATGGATGTGATCTTGGCAGTGACAAGTTTCCCTCTCATGAAGTCTTCTAACAAATGAAGGCTTGACCTCTCAAATGTTTGTTGTGCAATGTTGATATGTGGATATTGTTGCTTGAAAGCCATATAGAACTGGAGCTGCGAGACAACATGTAAAATTCATTTTGTAATGCATAAAGCAAAATCATGAAAATCTTGAAACAATGAAGCAAATCAATCATAATAAGTAATTAATCAAAGATCTTTGAGACATTGCGAGAATGCAAATTTATAAAGCAATAGGGAATTTGAAACAATGCGGATAGCAAATTCATACATAAAACATGTGAAGCATAAATTGTTCAACTTCAACATGAAAAGTTTTATCAAACACTACAAATTAACGGTGACGAAACATTCGGATATAAATACGGGAGACCTCAAGCAAATGGATTGGATGGTCAACTTTATTGCCATTTTCTGTCTTAAACTTCCTCACATGTTTTTGTATGGAGAAACTCTTGTGTTTTCAGTCCGAAGCTATGAGACAACCTTTTTCACTTCATCAGACAGAATCGGACCTTTTCTTCCTCAAAAACATAGACCGGGGACCTGATTCCCTTTACGCCATTACTCTTCTTCTATAGGCTGCACAAATAGATTTTCTAGGCACTTCAAGCACGGCTCTTTATGAGAATGATTAAGTTTATTCTCTGTGGATGTAACCATTTGTAAAGTTGACCTTTTTTTGCTGCGAATGTCAATCTTTACGGTTCGTTTGTGCTTGTTGCATAGTTTCCTTCACATTAGCAATCACTTTTTGCATAACCTTTGTCTCTCTTTTTTATGCATAGCGCTTACTTGTAAAGGTACATTTGGTTTTATCTTTCTTACAAATCTGTCCACAATAGCAGCCTTATCTAAAGCATTGGCATGTTTTGTCGGATCCTCAAAATAATCATGCATATCCTTTGAAATCTCTGAATTCTTCTCCTTTGAGGCTTAATTCTTTGGAATTAGCGGCTTCCATCAATTCCATTTTTGCGTTTCCTTGATTCCCTCTTTTCGGCGGCATCAATTTCACGAAAAATCAGTCTCTTCTCATCTTCATCCATTCAAATTATGAATATGAGAAACTCCAATCGGTGATTCTCCACAGTAACCAAATTCGAGAATGGCAAGAGAGGGCAGTTCCGCCAACTTTGCCTCCTTCAATTTCGCAATTACACTCCATCATTCCTCCCGCCAAAGCCAACCGTAACTGATTCCCCAATAATCGGACAGCCATGTCATCGATCCGTAGGAGTGATCGAGTTTGGGGGGAATTCACAGTTCGCTGTGTGCTGAGAAGAACGAGCAAAGCAATTCGATAAAGCAAAAGCAAAGCAAAGCAAGCAGACGTCCGGACACTACTTTTTCAACCCCACGAGTGATTTTATACCCTAATGCCCCTTGTGTTGTCGGCTATTGGTTTGCCACAGAAAACCCCTCCATCTAGGTCGTTACCCGAGCGTCTTAAATATAATCCACTGTCATGTTTGAACCATCGTAAAATCTGAAACTCCGTGTGTGGAATGATATTTAAGACGCTCGGGTCATTACCTAGCACATAGTTGCATATAGATTTTTATATGATGTTCTTGGCCTCTATCATTGGTCCATTAACTTGTCTACATTTTAAAACTATATGTTGATGGCATTCCTATGTGCTGTCACCTGGATCAACTATATTTCTGACCATTATAGGTCCTTGCAATTAGATTGTTATACGATGTCCTTGGCCTGTATCGTTGGAATTATAAAATGTCTACATTATAAGAGTGTTGATTTAGTTGGCATTCCTATATACATAATGTATAGGGGAATGGTGTCATTCCGTCCCATAGAGAAAGGCCCAAGGACTGTGTCTCTCGGAGTGGCAAAATGATGGACCAGACACCGTTTTCCTGCAAAATAGAAAGTCAATTGGTTGTTTTGTAGATTTCTGTAACTTCGAGCTGTAGATCTTTGTAGCTATTTCTATAGATTTCGAATTGTGTTTGCTTGAAGACTTGTAAGATCTCACTCGAACTGTAACTGGCTTCCTGTGTTTGCTTGGATCTAAGTTTGCTCGAACTGCCTTACTTGTTTGCTCAGAGAACTCCTCTGTGGCAGTTAACCTAGAGAGCCTTAAAATCCTGAAATTAACCTGGAGGGCTGGTACTGCAGAATCAGGGCACCCTATTTCCATTCCACAATGTAGAGGCTGCCACATGGCACCGCAAAAATGTGCCAGCCCAAAGACAAAGTCACTATTGTTAGGGTTACAAAATTCCAATACGTGGGCACACCATGTATACACTTTCATAATTCCCACATATAGGGTGGTGCTTCCATTGAATCTTTGTAGAATTTTTACCTCTATTATATATGCAGATTTGTCTTAAATGATACTAACAATTTGTAAGTGTTTTACCTTTATAGGAGACGTCAGAGATGCATTTAATTGTGACTGCAGTTACAGTATACGTGCAAATAGAAAGTCCTATTTGTTTGCGCAGTGAAGTATTTAAACAAGCTTTTTAGACTTGGGAATGGTTAATATTTTTATTCACATGTATAACAAAATGTGGAATAGTTTGCGACATTATTACTACAAGAAATTTATCGCGGCAGCCTTGATCGCTGCGAACATTTACGTTAAAGCACGTTATAAGTCATACTATGTTTTGGATCCTACTATTTGAAAGATATCCTATCATCCAAAGGATAGCATCAAGTTGCGTAAGTTACGAAATTTAAATATTTTGTGCACTCAAGATTTAAAAGCACACAATAATTCATAACGTGTTTTGGCTAGAGTGGCTCTGGTGGTTCAATTATGTTATGCTTTGGCTGGAGTAGCTCAGTTGGTTACTTAGAGCATGTGGCTGTTAATCACAGGGTCGGAGGTTCAAGCCCTCCCTCTACTGAGCTCCTATTATTTAAAACGCATCCAATAATGCAAAGAATAGCATCAATTATCCAATAATGCAAAGAATAGCATCAAGTTAAATCATGTTATAAGTCATACTATGTTTTGGCTTAGTTGGTTCATTCATGTTATGCTTTGGCTGGAGTAGCTCAGTTGGTTTTGGCTTAGTTGGTTCATTCATGTTATGCTTTGGCTGGAGTAGCTCAATTGGTTAGAGCATGTGGCTGTTATCCACAAGGACGGAGGTTCAAGCCTTCCTTCTAGCGAGCTCTTATTAGTTAGAAGGCATTCCATAATGTAAAGGATAGAAGTTACGTAATTGAAACAGTTGGTGCATCAAACCTACCTCTAGCGAGCTCTTATTATTTAGAAGGCATACCATAATGATACGATAAAAGTTATATGTAATTGTCAAAGCCATAGAAGGCATACCATAATGATACGATAAAAGTTATATGTAATTGTCAAAACCATTGCCATGCATTCAAATTATATGTAATTGTCAAAACCATTGCCATGCATTCAAATTATATAGGCCGAATTGGGTTAGGGTCCCAAGAATGGAAACCTCCCAAATTTTCTTCTATGGAAACCTCCCCAGCTTTCAGCCAAAGCCTTGGGAGGTTTCCAATCTTGCTAACCTGGGGAGGTTTCCATAAAATTTCAAAAATATATTAATTTTTCTTTTATGACAACAGCTATTCATAATAACCCAAATTTAATGTCTATTGCCATCGCTCAAAATATTTTGGCGCTCATTTTTACTCGTGGATATGGCGGTCGGTGGGGCGGCCATCATGGCCTTCGTCATAGCCTTGGATCTTCAAGATGGGATGCAGCTTACTCCAAAATCTCTGTCTCAGGATCCAGTTGTTCTGTGCGTCTTTGGAGCTTATTTTCGGCATTCAAGGTATATGAATGTCTTGTCACTTGCTCTATTCTACTTTTGTTTGATCATGCAATGTAGGAGTCGGCTATGGCGGCATCGTTAGATTATGGTAAAACTACCAGAGGTTCGCTCCAAGCATGTTAGGCTTTCCACCAGACTGTAGCCAGCATCGATTCAATGCAAATACACAGAGATTACTCAAAATCATTTCAGGGCTATCTAATGGAAGTACTGGGCGTTGCCTATGGCATGGGCGGCAGAGCCATGTGGCAACATGGAATGATTTATGCTATGATATTAACAGCCGGTGTTGCCTCTCAGAGCATCTCTATGAAACTGGCACAAGTGATTTTGCTCTCGACTAGATGCAAGTCGAGAATGGGTCTGCTTCATGTTTTTCGTTGGTTTTTCGGATCTGCGATAACCTATTGCTTGGGTTGGAGACATCTGATACAAATGCAGGTGATCTCACCGGAATATTGTGGAAGATATGATTCAAACTTCCTTGTAGATGGTGATGGTCAGTTTGTAAGAGTTTGTAGATGGTGATGGTCAGTTTGTAAGAGTTTCTTTTAATATATTGATGACGCAGTTCTTCAAAAAAAAAAATATAAACAAAGGTTAGCTGTCTGATAATTTCATTTTCGCATGCTTGGATGTACTTGAAGGATGCATCTATTCATGTCACAATGTTTTTATTTGTTATTCGGATTTTCAAGAGCCAAGATATCTGATAGCAAATGACTTTGATTGAGAAAAGATCTGACAAAACATGCACGAGGTTAGCTTTTGTTTGCATGGAAATTTTTCTAGAAAAAATATACAAGAGGCTACTGATTTCTAATGGCCCTCGGCCCTTTTACATATGGCATAACTGAAGCGAGTTTTGCCTTAAATAGCATTGCAAAATGCGATTGAGCAATGGCGATTGCCTTGAAGCATGGAGCATGTTTTAATCTCTTGTTTACTCAGTTAAATATGTGAACTCCATTACGAATTTACTCATAGTGAGGTGACCCCGAAAAGAGTACAGGGACCTCAGAAGAGGATTACGTCATGGCTTGTTACTGATTATTAATATGCAGAGCATGTAAAAGGATAGCTTCAGAGTATGACATGAAAAAGCTAAATATCCCGGCGGAGAAATTGGCTATCTTTCGGCGGTACAACATGCAAAGAGTTACTTTGGAAAAATTCAGCGGTAGGAAGGCTAGGTTAAAAAAAATAGCTCTGAGTAAGGTTTTTATTTTAAAGAAGTCCTTTGTTTATGAGCTACCTTTAAAGTACAATGTTCCTCCTGAAAGAATTCAAAGGAAGTTCCATCATAAGTTAATCAGTTTGTGGATCATTATTCTTGTAGCAATAGGAAGGTTGGACTAGCAATAGCTATTTTGTGATAGAATTCGTTGGGCAGGCAACAAAAGGACGAAGGTTCAACAAAAGAACAGTGAAAGCAGTGAAAGCAGACACCTCGGACAACCACTATAATGGGAGTAAAATAGAAAACAGGATCTTGACAACATAGGCTTAATGGAAACTAAATAGTTTAGAAAATTAAATCTCAGCTAGGGTAGGAATTGAACCTTGGTGGTGGTTTGTTTGGGGGTAATATGCGTTGGCTGGCCATTCATTGGGGTAAAAAGGCCTTAATTTTTCATGGTTTGAAAATTGGACGCGTGCACTAGACCCACCCTGTCACGAAGCATCCTTGTTGAACCTACTAGAGTTTCGACCATAAGAAAATGAGAGGGAGAAAATGAGAAGGACCTTGTTGAATCTATGGGGCTTCATTCAACCATAGGAAAATCAAGATGAACTATAAACATTCTATGGAAACCTCCCTTAGTTTCCTTGGAAAATTGGGGAGGTTTCCATTAAAATATTTTAAAAAAATAAAAGGCCGTAATTAATAAAGGCGGGTATAATTAATAAAGGCGTGGATATTTAAAAAGCACCGAGGCGGGTCGTGGGAAACCTCCCCAATTTTCCGTGGAAACCTCCCCTGTTTTCTTATAGGAAACCTCTCCTAGTTTTCCAGGAAAGTTGGGGAGGTTTCCAGGGAAAGGTGAGGAGGTTTCCATGGAAACCTCCCCTATTTTCCAAATTGGAAACCTCCCCAGGTCTACCTGGTGGAAGCCTCCCCTATTTTCCAAATTGGAAACCTCCCCAGGTCTACCTGGAAAGTTGGGGAGGTTTCTTGGAAGATGAGGAGGTTTCGAGAAGAAAGTTAAGGAAGGTTTCGAAAATGGGGAGGTTTCCATGGAAAAATTGGGAAGGTTTCATTGAACTCCAACCCGTCGGTGATTAGAAAAACCATCGATTGCCATGAGTTAGTTTTGGCAGCTACAATTTTTCTGACGTCCATTTATACCTTTCTTTCTCTCCCCCTTTTCATCAGCTCATCTGCATCTCCCTTGGTTTTTGTCGTAGACCGTCCTTCTATACCACCCCTGTCCTTGCCTGGTTGTCATGTTCGACATCTTCTGGCCTTTTTGGTTGCCTTTGGTCGTTTTCCCCTTTCCTTCTACATATTTCCTTTAGGTTTCTTTGGGCCGCCCCAAATCGGCCGGAGTTGATCTTTGTCTTGTGCACGCGACTCACGGAGTCTCCTTCTGCATACTTGTGGTCCCTGCTGTTGGTTCGTTTTAAGTCTAGATTCTTTGTACCCTATAGTTGGGGCAGCCCATTTCTTTTGCTGATTCGTTTGCTCAAGCCCCATATATCGACATTTGTCCTTTTCGATTTGCATAGAAGGGAGTCTTGTTCTTTTCGATTTTGCACAGAAGGGAGTTTCCAGTTGAAACAAATTTGTTGTGGTAGATCGGTTGCGAGTTTTCCAAGTGTTTAACAGTAGGCCAGATTACGTGGTTTGGATTTTCGGCGTTTTCAAGGTACATGCGGCTGTGGTATTCTTCCCCTTTTCGTTTTGCCGGAGGGATTTTCATCTGTTTGAGCGATTTTCTATTGGAGTTCTTTGCTTGAATCTAGCCCGGCCCAGATCTGTGGGAGTTTCGTTGGGTCTTTCGGGCGAATAGGGGTCTCTTACTCTTGTATTTTTTTCTTTAGAGATTTCTTTTAGTCATTAGACATCTGCAAGGACTTGTTAAAGTGCGGGGTTTTCTTACGCTATGTTCTTCCTTGGAAATTCCTTATTTTGTCATTTGGCATCTGCGAGGTTGGGGCTTTCTTGTGGCCTTCTTGTGGTGCGTAATTTTTCTCGGTATTAAGCGGTCTTATATTCAGTTCAAAGCTAGCGACCTTACATTTCAATTCAAAACGCGATCTAATAGCTTGTTCAATCTCCTATTTTTGTACCTGGTTATTATAACCCTTTGTAAGTGTCAAGGTGGAGGCCATTGGGGAAAAGCGTCCTCTAGCGAGAGTCCTCAGAGATGTTCCAGGATGCCTTCTGGCGACCACGAAAAAGCGGTCTGGGTGCTCCGGCTTGGGCCAAGGGGATGGAGCGGCGATTGCATTTCAACGGGGATGCCCGTTTAGGTAAATTTGGATCACGAAGATTATAGCCTTACGACAAAATTGAGAGGAAAAGCAAGAAATCCAGGACTCCAGCTCTTAAGTTCGAAAGCAACAGCTGTATGCTTGATTTCCTTAATGAGGTTGAAGATGTTTTTGCAGATATTGAGAGCAAACTGAGGATCGAGAAGCATCTGACACCTTCGCTACATCGCTACAGCAGAGCATTGACAAAGGTAATGCTATGATTGATAACCGGAAGCAAGTGGTAATAATAAGGGATCGGGATGGACCTAAAGTAGCAGAATGTCAAACACCGATTCAAGCAAGCAAGACCATATCCAAGCAAAGCAATCAGTTGGCAAAAACAAATTATTTACTATCCATGCATACCCTACACCAGAACAAACTAACAACTACAATCACCAAGCCTTAAAGCCCTATTTTTTGCCCCAAACAATGCATATCATTACCCTCGCATTTATATTTGTCCTATAGAACTGTATTTTACAACAGAGCTTCCGAAATAACCAGAAAATAACTACGAAATCATTCCTTAGATGTAAGAACATCTAAACTATATAGTTGATATCAACTCATAAAATAGACCTGAGAAATGTCGCATTGCCATCCAGAAGTTGTCTTTTCGGGAAGCCATCTTTTCATCTTTGGCACCAATTCAGTATCTTGATTCAGGAAATAACTTGATCTATTGGTTGCTCACGGCATGCTACTAAAAGGTATGATGATTTTTCACAGCTTTCTTGCTGATCAAGCTTAAGCATAAGCCAAGCAGCAAAAATCATGGACTATGCTTATACTTTAACCCTGTTACTTGCAGCTACTTTAAACATGTGAAGCTTTGCAGTTTAAAAATTTAAATCAAATGCTGAATGCATGGACTAACCAAGTGTGAAGCGAAATATGGAAACATCAATATCTGAAGCGTTGTCGATTCCTTATTTGTCAGGCGATAGATGATGGACGGTGCTTTCTGTTTCCAAATATTCGAAGGAAAGCATAGATGCATAAAGCAAGGCCTGTGGCTGCCGCCTACTATCTTAACCGAGGCATGCCAAAGCGGGTCGACGATAGCAGACGCCATAGCCAAAATCCTGGGACTTTAACATGGATTGGATTAGAGGCAATAAATTTAAAGAGGGGGTCGCCATAGCCAGATGTTGTGTGTGTATTGCCAGTTATCCGGTTCAAACAGTAGCGGCCCACAATGCAGGTGACTGCCAATTTACAGGGATCACAGTCACCAGCATATCTTAGGTATATTCTAGCATATACCTAGGATATGCCACAAACCTAATAAGCGAGGGTTTCCCCCCCTAGGGGCAACCCAAAAAAATCGCAAGATCATTGAAAATGCCGAAAATTAATGTTGTTTTATTTTTCCTTCCATTATTCCAGAATACAAAGTGTATTCCAGAATACGAAAAGAGTTTGATATTTCTTTCCATTTCGCCATTCTGGAATAGCAAATGTATTCCAGAATACAAAATGGGTTTCACGTTTCGAACACAGTAACCCTTTTTCGCTACTATCTCCACTATTTAAACAAGAGAAGTTTGCTAATATCTAAGACACATGAAAAATCAGATATTTGTTGGCTATTTTAAATCAAAGAATTCTAATTGTTGTTTTTTTATGCTCAATCACTCCTCACACTTTTGCACATAACTGAGTATTTTAAAAATACTGTAAATTTGGCATGTGAATATCAATATTCTGTCTTCAATTTTTGAATATAATACAATTTTGGTTACTACTTCACTTCCATTTTCGGTTAAAAGTTACGTTGTAACGTTCTGTTAACACTACAAGAGGATGGGGATATAGTGTCAACCCTTGTGACAAGCCATAGGTGTAGTGACAGTTTTGTGTCGACTGCTACTATCTTGACACAAAGTGCTTGTGTTGTGTCAAATTTGTGTCTAGTGCATAGTGTCAAATATGTCGTCCAATTCAATGACATCCTTGTATCAACTTTTTATCGCAATTTAAGTGGGTTATTACAACCACTTTCAAACAATATTATAACTAAGATGTACCAACCTCTTCTTAAGACTTGTAACAAAATGGTATCCGAAATTTTGTCTAATATTTCAACTGAATTGTGAGGAGCACGCGTCCAATTTAAGTGGGTTGTTGCAACAATTTTTAAACAATAGTATAACCAGACCGCAACAACATTTTCTTAAGACTTATAACAGAATGCCATCAAATTTTGTATCTAGTATTTCAACAAAATTGTGTTGTTGTATATTCATACATAAAATATAGTACTGCACCAAGGGATATTACTTGGTATCAAGAATGATTTGATACCTAAGAACTAGTTGAACGAAGGGCTATACTAAATGGTGAAGAGTAGTTAGGAGAAAAGACATAGGAGCAAATGTATCACAAAGATAAGACTCATCAAATACGAGATATTTGTAATGTACATAATAGATAATCGAACTCCAAGAACTAGGGCTAATTGAATAAATGAGTTCATGGAATTCAAAATGATGAAAAAAATGCCACTACAATCTAGACCGCTCTTGTAGGTTGCATCTCGACTAATGCTTGTCCCTATTCTCAACAGATGGAATGAGAAAGTGATGCTTCCCTTGAAGGATGATCTCGAAGGATGAGCGTAGCAAGAAGAGGGGACTCTAGCTTCTCAAAATCTACAACGCATTTAGAGACAGTTCCAGAGATGACAAACTTGGAAAGAAAACACTCAATAGCAAATAATCTAAACTATAATAATAATAGCAATAAGATTACAATGTTGATTATTCATATGTGAACGCGTCAAGCCCGGGGGTCTCACCTAGGCATATGGGGATACCACATCTGCGTGCAAGGGGTCCAGAGAAAACCCCTGTATACGACTTTTTGGAGGTGGAAAACCCCTACATACGTAAATAGGAACAGCCAGTTTCCAAGCCCCTTTCCGTAGATGTACTTTCGGACGATACTAGTTTTTACATACCCCTACCCGATCTTGTACTTGAGTTTGTGTTTGTGCACCTACCCTATGTCTGAGAATAAATAAAATTTCAAAATGTTTTTAGTTGACATTTCGCATCTATTTCACGCATTTTCCTGGGGTTCTTACATGCATGCGACATTACAAGGGTAATTCTAAGGAGCATTTGCAATTTTGAGCACGTATTTAGGAGGCCTTGCCCTAAATGCGTGACAATCTGAGGACAATACATGGTAATAACAATACATGAAATTCATGCTAAGGACAATAACATCATGGTTTATACATCTATAATAGACTACACCCATAGGGCACCCATATAGATGAATGTTCTAAGACTATTATTGAATGTTCTAAGACTATTATGTTCTAAGACTATTATGGTAAGAAATGAATATAATCTAAAACCAATAACTTTCTTTGTGTTGACTATCTAAAATAGAAAATCTGAGATAGATATCAAGATTGAAACATTACTTGCAGAATCATTCAATATGATGTAGAACAATGCAAGCACTCCTTATCATGGCGGAAGCACTTGTTCATTGTTTACTCTATTATGAGTATATGCTCATGGTAAAGCGCTTTAGCCCTTGACCAAATAAAGCTGGCATATCGCACTATGGCATCCTCATATATATCATATATATATCATCACGCTTGCATATAGGTGAACCTCCTTTGCTACATCACCACATTTCGTTGGATATGTCTATACCACTTGGGGCATTTCCAATGATGACAACCACACGAAATTAGTGCATAAGCTCACATTGTTTCAAAAAAATGATGTAAGTGACTCGAAACCTGTTGTCTCAAGTATTCAATAATTGTTGCTGTGAAGCTGCATACCTGACCATTTTGAAATCCTTGACCATTTTGAAATCCCTATATAAGTATTATTTTCCCTAAAAGGTTAGTATGCAAAACAATGGAAGTGGATCGGCTACTACAAAGACAACGGATACAAAAGGACCAACCTTTTATTCAAGCAATAGCAATGGATATTGCATATAACAACTGCATCAAAGAACTCCCAGCAAAGATTTACCTGTTTTTGCTTCGTCCTAAATTGGAAAAGTAAAAATTTCCAGCAAATACTTGAATATTGTTGTCCTTATGGATATAAGTATTGTGCTTAAGGAGGGGCCTAGAATGACATATAAAAATGATTAACATGCTTAATTCATCTATGTCGATCCTGGAAGTAACTACGATGCAATAAAATTTAAAAATTTTGCCCCAAAACAGGAGTTTCAGAAAACGTGTCCAATGGGTAATAGATGTGCTAGGGTATTGGCTATGTAAACTCCTGATTGTATGAGGCCTTTGGGTCAGCAGTAATTTGGTGCCTAAAGCTCTAATTCTTATCTTTCATTTCGTAATCAAGACAACATTTGTACTATCTTTGCTGCAATAAGCTATGATGCTCTTGGTTGAGATTTAGAGGCCTTTATGCGCATATAGGAGAACATTAAATACTTGAATCTTGAATGCAATGACCTCTTCGTAAAAAATCTTGGTCGCGAAGGCGGATCATATATTGTAACTCTAAGGACACGGGGACATCATCTATTGTTTTAAATCATGTCCATGAAATCCGAGCGGTTTGGACACTTTTGTGGTTTTAGGCGGCATTGGACACTTTGGTATGGTTCTCTGAAGCGGCCCGACAAAATGAAAGAAGGGGAGATTTACCTTTCAAAGTTCAGAAGGCGGCCTCAAATCGGGCTCAAGCTCGCCTTGATACCCAAGCTACGCCTTGATACATTAAGCGAGTTAAATACAAACACTCGGCTTTTGCCAAAAATTGCCGTTTCTTGACAATTTACTCTAAATTTTCGGCAAGAAATAAAGGCGAAATTCTGAAGAGATAAAGAGCCGAAGTTATATATAAAATCTCGGATAAAAAAGGTGGAACAAAGCTCCCTACCACTTGTTTCAACGACCTCTACTTTACCCCACAGTGGATTAAATCAAGAAAATAAAAAGAGCGCCCTCGATTGACTTCAACAACCTCTATTTTGCTTCAACGACCTCTACTTGCCGGCCTTTTTGCATCCACGGTGACGACCTCTACCTTCCTTGGCGCTTGCTTGCCGACCTCTGCTTCCCTTGCTTACTTTGCTTGCTTGCCAACCTCTGCTTGCTGCCTCTTCAAGCGACCTCTACTTGTCGACCTCTTCAGCGACCTTTGCTTGCCCGACCAGGTTGCTTTGCCACAACAGGTTTAGAGCGGAGATGATTGCAAATCGTCGAGCAAGTTTATTCGAGAATGAAGCTTCCTTTCTTTGCCAAAATGAGATGCCTAGACCCTATTCTTCCTTTCAGCGACCCTTTGCTTTGCGGATTCAGCGAAATAACACATTTTTGCCAAAATGAACTGCCTAAACCCTATGACTCCTTTCGGTGAGCTATGCTTTGCGGATTCAACAAAAAAAACACACAAAAGAATGCATCAGCATCCTCGCTTCCTACGCTATGGAAAACCCCGAAGAATCTTTGCTTGCGCCGCGATTTAGGGTAAAGTGTAGAAACTCTATCGGTTTATTCCCCAAAATAGTGGCAGACGGAGGAGAATCAACACCAATTAGGGCGTTGTTCCATTGCGGTGGCGCCTCCGGTTCTTCAAAGCATTCGGGTTGGGTAGGCCCTAGCGTAGATGCTACGGATCGGACCTTCCGCCCAACTCCCCTTCTCGACCACCTACAGGAAGCGGTGGTCGGCCAGGTATGAAGCGGCGGTCAGGTATCACGGACGTCGAAGTTCAAAAACCCCTACCGATCCGCACTTGGGTCATACGGGGTTTCAATGGTGAAACACCCGGGGCGTCAAGTTGTTCATTTAGATCATGCTCAATGTCATCTATCTCATCATCGTCTAGATATAAACGAATAGCCAAACCTCTAATTGCCTCAAAATGATCATGTGCATGTCCGACAATTTCTTCGTCCTCAGTATAATCCTCATCATGTTCACGAACATGGATTGGCGAATTAAATGGAGATCGGGGCACATAATTCACTTCTTTATCAGCTTCCTCCCTCTGTGAAATTGACAATGGCAATTCTGAAGGACCATGCTCATCTGTATCATCCTCAGGCAAATCACCTTCGATATAATCTTCTCCCAAATATGCATCCTCCTCTTCAATATCTACTTCTTTTCCTCCCTCTCCCCCTCCCCCTCCCCCTCCTCCTCCTCCTCCTTCTCCTTCGTCATGCAATAATGTGTCATCAACACTCTTTGGCGATGTCTAGAACACCACCACCATCAGCATCGTCATCGGCATCGATTTCTGGATAAAGCAATTATCGTCGAGCTCTTGGTTGACAGCGTATGACAATCCACCAATTTGTGTCATTAGGATTCTCATGGATAAATATCTGCTCAAGCGACTTGGAAACCACGAAAGGTTCTTTCATTTCAGCCAATACCTTTGAAGAATCCACTTACGGAAATCCGGATGGATGAGTCCTAAGCTTGTTTTGCCACAACCTCTATATACAACAACTTTGAACCATCGTGCCTTCAAGACATTTACATGAAAGCTACGATAATCCAACTCAATAATGTCTGTCAGGATTCCCACATAATCCAGGTTACTCTCCAGAAGGTTAAGATCCCTGTTACTAGATTGACTTTTTTGTTCAAATTCTGCGGTTGATCCACGAATCAAATGTAACCCTACACTTATCAACACTGTTGATGCGAAAATGCTGCTCATATGCCCACATTGAGGAATAATATCGTGCCTAGACCAAAATAACAATAATTATGAGTAACATAGCAGCATAAAGAGAATGGAACTTATGATCAAAGATTTATAATTTTATACCTTCCTGCTACAACCAAGGGCAAGCTCGTAATCATCATCTGGTATAACTTGGCCATGGTCTCTAGCTTAGATCCATCTGGCGCCAACAACCATGCATTATCCATAACATCTGGAATAGAGTGGCCTATTGATCGCCCTGTTGATCTCCGTGCATCCTCCTTAGCAGTTTCATACAAATCCCTCCATGGTGCTAAACTTGCAGTATTATTAAGAACAAATGTGCTTACTACAAGAAGCATGTCATCGCTCAAACTTCGTTCTACTCCATTACCCTGTAATACTTCTGAAGTAATCTCTTTGGGCTCTTCAATCTCCCACAGTTTAGGACCTTCGGGATGGCATGCGATAGTGGCATCATTTAGATAAAATAGTGTCTCTTGTACAAGATGGCCTTCAGCCATGCAACCCTCTGGTTTTGCCATTTGACGCACAAAATCTTTGAGCACCTTCATGTAGCGCTCTAGAAAAACATCCATACGCTGGGAGGCGAGGTCCCTTAACCTTATCTCATTTGGAATATGTATCAACAGATGTACCTATGTATATAAGCACATTGTTAATTTTACCTCTAGTTGCTAAACAACAAAATTACATGATTGCATAGAATTTGGTTAGTAGTACCTGTAGGTCAAAAAAACTCGTGGGAAATTCTTTTTCGATGTCACAAAGCAGTATAATCACTTCCTCCTCCACTTTTGGGATATCGGCTACTTCAATTTCTTTGGAGGAGACCCACCTTGCAAATTTGCTCAATCGGAATAAAATGCTCCTTATTTGTGGGGTCAAGAAATCTCCTATCACACATGGAAGTATATCTTTTGCAAAGTCCATATAATATCATTGCATACTTTGCAATATAATTTATTACAAAAGCGAAGTACAAGAATCAAAGCATACCTGGAGAAACTTGTGCCAATCATGTGTCTTTAATCCGGTGAGGCTACCTTTTTTTGTAAATGCCTTTCTTAAAGAAGCCCCATATCCAGTTGGTGTGCGCACCTTTGCTATCCTCTTATTCACTTCAATCATTTGTTTCTTTCCCAAAACCCATGTGCCTTGTTTCCATGTCAAAGGTCTTCTTGCCTTTCCTCTCAATGGGCCAATATTTCTTTTTATTTTTTGCTCTTTCAAATCCAATCTAGCAGCCAAGGTTTCCCATTCTCTGTTAAATCTTTGCCAAAAGAGAGTGTGCAACATTTTTGAAAATGTGCATAGGATCAAGTAGATGGACCAACTCAAGTCGGTCCAATACTCCAACACGTAAAAATAGACAACAGCTTCATTCGGGGAGGAGGTTTTGCATTGACATCCTCATAACCAATCAAGTAATCCACATCGGGGTTCTTCTCACCTTACGCATCCAACCAATCCTTGGGTGTCCATCGCTTTGGCCTCGGCGTCTTATCGAGACCCGCGTCTTGAGAATGGCCATCGGCAAGTATTTTTATGCCCCAAATATATTTGTTTTTAGATGTTTTGATCGTAAGAGGTTAAGCTAGTCCCACAAGATGGACAACCACATGCACCACTTGTTTGTAGGCCTACAATGAGAATAAAGAAGAAGCATTAAAATAACAAGTGAAATTTGATATGATTTTGCACTATACGTTATATCATGCACGAAGCTTGAGGAAAAACACGGATAGTCGTGAAGAGTAAAGCACAACATCCCATGGAATGTAAAGTGGGTGTGGAGTTCTAGAAATGTCATACATCGCACTCCCTTCCATAAAACCTCAAGTTCATCTACTAGAGGTTCCAAGTAGATGTCCATATTCGAAACTTTATATTTTCCTGCAACATTTTATTTTATGCTTAATATATAAAGTAAAGTATATATAAAATTATATGCACATGCGTACCTGGAATAATCAAAGTCAACATGATGTAGCGGGTTTTATGCATAACCATGGTGGGATATTATAATTGATAGCGACCCACGAGGCCACACACTATGTGAGGATGACCTAGAACCCCATGGACATACACCATCAATTCCTAGCCCAAGCCCTAATATTGCGAGGTTCCAATGCAAATATGGGCCACTTCTCTTCAATCTGTTTCCACAAGGCTCCATCTGCAGGGATTCTCATTTTTCCATCAGTGCTACGATGATGTGCATGATAATCCATGAGTTCTGCAAGTGTTGATGATCGGAACATACGGCCGAAGCCGAGGGATTATAGGCATGTGGCGTAATACCTTTCTTGCCACCTTTGTTTTCTACCTTCTTCATACCTTCTTCATTTTCGATTTCTCATTTGCATAGTCCTTGCAATCATTAATGCATGCATGCACAATATTATACTCAATCGAAGAAAGAGCGTAATAACTCTAGTCCTAGATTTTGGAAGACAATGTCCATCTGGTAATATCTTATCATTAAAAAAATTGCATGCATGGGTGTCCCAATATTTATACCTACCTAAAATCCGGGGACTTGAGTCTTGGGTACCTATGTGATATCTCAATAATTTTAAAACTTTTATATATATTTTGGCCTGGTAGCATTATCTTTATTTTTGGAATACAATGTCCTTGACTTTTATTGTGGACGGTAATAGTTTTTGAAAATAAAAAAGCAAGCTATCAAAAAAAATTCAAGTAGTCATACTTATGTAATTTCTATATCCACATAAAAACAAAAGAATGACTTGCCTATACATACCTGAAAAGTTCGGACACACTCTTGTTGCTCCAACCAACTTTGTGTTGGAGATTTAGAATCAGCATGCATGTTGCAAGGCGAGAAACACGGGCATTAGGGAACAATGGTTTGCTTGCTTCATTGTTGAGATATGTTGTCTTTTCCCCATATGAGTCGCCATCCACATTACCCATATGCTCACCATCGTTATTTTCGCCACCACTAGTTTGTTCATTTGTTGGAAAAAAATCCGTAATGGTTTTGTGAATCACATCCTCACCAACAAATGCATTGTGTGATCGGGCAGCTTCATCGAAGACTACATGTACCACAATGACTATAATCAAAAGTAACAATAGAAAATAACAAAGATATAATGCCAATCCAGAAAAAATTGATGGGAAGACCACAAACAAATATACGCCGATATGAAGTATAAATATTAAAATGAATTTATCTATTGTAGTAGATAACTTACACTATTTTCATTCTCTTCGAGATGATGTCCTTCATCAAGCTGAGTTGGTCGGCTCTGACAAAGACCGAATCTTGCTTCATGTTCTTGACGAATCCGATAAGAACGATTAGACTTGCCTTTACATTTGTTGCACCAACAACTGCGCCGATGGAGATAGAAAGCTTTGCTTGGGTCTCGTCTAGCCCGTTTCCTACTTGGTTGATGAGATGATGAAGATAATGAAGATGATGAGTTTGATAGTCCCACATCTGACGACGAGGATGATGGCTTTGTTAATATACGTTGTGGCAAGCAAGTGTCCCTCACATTGCCACTACTTTCAGAGCCCGACATCGTTTGTTTACCTATTCAATAATTTAAATAGAGTTAAACCTCGATAACATATACCAAAAAAAAAAAACAAAAAATGATGAAAAAGATGAGAAACCCAAAGATATGTTTCAAATAGAAATATGGCGTGATTACTTACCTAGTTCACAATCAGTAGAATAAATCTTGATTCGTCCTTCGTGTGCTTATCTGGGGCTGTTCGCGTGTCCCATTGTGGTATAAAAAATCATTACCCCTCAAGAAAAACATAAAATGACCTAGTAGACAATAAGTGAACCTTCCGACTACTAGCTATTACGCCAGGGCGAGCACTTTGAAAAATTAATTCCCTAAGTATACCCCTTATCTTGGTACAACCATAGTTTTCCACATCCCTTTTCCATAGCTTCGTGATTAAAAACCATTGGAGAATGCGAAATTACTAATGTTTTCTCAAAATTACTAGGCAATACCTTAACAACTAATAAAATGAATCTTTCTAATATTCTTGTTGGATCCCCATTATGGTACAATAGATCATTACCCCAACAATGAAATCTAGAAAAACAAAAAATGACCCTAGCAGAGAATGAAGTGGACCTTCCTAATATTAGCCATTACACACCATTTCACACCATTGGTTTTATTGCATAAGAATCAATATTCATACCCTACATATTGAACATAGAGTAATGTTTGCCTAAGAACCAATAATCACACCCAACATCGAATTGATGAAAAAGATGAGAAACCCAAAGATATGTTTCAAATAGAAATATGGCGTGATTACTTACCTAGTTCACAGTTAGTAGAATAAATCTTGATTCGTCCTTCTTGAATAGCGTGCTTATGCGGGGCCGATCAGCGTGTCCACATGCATGAATGACACCGTGACCCACGATGTTTTTTCTCTAGCGACGGTGAACCTTTTTCCCATTGTGGTATAAAAAATCATTACCCCTCGAGAAAAACAGAAAATGACCCAGTAGACAATAAGTGAACCTTTCTAATACTAGCCATTACGCCAGGGTGAAAAATTAATTCCCTAAGTATACCTCTTATCTTGGTATAGCCATAGTTTTCCACATCCCTTATTACCCTAGTATTTTTCCAGGACTCACTTTATAAAAAAAAAATTACACACCATTGTTATTACCCTAGTATTTTCCCAGGACTCACTTTATAAAAAAAAAATTTAAACACCATTGGCTCCATTGGTTATAATAACCTACTATAAAATATCATAACAATAACAATGCCAATAATGATAACAATGCCAATAATGCCGATTCTCCAAATAAGAGAAAAACAGAAAATGATGAAAAATGAAACCACCAGAAAAGAAAAGATACGTTCAAACAGAAATTTGGCGCGACAACTTACCTCATTCACACAGAATAAATCTTGATTCATCCTTCTTGACTAGCCCCTGCATATCTAGAGTTCTTCACAGTCGCCACAATCACCAACAGTCGCCACACACGATCAGTAAGTATAGAAAAGGTTCAAGCAAAACGCAAAAATGTTTGGCAGTAAATTTTCCATTTTTAGAATCTTCGGCATTTATGTTGCTACTGTCATTCATTTCTAACGTCTATCTATTGTTCTGGTGTTTATAGTGTCGTCCAATAGGCCCGACAAGGGCAAAAAGGTGTCGAGAGAGGATTCTGAGGAGTCTAGTGAAGATAAGCTTGCAAGTTTCATGGCCAATGTGCCGGAAGATATTTTGGCTGCTCTTATGACTGAATTGGGAAAAAGGATCCAAAGAAATATCAAAGGCCAAGATGATGATTCAGGAAAGAACTTGCAAAAGGAAAAGAATGGAAAGGAGAGGTAAAGTATGCAATCTTTAGTTTGAATCATTCCTTCTGATGTTTCTGATATGTTAAAACCACTATAAATGTGGTCAATTGGTTCGTTTGCCTGACTGTTTCCTGGATTCAATTATTGCACAGACTAAATGTTTAGCATCACATTTTCTTTCTAGGTTCGAGGAGCGCCGGCGGTCCTCAAGTTCCTGCAATATCCCAGAAGCAGAAACTTCTAAGCAAGGGGCTAAAAGAAAACGAAAATCAGCAGGTGCTATTGTTTTAAAAGGGAATGTGGTGTTGAGTGCTTCATCATCATCTAGCGAGGATGATGATGATGGTGAAGGCTCTCGCTCCTCTGATGCTGAAAATGAAGATCAGAATATTGAAGTTGACCTCTCCTACAACGTACAATTTAGGAAATTATCCAAATCTGAGGTTTGTAGTTAGTGCACTTCTCTTTAAGGTTTTTAATTTTTGCTTTCTCTCACTTGTATTTTTAAGCAATGAGTCTTGAATTTGAAAGTTTTAAATCTGAATCTTTGCAGCAGTAGATCTAGACTATTCCATGTTTGTCTCATTGGTAGAATACAATTTTGTTTATCTTATTGTTGCTCCAGCTTGTATTTCTGTAATAATTTTCTGCTATCCCATTGCTAGATGGTTGTAGTTTCTAGCTTTGAATCAATGTCAAAGTTCCAAGTAAGATTGTTAGTGAATTAGTGAAGCAGCCCTTCATTTTTGCAAAACATCCAGATGAAAGGAATCAGTCCTGCACCAGGTCAAGCTAAGAGCACTTTCTGCCACACCAAAGTCACTTTCATTTGCTTCAGTTTCGGTCTCTAGTGTACTTAATCTTATTCTGACCTTGCCAATCCTCACATCTCTGCCTTCTTTTCCATTCAGCTGACAATTGTCAAACATTCCAACTGTTAAGACAGTGCAAGGATCATGAACATCCCATCTATACTGCTCCTGCCACCGCGGATTCAAGTTATCAACAACAGTTCTAGTTCTAACCCATTTATTGCCATACTTTGCCACACAATAAGCATCAGTAGAACCTTTACCATCTTTAGTTTTCATAGGAAGCAAATCTCTGCCTTTCAAAATACCCAATTCTAGCACTCCAATACTAGGCTTCCACAACTGTTTAGTAGTAGGCTTTGTGCAGCTTGCATGATGGTAACCACCATCAAAACAAAGCACGAGATGCAACCTTTGCCAAGAAACACGGGCTTTTCTTCATTCATCTTATACAAATTATACCGAGAACCAACTTTGTCTATGGACAAGCCTCCTTTCAATTCACTGCCAAAAGAAATTTTCCTTTGTACCCTTAGGTTCTTTCTTGTTTTCGGGCGGTGGCGATCCTCCCTGTGAGAATCAATTCCTCTTCAAAAGGCTCTGCAGCAACAAACAAGAGGTCTTCATTCCAAAATGGACTAGTGGTTCTAAGTGTGGCAGGTCTTGTTCTTTGAACTTGGAAACCAAGTTGAACTTCTACATAGAGATCAGGAAGTCTAGCCTTTTCGCCTTGCATCCAAAGGATCTTTTAAACGCTCCCCATTCAAATTCAACTTGATAGATTCTGTAACTCTTACAAAATTATCAAGTGCAAGATGATGCTCCCCAGCCTTTTGAGAAACCATTGAATCACGGGGTCTTCTAGGTCTTTGCTTTTTTTAGGTTTGGTTAAAAGCAACCCAATTCTGCAAATAAGGAAGAAAATGATCTACTAAGACTTCCATAGCTGCCCTTTCTCCATATGTAAGATACGGCATATGTGGCATTCTAAGTGCCATATCAGTGGGCAGGCAAATTCATTGTCAAATCTTTCTGTTTATCCATCCTATTCATATGCTCTTAAAAGGTAATCTCTTGTCCAATGAACAAAAAACACTTCAATGGAAAGTCACCAAGTCCAACCAACTGATCCTTAAGCAAACTTTTTCTTTTATAAGGATATCGTAACTCACGATTTACACATGCTTCGGCTCTGTTTTCATCCCTCTAAACATTAACGATTGTGACTTTGAGAAGTTCCATTGTAGATAGTCTTTGTATATGGTTGCCATTGATGGTAATCATTTCGACTGAAGGGTATATTACAGCAACCACTAAACATTATCATATAAAGCCCAGTGATGCCTATGTTGCCATTCTGCAACAAGCTAGATGCTTGATGTCATAATTTGCTGACAATGATAGCCCAGTTTTTCTAGCTATTCTCGAGCCAACTCAACTTGCCTCAAGAATTTGATCTAGAGGATGATTAGATTGAAGCGACCTTTCATTTACGCAAAACATCGGATGAAAGAAATCGAGAACTTCGTGTCCGCGAGAGATGATCTTAATGATTGCATCCCTATCATTCCACTTTCAAATCTGGAGGATATTACGTTTTATCGAGGTTAGTTTACTTCCATGTCTCCTTAATTACATTCTTTGTTGCTTACTACTACTAATATTCAAGTTGAAATCTTCCATTAAAGAAATGTCTAAATCGCTATCTAGGTTAAGAAGCATGCATTTGTCTGTGAAAGGTAAATAAGGCAAATCTCCAACTTATTAGTTTATTCAATACAACTAGACTATATGACCATTGTCACATACTAGGTGGGATGCAAATAATAAGTCGTTAATACATAAAATATTCAATGAGAAAAGATGAAACTTTTCGATGAGCCTCACGATCGAACTCACTATCGCCAATCTCACGTTTTTACGCTTAAGTTTTCTATGGGATCACCGAAATCCAGCAATCCCTTAATCGCATCCTTTGCTTGCTCGATCTTTGCTTTCCGGCGGGTAGATCTGGCTAACAAAACCACACGGCCGGGAACAACATTCCTTAGAGCTAGGCTCAAGGGTTTTCCCATAAATACAATCAATATTTCATATGACTATTGTCTATGGTTTTTTTTTTATCCCATATGACCATTGAAATTCTATAATCTCTATCTCCCATATATACATTCAATCTAAGATTCGAACTGTGACTGTCTTATACTCTACAGTCTGACCACAGCAAATGAGATATCTCCAGAAATCCGGGTTTCAGGAACTCCACAATCGGCATGCCTCCTCTTTTTAGATAACTCTTTTTTTTTTTTTTCTTTTCTTTGCTCTTACAATTATTATATTATTATTACGGTACCTTAAGCATTGATGCTAACAAAACTCCAGAAATCTTGCTTCAGGAACTCCACAATCGGGCAAAATATCCTCCACAATCGGCATGCATCTTTTTTTTAGATACTCTTTTTTTTTTTTTTTTGTTGGCTCTTACAATTATTATATTATATTACGGTACCTTAAGGATTGATGCTAACAAAATATTAAATTAGGTATGCTTTTGCAAAGGTGAGCTGCTTAGGGATGACGCAGGTAAAGAATTTGAGCAGAAAGCATCAGATGCTATGAAGACATATTGTAGGGAGGTGGACAAACATTTCAAACAAATTAAGCCTCGTCACATACAAAAGACGTTGAAGTACATTTATGAGCAGTTTGGGGATGGACTCAGTGAGATGGATATCATAAGGTTTCTGAAGAAACGATGGAGACATTGGAGGTGAGAGTATATTGAGATTTATTTTTTGTTCATGATTTTAAATGAATTTTTTCTTATATAGGGACAATCTTAGAAGAAACGTCCGTGCTGGTAATGGTACAAGGCCAATGCATGTGGACGAGGAGTCTTGGAAGAGGTTTGTAGAATTATGTGGGAAAACGTATGAACGTCAAAAGTATGCTTCATCCAAGCGGGAAAAGCGACAACATATGCTTGGTTACGGAGGAATAATGTCATTGAAATCTAAATTTGTAAGTAGAAGTTCTTGTTTTTTTTTTTTTGTGTAATGCTTTTTTCTTTTTTTCTTGCCTTGTCTTTTAATTTACTTTATTACAACTAATGTAGTTACGAGATTGGGGCTCCATGCCCTCTTGATGATATCTTTGAAAAGAAATATTAGAAAAAGGGTGGATCTGAGGCATTCAAAAAAAGAATGCTTTCCAAAGGGTTTGTGCCAGAAAAGGTGAGTTTGCTTTATGCTTGTTCTACATACACATTTCATACATTTTATATTTTTGGTTTTCTACTTTAGCACAAGGCTATAGATTATATCAAGGGAACAAGCCCAGGTGTCGTATTCAAGATAAAATCAAAGAAAGGCAAAGAACCATTGAATGTAAGTATTGCATATTTTGTAATTTCAACTTTGTGTTCATACATTATTCTCATGCTTATACTTTTGTGACATTCCCGAAGACTATATGTTATGTTGATGATTCTGATGAGGTAAGGGAGAAGCTTTAGATTATTAATTTTACTTACGGAAGTTCTAACAACATGCTTTACAAATATAATTAACAGGATAAGAACGAAGAAGACAATGCGGGTCATGAAGGCAATGCAAATGATGAGGATCATGGAGATGAACCAACAAATAGAGAGGATTGAATTGCTTATATGGATTATTTTGTTGGCATAAAAATTTGTACTCTTGCCTTGAACTATTTTTTATGACAATTTGGCATGTAAGAAATTCGTTAATGATCAATGCAATTTATTACTTTGACTCTTTATTATCAAATTTCAAATATGTGTTACCAAAGCAAAATAGCTAGATATTTATCATTTTGACTTAAGGCAAATGCATACATTGTCCTAAAATTAGCTATTACCTAGAAGCAAAACTTGTCAAACGGTTGTTTTAAGGTAGATGGAATATAGCTAACATGTTGTCACTAGATTGCCAAGATGATTATGCTATGCTGTTAGTATAGGCTCCATTTGTCTATCATAATGTGGTCATAACACTAGTTATTTTGTAGACACAAAACTGGTCACAAAACTTCTTGTTATGGATAGGATTATAGGTGCTAATTTGTCACTACCTTGCCATGATGATGATGCTATGTTGTCACTATAGGCATTATTTGTCTATCACAATGTGGTCAAAATGCTAGGTATTTTTTTAATACAAAATGAGTCACAACATTTCTTATTGGTTGTCTTATTGTAGATGTATTCTAGCTACTATTTAGGCACTAGCTTGCTATAATGTTGATGTAATGTTGTTTGTATGGGCTTTATTTATTTATTACAATATTGTTAAAATATTGACACAAGTTTGACATTTCCTAGATTACCATGTAGTTTCAAATTGATTTTGTGTCAATATTATGTCATAAATCAAAGCCACAGGCTTGACACAACATTTGACGCTATTGTGGCACGTTTGTGACAAATGATCACGACAAGTATAGTGTCAAGACTGTGACAATAATTGGGTTTAGACAGGTTCTCCTTGTGTCAAAAAAATTGACGTTACACTAGACACTATAGGTACCCTTCTCTTGTAGTGTAAAATAGGAGCTCTCTTTAAAAACATACTTAAGGAAAATTTTAATTGTTTAAAAAAGTGTCATTTTGACACGGTCAATTCTCTCTTCGCCCAAAAAAAAGGGGGCTATTTGGGGGGGAGGGGGGTGGGGATACAATTTTATGTCTTTTTTTTAACCTCAATTTAGCCCATTTTTTGAAATAAAAAGGGAATCTTTGGGGAATTTTTTTTTTTGCTTCCGTTTAGATGATTTGCTCCCGTTTAATACGCAACAGTGTTCTTAGTGGACATAAAATTCACGAATGATCTTATTCAACATGTAGACTCAATTAAGTCATGAGTAAAATTGTCAAAGTTGACGCGTTTGTCACCAAATGGACTTGAGGGTCTAAAAGGTTGCGTGATTTAATATTGTTTGCAAAGGTGCCATTTTGTTGAAAAATATAGAAAGCCTCTTTTGCATCTCCACACCAATGTTGCATTTGCCAAATAAGCTGCTCTGCTTCCTCCCCTTGCACATTCCTACTATATGCAATACTCCATGTAGTTTGCCTATGTATTGCATCATCAAATTTTGCAGGAAGAAAAATATGCCAATATGGATGTAGGATTCAATCAAACAACTAAAAGATTATACAGAAAGACTCTAAGATGGTAACTTCCATTGTCAGTATAGCCAGCACTGGTAGACTTCCAGGCATCACTTAGTTCTCTCATAAACAAGTTATAACACAACTTTTTAAAATGCCTGAATATGTAACACAAACTTATCTTATCGAACTCTTGTGTGTAAAGTGAGAGCTCTCGTTTTTTGACTATCACTATTGGTGCAGTACCGATAACTAGTTATTGGTACTGGAGCAGTACGGAAACTAATTATCGCTGATAACGAATTATCAGTACTGATGACTAGTTACATTATTGGAGGAGTACTATAACTAATCACCAGTACTGGAAGAGTACTGATAAATAATTATCAGTACTATTCCATGCATATAAGCCTAATAAGGTGGTTATCGGTCTTTCCCTGACCCTCGGCTGATAACCACAAATGCGTGGCTTCAGTTGTACGTCATCGACTAGATATTTGGCAGGTAAGGCCTCGGCCGGGCCTTCGGCCGTAGCAGGCCTCGGCCTTACGTGCCAAATATCTGGCCTTGGATATACAACCTCGATCATGCATTTTTGGTTATCAGCCTCGGCCAGACCGATAACCTTATCTTATCCTATCCGCTGCCGTTTGTTAGACATTCCAAAGCAATATGACCTATGTGGTTTTGAACGTACCAATAAGCACTTAATTACACCACAATACCAATTTGAGGTAGACATTGTGTGCCTCTTTTAAGCTTCTGTCTGACATAGAGATCCATAGGCAAAACCCTCCTACTACATGCTATGTGCATCATACGAGAGTGCAAATATGAGAGTGCAACTATTGTATTCAATTGAAAACACATTCACATGCTCAAAAGAAGAGCAACAACATACATGGTTTCAACGAATTAGGGACAAGCTCATTATAGGAGTCCTTGCCGTAGTTTAGACCTGGTAAATATTTTCGAGCTTCGTGTTTGAACCACGCTAAAACTCAAAAAGAAAAGGAAAGAAAAAGAAAAAATAGCGTGTTTTCTTTTTCCCGCTCCGTGTCAACCATGGATAATAGATATGCTACAGATGTGTCGTGGTTTAAACACGACAGATTTACGATATACTAATTTTGCCGTAACAGCCAATGGCGTGTTGTCACGTGGCAACAATTCTTTTAAAGAATGTTAGACATTTTGTCTTTTGCGACAACAATTTTTACCACGCCGTTCTTCCCTTTTACCTGTCGATTTTGCTTTTCTACCCTCAATTCCACCTGTTCTACTTAGCATTATGTCCGATTTAACCCCGTATGATTATTTTTACCTTTCATTCACGTTGCAAGAATCACGTCGTGCTGCAAATTCCGGGGTGTCGGCAATGCTTCCACCCCCGAATTTGCAGCAGGAGTTGATTCCTGCATAATATTGGCACGTTCACATGAACAAGTTTTTTTCCAGCGCTGAAACAGCGCTGGGCCGTTCATCAGCAGCTTACAAAATTTTATTCAGCATCGCGCCGCTCACGGCGCGAGAGCTGAGTCGGAAATTTGTGCCCCGCTGAGGCAGTGCTTAAGACGTCGGGTGGATTCAGCAGACCAGACAGAAAAATTTTCACACAAAAGAGGTCAGCAGCATGTGAATGGCTGCGGGGTTTAAGAGTTCAGCGCGGGTCAGCAGGGCTTCAGCCCCTGCAAAAAAACTTACCCATGTGATCGCTACATAAGCACTTCATTGATCAGAAAAGGATATTCGGAAGAATATGCAGCATACGAAAACTTTTTTAAAAACCTATCCATGGTAGCATGAGAGGACGTGATGCCGTACCTAACCATAACGGGCATACGCTTATCCAGGTATATAGCGTAAGTTTACGGGCTCGGTGTAAATACAGCGGCTAAGGACACTGTCCTCCGCATTCCCTCTTTGCCTCCCTTGTTTAAGAAGCCTAATAAACAAGCGACTCCATCTCTGTTTCATTCCGGCGCCACATTCGAGCTCTGCATTTCTTCATTTCATCCTCATTCCTTATTTCTTCATTACCTAGCCATGGCGAGAGCTGGATTTTTTCTGCCCGCAGCAATTCTTTGCTTATCTTTTTTCATCCCCCTCGCTATGGCTACCCAGTTCGTCGTCGGTGATTCCCATGGCTGGAGCATTCCTTCTTCTTCTGGTGCCAATTATTCTTCCTGGGCCGAGAAACATAGATTCCATGTCGGAGATATCCTTCGTAAGCACCGTTTTTTGCCCTTCGATTTCTGTTTTATATCTTATTTTATGATTCTTAAAACTTCTGTGCTTCTTTATGGTGGTGATCTTCCGACGTCATTCAAATATTTGTCGGTAGCTTCATTTTTCAAGGATTTTTATTCTCGTGTGGTTGTTTGTTCTGTGTTTGATCTTGTAATTTTGAATCTCACCTTTATGTTCGTAGATAACTCTACTTTTTGAGGGATTTTATGATCTGTTGATTCGATTGATGCTGTATAGCTTTTGAATCTTCGTAGATAGCTATAATATTGTGTTTCTTGTCAGTTTTTTGTCTAAATTCATCAGCATTTAGCAGTCTCCTTGTTATTGTACTTTTCTTGAAAGATTATATTATCTGATCGAGCATTTGGTTTGGATACTTCTTTCGTGCCTGTATTTTATGTTTAATAGCATGACAACGAGCTTTTATTTTCTGTTTCTTTTGATATATTCTAACAGTTGATTCATCTATTTATGTGCAGTGTTTAACTATTCAGCAGAGACGGATAATATTTTGGAAGTAAACAGAGGAGATTTTGTACTTTGCAGGCCAGGAAATGCAATATCCACACACAGCGATGGAGCAACTGAGATCCGTTTGACAAGGCCTGGGCCACACTATTTCATATGCGGGGTGCTAAATCACTGCGTAGAAGGGCAAAAGATTTCTCTTATAGTAGCTCCATCAGCAACCGGGCATGGTAATGCAAGAGCACCAGCTCCTGCTCCGGCACAGGCACCGGCACCTTCAGCCAGGGCTTCTAAAAACGGATCCATGCCCCTTACTTCCGTCCCTGCTCCAGCTCCAATCAGTAGCACAACTAATCTCATTGCATCTCCAATACCGATTCTGGCGTCCAGCATTATCCTGATGGCTTTTTCTTTCTTTTCCTGAAGCATTCTTCTACTTCCAACTGATCTATATAGCATATCATCTCCTCTGGAACCCAAGTAGAATTGTTCTCAGTTTTTCCTTTTCTCTTTAGCTTCTAGTTCTGTTCTCAGTCTTGTCTATGGGTTTTTTAGGCTCATTCCTAAAACCCATTGGATTTTGTATAGCGAACTTTGTATTTGAACATGTTTCGTTGAAGAATCGTTATGTTCTCGGGCACTTGTTCGGCATTTATTCATTTTTGTCTTGATCATTGTGCTAGATCTTGTGATATGACATCTCTTTTGCATCTGTTGATCTTCTGGACTGCGTATATTTTGGTTTCACAGATGCTGTAACCAAGCTTTGCTTTCTGTGTGCTATGATTTTTCTAATCTTTCTGACTAAGTTAGGATCTTCATATAAACTTCTTGTTCTACAGATGATAGGGATTGGAGAATTCTTGTTGGTTGGTTTTTTTCGGCTGCATTACCTACTTACTCATTAAACAAACTGCTTCTGTACCAGAATTAGCAGATGATGCTATTTATAATCATGGCTCAGTAAGGAATGAGCTGAATAAGTACTGCAAAGCAATGAATGCATGAAACTGGTTACAATCTGTTTATCCATGAATGCACGTTGATGGTAGACTTCATTTTGTCATTTTGCAGAGAAATGCATTTATGACTGCTATATATTTTTGTCATGTTATAGGGTTTTCGTTCAGATTGTCAGGGCACATACATACTGTACCATGTTTATTTTTGCTTCAAACTAGTTACTAGACTATATTTAGAAAGCGGTTGGGGGTCGGGTTTGCCTTGTTTTGTGTAGTCCCTTGTTTTTTGTGCCACTGGCGTGCACATTGGATTTTCTGTTTATGTTTGCACGCTTTGGCTTTGCTTTTGCATATTCTATTAACCTCCCTTGTATTTAAGGTATTGCAAAAGTTGCATCTAGATCTTTGGTATTCTTTGAATTATTCTTTTGCAGGTTTCAAATGTGTTGCACACATAGACGTTGCACCTACAAATTAGCCAAAATATCACATACATACTCTTGACGGTCACTAATGTGAAATAAGCAGAACAGGCGCACAAAAGGAGATCAAAAGTACTCTATTCCAAGAACGTAACTACAACACTATACAATACAGATATAAATAGAACGGAATCTATCCGTTGTAGGTTTGTTAGCCATAAATAAGGCTGTTGTTCCCAACAACTAATAGTGGACCTTGGTCTACCATATAGTCTAATTGTGGACTATGCAAAAATAGACCGAAGTTAGCAACAATGGCTAACAAATAAATCATTAGATCAAGTGAATGAGAAATGAGTTCACTAATAACCTCAATATACACTCATTTCATTTCATGCTGGTCAATATATATTCTATTTCTTAACACAATTTTATTTTCCATGAAAAGTACATGTGAACCTTACACAGCAAAAGCATTTTTGCTTAATTGGGTTCCATAGAGGGGGCAACCTTTTAGTTTGAGTATGAGAATGAGAATGATTTTTTATCGTCCACTGAGGCCAATCGACCTATGGGACCTTTGAGTGTGTTTTGAATGTTGCTTAGATATATATTCATTGCATATTATGCTTGACAGATGGGATTGCGAAATGTTGCATGAAAGGAAAGGTGTTTTCAAAGGGCTTGGAACATATATGCCTCTGAATCATAGATAGTTGCCTCTGAGTCTAAAATAGGTTGATATATGGCTAGAGTTGTAAATACACCTTCTAATTTGCATAGACATTAAGTAGATACTGCATTTTGATCTATGTTAAATGGACTGGAAAAAATGACGCTTTCAATCTGATTTGAAAGGCATTTCACTACAAATACATGGAATAGCCATCATATTACAAAGTTGCTTGTTTCATGCAAATGCACTAATTTCATTAAGTTGGAAATTTTTTTGGTAAATTAGATTTATTTTATTGTAGACCTTCTACAGGTGTTTGGTATACATATTCATATATATGTTTGTGTACTTACATAAATATTTAAAAACATTTAACATTGTATCGTACATACATGCTGCTGTATTGCTGCCACTGCCATACTTCAAACACAAAATTTCCTTCTTTGTACCAACATATAATTAGCTTAAATATTTTAGAACAAACACAAGCAAAATGAAGCAAGTAATGTTGTTCCAACACCCGGGGGTGTGCATATGACCCATAGCTGCCCGATCTGGAGCGGACAGCGCTGCTTGATCGGGTGCCCTAACCTTTTACTAGTCGGCATCACATTTTCCTTATCGACGATTTTCTAATTCCTTTTTGGGTTGCCTGAAGGGCAAACCCTAGGCGAGGTTGGGAAGTTTATGGAATACGCATGCAATGTCATAATGTAAGGCATAGATTAGTGTAGAGGATGGAATATGAAGTGAGCCATTTGGAGGGCCAGAGGTAGTAGGAAAAAAAAGCCATCGTTTTCGCATTTTGTTTCCAGATCGGGTTGGCTTGAATATGCCGGGAACTACCAGATTGCATGCCTTACCACTTGATCGATTGAAGAGCTTGATCTGTTACAAAGCTTATTCCGATTTCCTTCTCCAACGAGGCAGGTTTCTCGCGCATGCCAGTACGTGCCCCCCCTGTCTTCAGGTTCTGCCTCCATAATTCTGTTAAATATATCTGCGTCCTTCTACTCCATAGCTTTTGTGGCCAGCTTGCTTCCAGATCATCGGATTAGCTTAAATAGGCTATGTTTGGAGGAAATATTAGCAGATAATATTCATTTTGTGATCTTCCTTTGAGTTCAAGCCACTACGACAGTTGTGGAGTAGAGAATAGACATTGTATGCAAGGTAGTCATTGATCCAGGCGTGTACTTGAGGTAATCTCTAGTCCCGAGATCTGTGAAAAAACTTTGTTTAGCTCCAATCTAATGCTTTCGATTGAAAGAATATCAGATATAAATCTTGATTCAGGTTCATCTTTCACTGAAGCCGATGATCAAAATCATCGCCATAGTGGCATGGCCGTAATCCGATAAAAAAAATTTACATGTCCCAAAATAGTGATAACCAGGCAGAAAGATGATGTTAGCTTTTTTCCAAGATTCTTCTAGCTTGCACCTAGGCTTCAGGCTTGCCTCAACTTTTGGAAGTAAAGATCGTCTCTAGATTGCATAGAATGCCAAAAACTTGGCCCAACTTGATGCAGTTTGCTTAGAATTTTGTGCAAGTTTGGTAAAACATCTTATGTTCTTGCCTTCACATTGTTGCCTAAAGTGCATAAGTAGACTCCTGTTTATTTGAAATATGCATATCAGATAGCTATTTATTGTGAAAGATATCAGTGCATTACCTAATTATGTGATTTGAAAAGCAGTATGGCAGATTTCTTAGAGGGCAATCCCATGTTGGTTGTTTCTTTTTCCTTTCTTAAAAGACTTTTTATGCCGTTGAAAAAATAACAAATTCTGAAACATATCTAAAAGACATAGATGTTGCATGCAATAAAAATACATTTGTGTGTGCAAAAAGTGCCGGGTATGGTCTCCGTCTGCTTGAGGCGCTAGGAGTATTATCTGATAAAAACGACACAGTTCGGGACAGTGTTTTGTTGTGTTTTAACGGGCTGCAGACAATTTCGTCCATGCAGAAATCAAAGCAGTACCAGCATGAGCTTCAGATATGCGATCTCGGAAAGGTATGTATTCTATGATGCGAGAAGAACCCATTTGATATCTTATGCAGAGGGTATATGGCCCGAAATATAGAGAAGCAGAAGAAAGTGGGAGAGACATCGACAGGGAAGAAAATTAAAAATTGAATTTTCAAAGACAGGAAGACCTTATCTGCAAGAGAGTATGCTGGGGGATGATAGATTAGGATAGAAATATTTTCTCTAAATCTTTGCTATAGCTCCTTTGTGACATCTCCCTCATCTGCGTTACAACACTTATATTTTGTTCTCTGTTTAATGTTTAATTTCTCGGGTAGTCTACATGAATCAGATTTAGTCATTTTTGTAATCAATCAACTGCGGTTGAATCTGCCAAAGGCACATGTATCTGGAAAAACAATCTCTATGAATATATGGAAGGACTTTCAGCGTGTATGCGTAAAACAGATTCTCTATATAATTTAGGAGACGAAGACACCAAGATAGTGCTATGGAATAGATGGTGCTACGAATTGCTTTCATTCTGATCCCGTCTTGCCTGCAGTTTATGACATAACACCAATTCGACCACCCAGCTCTGTAACTTGTTAACACCCTCACATCTTCTATTATGATTATGCAAAGACTATCACTATCCCTAACTATAGGAATAGTTATCGTTTTCCATGTATTACCCTCTCCACGACTGTATTTTTCGTAAATTGTATAAACTAGGCGACTAACAATTGTTACAAACTGTAAATTCTCGTCGTACATGGTTAGTTACACAATACACAGTATCAGTATCCACCCAAATACAAGGGAAGATGACAGCAGACACGACAGTAAAGGTATTAATTAACAGATAGAAACCAAAGGGCACATGAACAGATACACAAGAACAATGAAGAGGTATTGTACACATAAGCAGGAGGAAGTAGAGAACGCAGATATTGAAAACAGCAGGCTTAGTAGTGGTAAAAAGGATACATAAACAGGTGGAAATAGGGAGATAGCGAAAAGCATGTATTGAGGATAGCAGTATTAGTGGTAAAAGATAAATAAACAGGTGGAAACCGCAGGGTACCAACACAGTGAAATGCCGAACGAAAGGACAAAATGCGGTAGACGCAGCGAAACAAAAACAAAGGACGGACGTACGCTGTACCACGGTGGGAATCAACGTTAAGCAAAAAGGTGGCGAAGGTGGTGGACTCGGGATGAACTCACAAATGAAGGGAGACAGGTAAATAGATAGACGCCAGAAACGAGGACGAGTCAGACCGAAATACGGACAGAAATGTAGATGGAAAGCAACAGACATAGGGACGACGATAACAGTGAAAAAACAGACAGTGAAGGCACGTGGGGGGAAAGCAATTCATAGGAGCAAGAGTGGACAGCATAAGTGCAGAACAGAGAGTCCCAAACTCCGCCCATGCCGATATAGCGAGGGCTAGACCCTGGCCCGAGTAAGCCCGAACCACTCCAAATCTAGAAAAGGTAACTATACAAGGTACTTAAGACCATAAGAGTAAAAAGGTGGACGAGAGAATAAAAATCGGAGGGAGAGAGGTCCAGCCTCCATACATACACCGGGATAGCGAGGCTAGATCCACCAAGCGGTAATCTGGATCACTATAAACTCAAAAAATATCAAAAAATGCACAAAGTCTCGAAATCTGAATACACAAGAGTAAAAAGTGGGGCCGGTATAAGTTCACGGGATGGAGAGGCTCAGCCTCCATGGTACACCAGGATAACGAGGGCTAGACCCACCAAGCGGTATTAGTACCACTATAAACTCAAATTCATACAGTACGATTGTATATGACCCTAGGCTAGGTGGCGGACTCATCGAAAATGGAGAAGTGCATAAATAAGCGGGAAGGCGAGCACCATAAAAAAAGGAGATCATTGCCGACCAATCATTAGAGAATATGGGATACCGAGAGACCAGAAGGGCCAGAGCAAATAATAAATAGTAGAGGCGAGAATAATTAATTGCGGTGATTGAATATTCAAAATTTCAAAACCGGGATTAGCGGTGAATTTTTGAATTAGCGGACCGTTTGAAACTTCAATATATATACTTTGTAGAATGAATATGACAATATCGCATCGTCGATCTGTAGTGATCACCGGACCGAAAACCTGGCCGCACGCGATACACCTCGAAAGCAATGGCGGAAAGTATCGATCTTAGTCAACTAAAAAAGCGGAATCGGCAAAAAGCACCAACAAGTCAGGCGGGACCTCGAGGAGATTTTCTAACCCTGAATAAACAAGCGGTTGGAGACTAGGATACCGGCATGGATGCACTCAACATTTGGCGAGAATCGATCAAGCGGTGTAACAAAGTGGCCATCGCCAGCATGGACGTGAGGATAGAGGGAGTGGAAAGACAAGCGAGGAAATGCAGCGTAGAATGGACGAGCTGGAGGAGGAGAAAGCCAAAATTCTGAATAGGTTGGTTGAATTAGAAAAAGGAAATGTTCAATTGAATGCATAGGAATCATTTGATAAAATAAAACCGCACATCATAGAGTATGAGGAGCGAGAATAGAATTAGGCATGGCGTTAGGCTGATAGGGTATGAGAGAAAACCTACGAGGATCGTCAGAAAGTGACTGCAGAGGTGATAGAGGTGGTCTTCAAAAGCACGGACATCATTATCAAAAGCCGTCTGTCGGGCCAATGGAGGGAGGAGCGAGGCACATAAACTTGGCACGCAAGGATCGGTCATCAAGGAGAGAATGTTGCGCCGCGGGATCGGTGAGGAGCGGGATCAAGGTCTGGGGAAGCCCTAATGATCATGCAGCAGGGGGGGGCGCAGAGGGAGTCAGCCAAAGGCGAGAGAATTGAATCGAGCGAGGATCTGCAGGGGTCCAAGAATGGCAAGGTGTATCCGCACAAAAGAGTCACGAGAATTGATGAGGCGGGGCGGGAGCAAAGTTTTGGAGTACTAGAAACAGGGAGAGGTCGGCGGATCGCGGAGAAGGAGAATATATAAACCCAGGGGTCCCGCGCGAGGGCGAGAACATGGCAATGGGGAGGGCAATAGCGATTAGCCAAACCACGAACCGGTCTGAAGGGAAGAGAGAGAGGAAAAAAGGGCGCGTGGAGACCGAATAGCACAAGAGGAACATGGATCAACCCGACCATGAAGACAAGGGGAGACCGAGAAGAATAAACGGAAAGCGGACGAGAACACGGAGACCCCGAGAGAGCAACCTCGAGGAAAGAAACGCTGAAGATATGGTATTGGAATTGTACTGGGTACCCTTGGGATGACGGGGAGAGGCTGGAAGGAGCACACAGTTGTGATATAATATGTCTGGTGGAGACATGGGAACACAACATAAAAAGACTGCCAGAGGAGGAAGGGTACCAGCTATTCACATCTTTGGAAGGACAAAGAGTTTAAGAGTGGAAGAGGGAGTGCAGGATTAGCCTGTTATGTAAAGGAAAATGTAGTAAACAATGCATGTATTTTGCAATCAGATGTCAATAAGAGATACATGATTTTGAATATACAGCTACAAAAAAAATGGAGTTAATTCTGATTTTAGCATATTACCCACCAAGCAGTGATAAGCTAGAACTGTTAGAATTGGGGGAGACTATAATGAAATGGAAGGAACAAGGATCAATGATATTAATGGGTGATCTGAACACGAGCGGGGCACAAAGCAGGGATTACAAATCGTGGAGTGGAAAAGTGGAAGGCGGATAGCGAAGTCAATGCGGAGGAGCTACTACTCGAGATATGTTCGACTACAGGGGGCATTATAGCCAATCAAGTACAGAGGTGGGAAGGGTCAGGGAAGTACACGAGCCAAAATGCACACGTGAGAAGTATAGTGGATTATGTGATAATGAATGACACAAAAGCGGAGATAGTATCGGGATTCAGGCTCTTAGAATGGCCGATCGGAAAAGGGAGAACCAGGGCCATACAATTGACACTACAGGAATGAAGACTTACTCGGTGCCGGACAACAAGAGGCAGAGGATGCTAGAAGGCTGAAAATCTGAGTTTCAAGAGAGGCATGTAGATGTATTTGTACGTATATCAAAGAAGAGATGGGAAAATGGGGCGAGGGGCACACAAAGTAGAGGAAAATGGGGAAGGCTTAATGATATAATAGTGAAAGTAGCAACGGAAGTTTTCGGAAAGAGAAGAAGAAAAAGGGGGAAGGATGTATTCAAGGCCCTCGAGTTGAAATGCGGCCGATGAGTGTAGAAAAGAAAAAGAAAGGTTAGAAGGCGAGAGAGGGGGAGAGACATACCAATCCGAGAAAAGAGCGGTGTATTTTGAAGGCGTTGAAGGTAAAAAGAAATAAAACTTGGTACAACACCAATGGGATCAAGCTAAACTTAAAAAAAACCCTTTAAAGTTAGGAAAGCACTTAAAGGGGAAAGGACAAGGGAATAGAAAAGATGGTAGCATGCAAGGCGATATTGGGTGACGGGTGGGAGATACACGGAAAAAGCAGTATAAGACGAGAGCATCTCCAAGCACCAATACGAGGAGTTACAAGGGACGGACAAAGCCGTGTTTTAGCACCAGGAGTGATGATAGCACTAAGCGAGAATGGCCAATAACAAAGCCCCGGACCTATATGGATTAACGGTGGAATTATTAAAATCGCCAGTCTGGCGTTAAGAAAAGAAAGTGTGAGAATATATTCAAGCGGCATCATACACCCGCAGGACTTCCGGCCGGAGGATAGGTATACACGGTGATACCTACAAAGGGAGGGAAGCGAGACGGGAACACGGAAATTATAGAACCATAATGGTGAGTTCCATTTTGCAAAATGGTTTGAAGCGTTTTAGACAATAAAATTTGAAGCGGTGGGGCGGTAGGGAACGAGGAGACCTGAGGGGACGAGGCGCGGGGTTAAGGCGGAACACTCAACCACGGACCACCTAGTGACCCTCGGGATATTGGTAGAACGAGAATAGAAACCGGGGAAAGAAAGTAATATCTTTGCTTTGTGGACTTTAGAAAAGCTTTGACCATAGTCGAGGGAAAAACTAATACAAAGGCTTATAGATATCACGGGCACCAAAAGGATATGGTAGGGGCAATTGCAAGATTGTACTATAATGTATATGCAAAAATGGAAGAAGAAAGGGAAAGCAATAGATTGCGACCACGGGGAGTCAGCGGGGATGTCCATTATCCCCCACTGTTCGGAATATACATAGATGCATTAAAAGATTTCATAGCGAGAATAGCAAAGGGGAATGACGAGCGTTCCCACACTAGGGGACACCAAAAGTACCCATCATGCTACGAGCATGATGGCCAAAAACAAGGGAATACCGCAGTTCTTGGCTGTTGGAAAGCTTCTCGAAAAACGGTGACGGTTAATCTCGCGAAAACCAAAATAGTCTTTTTCGGTCACAAGAATAGACATAAACCATTCAGATATTTGGGAACAGAGCTAGAAGAATCAACAGAATACAGATATCTGGGATACGACACACATGGCACAGTGAAATGGGCTAAAAGGGGCAGATACAAGATTCCAAACAGCCATCGGAAGTTACTACAATATGAAAAATTTCTGCAATAAAAGCAGAATAATAAACTGAGAAATCAAATGCTATCTGTTCGGTAGTGGTGGCCAACCCACGCACTAACTATATGGGGCAGAGGCACGGGGACGGGGCTATGAGAAAAGAAATGGGAGAAAGCGGGAAGGAATATTGGGGCAATGGCATAAGCGAGGGGAATTCAAGTTGAGAACGAACACACCACAAACAACCATAGTATATGAGACGGGGCAGAAACCAATGGAAGTAAGAGCGTGGGAAAAGACCATCAGATATCTCATAAGAAACAATGCAGGCGGGAAACCGATTAAGTTAGCGAATATCGCGATCAGCGAATCAGCGAAAGCCCACGTAACCAAGGGCAACGGATGGTTTAGGGATGTAGCAATGTGGACAAGAAAAATGGGGATGAATCGGCGACGATAAGTGAAGGAGAATGGAATGATGAATGGGCAAACAAAGCTACGCAAGCTTGGCTGCAAAAACACGGGGGGGCCCAAGACTATTTGGCTTATGGCGTATTCAACCGAGCAAGCCGGATATGCCGGATGTATCGGGGATAATTTACTAGGAAAAGCCGGGAAGGATATCCTAACAAGATTTAGAATGGGAAGCCATGACCTAAGAATTGAAAAGGACGGATGGCGGAGAATAGAGAAAGATGATCAGATATGCGAGAATTTGTGATGAGGGAAGTGGAAGATGAAAATCATATGCTAAATGAATGTCCAATATATAAAGGCATCAAGAACAAATGAAGCGTAAGATGGGGCCAACGGTATTGTACACACCATGATGGCAAGGACGTAAACAATGAGGGAACTGGCGGGGCATAATCACGGAAATGCGGCAAGGCACCGGAAGTACATAAAAAAAGGGCTTCTGTTATGAACCGCACCGAGAGGCGCCACCATACCGCCGAAATGCTCGACTCAAAGGCGATTGATAACGACCCATCCGTGCCGCGGCTCGAAAGCCGATCCAAAGCGGGATGCCGGTATTAATAGAGAAAAGTGAAGCCTTCAGAAAAGGCTACAATGTAAACCAGCATGATGTGCTAGTAGCGCCCATCAGGGAGCTCGCCCATGCTACATAAGTCCACGGGCCTCAGGGCACAAGGGACAATAATGTATCTATCTATCTATCTATCTATCTATCTATCTATCTATCTATCTATCTATCTATCTATCTATCTATCTATCTATCTATCTATCTATCTATCTATCTATCTGGTTACTAACAAAGTATAGAACGTTTAAGCATTTCTTCCTATGCATATGCATGTCAAACATTACTGCCTTTCCCATTTTATTACGTAAAAAACAAAGGTTCAATTACGCCCAATTTCGTCGCGTCTGCCAGTAGCGCCTTGCCACCTGGCATGTTTCTTCTCATGAATGTTTAATAAGTTTTGGCTTCCTGCGCGCACACATTGTTACCCGACATTCATTCAACCTATTTTACTTGACATTGTGATGATGAATTGAACCCAACTGTCTTCCACGTTACAATAAAGACCATTTACTTTGCATTCTGGCATGTTAGCAATGCCTCTGCGCTTCATGTTGACCTTGATTTTATGCTAGAATGCAAGGTAAATGCTCTTTCTTGTATACATAATATACGTAAGGACAAGGTAGGCTCACTCCCCCCCCTCCCTCCCCCACCCCCAATCACACCTCAACCATGTGGCGTACTTTTTTTTCCAAAAATATAACATGATTTTTTTCTTTTCCCTCTTTCTTTTTTACATTTCATTCTTGCATTTTCACTTGACATTCCAAACAGTTTATCCTACATTTCGCCCTCCTTACCTGACATTCAACAAATTTCATCGTATTCTGGGCATGCAATTAAGCCTGCCTTGTCTTCACATTGTAATAATCGCAGTTTACTACGCATTTCTGGGGAGTCATCCCTACCTCCACGCTCCCCCATCGGCAAATATACCTCCCCAATAATGCACACGTAAAAGCAACTAAGGTGCCATCCTGCCCATGGAGCCAATCACGCCTGACACGTGGCATATTTTATTTCCAGGATATTGAATGAAATTTTTACTGCGATGAATAAGAGCGTCTGCCAGATATTCAGCCTGTTTACCTTGCATTCTCGGCATTTACCCTGCATTCTTGTTTTACTTGCATTATTGGCCGCCGAGTTGGTCCTAAGTTGCTTTCGTTTACATGCCATTTTTGTAAATGCTGATCTGGAGAAGATGTAGGGAAGGGAAAAAAAATGCCATAACCAAGGACACACTCTCATAGATATCATCTAACAAAAATGTGGATCCAACTAGTCTATTCCTTATGATGATTATGGGTTAATTATAATAGTTGTTTTTTGGGTGTCTTATGAGTATCGTAAAACTTCTAGCAGGTGTGCTGGAGAAGAAGTTAACGCAATGGGCTGAGGAAGATGGAGTATGCAGCGGTTGGGGGTTTTAAGCCTACCCACTCCAATGAAGTGATCATATTTTTACTCTCGAATTCTTATGGAAGCTAGCCCCAATGCATGGCGTGACTTGTATTCTTTGTTGCGTGGATTTTAAGGCGGCATATGATCTGATCCCTCCGGGACTGTTGTGGCAACGCTTGTAGAGCTACATGTCCCGCGTGATTTGCAAAATGCCATCTCTGGGCTCTATGGCGAAATATATGCCACTTTGCTGCGTCCGGATCACGGGTGAACAACACCATAGGTGTTAAGCGAGGATGTCCATTATCTCCAACGCTTTTGGACTCTATATTGACAAGTTGGAGACACGGATGCAAGAACATGGAGGTGGTGGCCCAGTTGATTGCGAGGCATATCTGATAAAACGAGTTGCTCTATGCAGAGGCGATCACGGGCTTATTGTCCCATCTGACTAGAAGTATGCGGGAACATTTGGATGCTCTCGATCCAATTACGTGACATAGCAGGAATGACCGTCAACCGAGAAAACCAAAGCCATTGCCAATCACATGCAATGCGGCATGATATCCCGGACTTCTATTACAGGAGGACAAAGGATGGAAGTTGTAAGGACCTTTAAGTATCACGGGAATCGATTTCTCCGCTAACATGCTATGGGATGACCGTGTGTAGAAAGAAGGGTCGGAGCGGGATGGAAAGCCCCCGTATGCAATCTGAGAAATAGCCATTCTGAGAATAGATCTCTAGCGATTGGGCACACAAGGCACACTTGTTCCGAGCACTCGTTGAACCAGTGTTGCTTTGTATAGGGTAGAGGTGCAGGGGCGGCGGTTAGCAAGGGCACTTGGGATAAGCTAGAGAGGGTCTGAAGGCTTTCGACATCTGACCCAGTCAAGGACATGGTGCCTTATCCATTTTCTTTGTATGAGGCGGGCTTTTGGCCCCCGCGACGATTACGCTATCTTGTGGCACCTTGGCGTATTTCCATAAGGTTGAGAATGGATGCACAACGTCTTCCTCCCCGGGCTCTGTTATTGGCACAAGGGCTACAACGTCTGAAGAGAGTGTGGCAGGAGCATTGTAGGGAATGGTTCGCAAGATGGTCCATACACTATCAACAGATTATGGATATGTTGGATATCGCGGAACAGGAGCTGCATTTGAATGAGCGCTTTGCTACCTTTCTGTGGGATGCGCCCACTCTTGCAAAGCCCAAAACAGAGCACTACTACACGCAGGTTAATCCGTCGCTTGAACATGGTAATGCTTGGATTCACACGTACAGAACTTGCGGAACTTTGGAGGAAGCATGCTGGTGTTTGACAATTTGCCTGAACATCCTCTTATGCGTTGAGCACTTGAACTGTGTTACAATAATTTGTAACATGAGATTATTTTACAACATATATATATTTTAAAGATGACTTCTTCCTACCATTATTCTAAGCCTCACACCTTTCGCCCAAGTAGAGAAATCAGTTTATGGAAACCATGTGCACTGTACTTGCTCCTCCACTCTACCTTGGGGTTGAAATTAGTGGCAGATTTTGAAGAAGCTGTTTAAAGCTCTGCACTAAGAAATTTATTGGCATACAACAATTTGTAATATGAGATTCTTTACAACATATATATATTTTAAAGACGACTTCTTCCTACCATTATTCTAATCCTCACACCCTTCGCCCATGTAGAAAAATCAGTTTATGGAAACCATGTGCACTGTACTTGCTCCTCCACTGGTTGAAATTAATGGCAGATTTCGAAGAAGTTGTTTAAAGCTCTGCACTAAGAAAATTATGTCTGAGTTATGCGATGTTAAGAGTTCTGACATTATTGAAGGAGGCAGTTTGGGCTTATGGCATGACATAGTCTGGTTAACTACAAAATAGCTTTTGATACATGTTGCTGTCTCAAATCCTGGCCCTCCATATTATCTTAGTCATGATTGATTTAGGGTTCGTTCTGCAATTGCGTATCATCTACAATCTGCAGATCCTTTCGTTTATGCATAGAAAATCTCTGAATAATAGTTTCTCACAGAAGCAAAAAGCAGGAGATAACAAAAGAATTTCAAATCCAACAGCATGTTCCTGCTAAGATGGGCCATGTTATACTATTTGTGGAATCTTTTTGGCGCATCTACTAAATGTTTTCTATAGTGTGATTGTTAATTACACAGATAATGGAGCAGGAACGGAGACATTGTAACTTTTCCAGCAAACTGACGATGAAGATTGCAACTCTTGAATTGAGTAAGCATATTATCTGTATAGTATCTGCACTATATAAGTAATGCCACCGTGTGCGTCCAAGATAGACACTGGGCTGTCAAAACAGCCACAAAATCTGAATTCAGAGATGGGTTCATACTAATGGCAAGCTGAACAAATCTGATAATCTTTGCAAAGCTTTGGGCAAGCTTTTGCCCCCTAAATTCTGCCACAGAGCAAATTTCTGCATCGAGATCTGGTCTCATGGAATACGTTCCTTGCAGGTTATGCCCAACATGGTCTGTTTAAGGATGACATCTTGCTCTTTCAGCAAATGCCACAAAGGGATGTGATTTCGAGTAATATAATAATATGACTATGAGAGTGTTTGAAGAAATGCCTCAGCTATGAGAGTGTTTGAAGAGCTATGAGAGTGTTTGAAGAAATGTCTCAGCATGAAGTTCCTTCATGGAATGCCCATCCACCTGTTACCTTCTAAAAACAGCCTTCCAAGGCATTTCGGATGGCATTTCGGATCTGCTGCTGCTGGGGTGCTCAAATCTGGCATAAAATTCAGAGATAAGGATGAAAAACGTCATGGATTTGTGAGGGAAAAGCTTTTACAGGTAAGAATCGCTTTGGAAACCCAAATACTTTTTGTGCCCAAATACAAATGGCAGCCCGTATGATTCTGCAAACCGTAAGGCTGCATTGATCTGATGCTTAGAACTCTGCAGCAACAGGCTAATGGCTTATCACCCACATCAAGCAAAACCAAAAGGCTAATGGCTTCCTGGTAAATCTCCAGCAGATCAGAGCTGGGTCTCCTGATTCAACTGCCAAAAGTGCTGCTATGGCTTGAATAGGCGGATCACCATTTGGTTAGATTGGCTCTTAAAATTTTTATAATGAACTGCATATTCATAAAAATTGCAAAAAGGCTTGTCCTGTTCCGGCCTAGACTTGAGGCAGAAATCTATCCTCTTGATTGGGCAGGGAGAAGTCTGCCTTCAGCACACTTTGGCCGTCACGTGTTCAAAATTATATGATCTTTAAGTTGCCTAATTTCCTACTAGAGCTGTTACAGCCTTTCAATTTTGCTTCGATAACTGCACTTTGCTTCAATTTCGCTTTCATAAGTCAGGAGGAGCTTTCTCCAGTAATTGGGATGGCACTTCCTAGGAAAATTTTGGGCCATACACATATTAAATTGGCAGTGTAAAATTGAATCAAACACATACTGCCCTCTCGTTTGAACCTCATACTTGGCACATTGGCACAAGCCATTGAAAGCCTATTGGAAAAGTACTTTTCCCAAAAGCACTAAACTATCAATTAACCTTAGTTAATTGAATTTGTAAAGCCTACTAGAGTTTTTTATGCAGGGTGTCCTACCCTTTTGCCATGTTTCCCATTGATTATAAGTTGACCTCCAATAGAATGAGTCCCTATTTCGTGCTCAGCTTAGAACTCATTTGCATTATTTTGTATTCTAAGTTGTTTTCTATTTGCGTTATTTTGTGCAAAATTGTAATCCATCTATTTCTCTTCTATTTCATAGAATGACAAGCAGAAAATCTATTTGGTGGGACGAAGTTAACGTGGTAGGCCATAAATCTTGGATATGCAAGTATTGCAAGGCCAACAAAACAGGTGGTCCAGATAGGGTGAGGGCGCACTTGATACACGAGGCGGCAAAGACATAGTCTTTTGCATGAGCATTACTGAGGAAAAAAGAGCACAATTGAAAGAAAAGGCTATTGAACTAGATGCAACCAAGGCAAGGAAAAAGATCAAAGTTTATAATCCATCCCGTGGCATAGATGGCTCCTCTACATCAAGGCAAGCGAACCCATGTGAGTTTTCATCTCATGCTGTAGACATGGGTCATGCTAATTTGCATTCATACTTCAAGAGATCAGGAACAAGTTTGCCTCCTCTCGCTACTGCAAAAAAAATGAGGCAACAAGACATTGTAACAGTCCTTGATAAAACCAGAAAGAAGGAAGTAGATGCAGCTATGTGCAGGGCATTGTACATTAACCATACTCCTTTTCGCATTGTTGAATGCCCTTATTTTCAGGATGCTTTGGCTCCCCGGGGGATTCACCTTTGATCAGCGTATAACCCATGAGAGTTCAACGGAGGGGTGTTCTTTGGACCATTTGCGTACGTATACTTAGGGTTAGGGGTGTTTTTAGGCATTAATTTGGAGCAATATCTATACATAGAGGGGTCAAATTGCCTTTTAAAATTGCGTATACAAGGGGGATTTTTTGCTACCCTCCGAACGCAGATGCCATACCCCCCTTATGTATAAGTGCACCCCGCGGGTTTGGCTCAAGCTATTGCATATGGACCTGGTTATAGGCTTCCAAATCGCAAGCAAGTATCTGGTTTCTATCTTAAAGCAGAGAAGGAGAGACTTGGAGAAGAGATGCTTTTAAGTGCTCGTGAATGCTGGAAAAGATATGGAGCCACAGTTATTGGCGATGGGTGGACAGATGGAAGATCAAGATGCATACAAGGTATTGTTGTATACTCTGCTGGAAAAGTTTATTTTTTGAAATCCTTTGATACGTCGTTAGGAAAGAGAGCAGAAGATTTGTTTGTTATATGGAAAGAAGCTGCTGAATATGTGGGACCGGATAATGTAATTCAATTTGTGGGAGATGGAGAACCCACAAATAGGCTTGCTGGTAGAATGCTTTCTGATGCGTATCCGCATATTTGTTTTAGTCTATGTATTGCCCATTGTATAAACAACATGATGAAAGACATTGGAAAATTAGATTGGTGTGCTCCCACTATAGAGAAGTCAAGAAAGCTTGTGACCTTTGTGAATTCACACTCAAAGGTCTTGACTATGTTTCGAAAGCTGAGCAAGGATAAGGATCTTCAAAGGTGTTGTGAGACGAGGTTTGCTTATAATTTTTTGATGATGGAACGTGTTGTGGAGTGCAAAGACTCAATTCGTCACCTCTTCACTGATCCAAGTTTCCTTCGTCTACAAGAAGCAAGTTCTGATACAGGTATGTTTTCTTTTTAATATTTAACCAATATATTCATTCGTACTTAATTAATATATTCATCCATATCTTAAATGACTAAAGTGTACGATTATATTATGCAGGCAAAGATGCTATTGGTATTGCATTCAATGGATCATTTTGGAAAGATATTGGAAAGATACTAGCAACAAGAATATTGAGTCAAAATGCAGCTTCGTCCCCTATTGAGCAGATCTTTAGTAGGTTTGGTCACATCCACAGTAAGAAAAGAAAGCGGCTAGGAGTGCAGAAACTGAATGACCTTGTATTTGTTAGTTCTAACCTGCATTTGATGACCAAGACAATGAACCCAACTAAACAAAAGGTTGTATCAATTGCATGACGAGGACGAAGACGAAGAAGTGGGGAATAATAGTAATGAGGTGGATGATGTTCAGGAAAATGTAGGTGTCTCAGAAGAAGAGGGAATTCGTGATAATGTGGATATTGAAGATGTTGAGGATGATAATCGAAGTGAAGAGGATGAAGAGTATGAGAAAGATAACGATGATGACGATGATCAAGAAGTGATGCGTAGACGATATGCACGGACTCGTAGTGTGGCTTCAATGTATTAGGTTTAGGCGCAAGCATTTGATATTTTGTTTGTTGATCTAACAGTTTAAGCTTCTGAATTTCGCTAAAAAAACTGTTTTGATTGATGTTACATTCATAATAAGTTTATGCACGTTTAATTGCATTTAAGGTTTTTGAGGATTTGTTGTTATGATTTATCAATTTTGGACTTCATATTTGATAAGATTCCAATGTTTCTGATTGTTTTAAGTGGTTTTTTAACAATTGCCGTTCCGTTCCGTAACGAAGAGTCGGCCGTACCCGTTCCTTAAGGTTTGTCGTTCCTAAAACCGTTCCGTTCTATGCCAAGTATGGTTCTAATCCTTGCTCCATTCTTTTGCCTGCTCTCAAGATTATAGTCTTCAACACAAGGTTTTGAAATTTCCTTGCAGAACATTTCTTATTTTACGAAGTGCTTTTGTTCTTACAAAGTGTTATAGCTGAGGTGGTGCTTCTTCATAGTCTGTTAATCAAATGATTTTTAGGTTTTTTCAACATCTTTTATTGCCATGTTTGTGCGTATTTTCTTCAATAGTTTTGGAGGATATTTGTGGACTGTGCAAGCTGTACACACGAACTGGATCAATGAAATCATGGTAAAGAGGAGATGGAACCCTCTGCATTTTTTCACCCTTGAAGGAGACTTGGGACGCCCTCTTGTATTCCGTCCTCCTTCATTGCTTCTATTTGTTTTGTCTCTGCATTTTGCCGTCTTCTCAACTCATGTGCTTCACAAGTATTCGAGTTTCTTCCATCCCTTGATTTGGTGGTAAGTACAATTATGATTTCAGTCTGAATCTCATGTCGATTCCCAATTTACTGGATTGTTTTATCAAAGAGGTGCATAGCTAAGACCTACTTCTCACCAATGTAAATTAGAAATTTACGCATTTTAACATCATCCTTTGAAAGGCATATGAAGATCTCTATTATTGTCGAAACCATATAGGTATTGCAATAGAACATTTGATCATGTAGAAAAGTAGTGTCTTATTGGGATCCCTAGTCATTAAGGTTTCTGCATATCAATAGCCATTTTCAACATAATTGTCTTTGCTTAGATATAGACAATTAGATTGAGCTTGATGGTTTGTTAAAACTGTTGCAGTTAACACCATCTGTTAACTGGGCCCATTTGTAGGAACCAAGATCTAGAGCACGACATATGCGCCAACTACTTGTTCATTCTTAGCCAGCTTGTTTATCTTTCAAGCCCTGTTTTGTGTGGCAGCCATAATGGCCACATCTATTTGTAATAGAGCAAAATATATTCGATGAAAATTGCTAAGAAAATATGTCATATTCTAAGTTATCCAAGTAGCACCTCCTCCGCAACCAAATCCCATGTGGCAGGCTTCAATATCGAATGGGACTGTTAGTAGGGAAAAAGGTATTAACCACATGCTCAGTCTAAGTAAAATAGAACATTTTTTCTTAGAGTTCAATCTGTCATTCTATAGACACTAGAAAAAGTGCCCAGCGTTGCTGGGCTTTTGTTGGGATAAAATTTCATGGGTTATAGCATCTAGTTGGACATATTTGCGTTTGCTATTTGTCTACAAGTATGTACTCTTGATGAATAATACATTCACTTTGGGATTAACTCTTTCTCTTTCTCTTTCTCTTTCTCTTTGTTTCGCTGCGTCTCTTACTTCCTTGCATGTCTATCTCCACCATCAATGTGCTCGCGCGTTCGGTGTAAATTGACAAGAGGGAAAATCCAAGGGGGAGCCACTTAGAATACCCCCCAAAACCACGTGTGTAAACACGAAGGGGGTGTTTTTGGAGTTGTGCCGTATGTATACCTACAACACAAAATATATTATTTGTTTGAATTTTTTATAGAAGAAAGGAGAGGGATGTACTTGGCGAGGAACCACGCCGAGATGCTCATGGACGCCCTCCCAAGAGTTGGAACCTCCACACTAGAGCGTGAGATGACTGAGACCGGTGACTTGGCTATTACTTACGGGATCGTGGGGACGGGCTTTGGGGTCAAAGCATGGAGGTGGGGGACACTTTTTGTGTCAGCGACACATGGTGCTTAGGGGGTGCTTTCTGAAGCTATTTCCTTTGTATTTTTAAACAATATTTTTCTTTTATTTTTTTGATATTTTTCCCTAAAACGCATTCATATTACGCCTTGGAATACAAAATTTCAGCTTCATCGGAGTTATAGAAAAAAAGATAAAAATAAGTAAAATTTTCGCATTAGGTGCTTAGGGGGGGTGCTTGGCTGGCGCAAAAATGCCCCCAGCTCCATGCTTTGACCCTTTGCAGACCCCCCACGCGCTTTCGGGGTCAGCAACATTCAGCGAAACCGATGGTTTGATGCGGTTGTAAACGCATAGCGGCGGCTCGTCACGATACGGATCGGTGCAGCTTGGGCCACCACCGATGCTGGCGCCCATCCCGAAGGACACAAACAGCGGTACCTTGCCAAGCATATCGGGGAGATGTTGACTGTTGGACACTCATCCTCGAACCTTTTGGCTTGAGGGGAGTGCTTGAAGGCCGACCCGACCCTCAGGGGGGACATCACACCGAGGCGGTGGGAGCGGTACTGCGGCGGCTCTATGACCCCTTGGGGGGCGGCGTGCATACCCCGGGGATGGCCCCCATTGGTTTCGTGGGCCGAGGATGTTGAGGAGGGCACAGCGGCTAGCTAATGGGAAGGCGGTGACCTCGATGGTATCGCGGGCGAGTTACTCAAGTGGGCGGGGCGGCCGCTTTTGTGCGGTCCCTCACTACCTTTCTTGAGCATTGCGGGGAGGGTTTCCCCGACAATGGACTTAAGCGGGGTTGTTCCCATTCCTGGGCGGGCGACCCACACTATCGGCCAATTACAGGACGATCATGGTCGATTCGATTATTTACTTAAAGCTGTTGGTGGCATTCTCGAGCAGCGATTGACCCCATTTGGCGGGCGGATGTCATGAGGAGAACCCTCACCGCAGGCGGGCTTCGACCCGCCACTCAGCGATTGACCATATCTTTTACGCTGCGGGGGCGATTGAAACCGGTAGGAATCATCAATTTGGACTTGTATTGCTGCTTTGTGGACTTCGCAAAGGCTTTTGTCGGTCCCCGGGAAAAGGCGTAGGCTAGAGCTGCGTCAACTAGGGCTCCTGCATTTTGCGCGAATGCCATATACAGGTTGTATGAGAGTTGTTTTGGCGGGGATCGCGGCCCGAGGCCAAGCATTCACCGGTAGTATGGGGTCCGTGGGTTGCCCCTCTCGCCAACACTTTTGGCCTCTACATTGTCGGTTAGAGCCCTGGCTTCTGCGGGCATGGGGGGATGGCATCACGAGCTTTTGCACCGGGTCATCCGCCGCTCATCTATCGCGGGCGATGTTGGCACGCTGGCCCACACCCGAAGCTATGCGATCTCACGGATGCCCTAGACACATTTTATTAAATTTCTGAACATCGCAGCGTCAATCGGCCCAAGACCCGGGGTGGTTCTCATATCCTCTTCACGTCACCCCATGCCTCCTGCACTCACATATCGGGATACCTTTGTGGGCGTCCGCCCACCTACAAGTACCTAGGGTGGAGTTCCCTCCCTCGCTCTTTGGGAGGCGTCTATCCGGCTATGTGACAAAGCCAATCGGAAAAGCTTTATGCCATGCGAACAACTTGATCACCAAGCGAGCTATATGATTGGGGCCATCCGGTCCACATCATTTCGGGCCGTCGAAATTCGTCCTTGTATGACGGTCGAGGTTTGGGGCGATCGTCTCTTTGGCGACACGGGAATGACTTGGAGCAAAAGGTAGGCATTTTAGCGCGGGCACTTGGGGTGAAACCGGTCCCCTATCGGTCTGTTGCGAGGGCGGATTCTTGCAGCAGTGAGCAGCTATGATAGACACATCGTCTATTTTCGAGAAAGTGGTTACTATGGGTGATGCTCGGCTCCGCGCACTTTTACTGTGGCCATGAGTCATGGCCGACTTAGGGCTGTTGGAGGGTAAGAGATCGGTGGTTCGCCCGGATGGGCGTCGCGAGACCTGAGATCGCGTCTGTTGAAGCTGGACCCGATCGTGACGGACTGGGAGTACCTAGATGCTTGTTTCCTTGGCAAGCTCACGGGACCCCATTGCTCTAGAAGCGAGGTCAAAATGGCCCATTACAAGGAGCACATCAACCCGTGTTAGGGGCCCACGGCTCTACTGCGTTCCCATTTGCCCCAGCTTGGACTCATTGCCTCCATTCGCCCGCGGGTGCCCACCATCTTCCGCTCGAGGCGGGCGGTGGATTGGGGAGCCCCGCCGGGGCGAGCTCTGTCGGTCTTTGTCAAGCGGGTGCCATTGAGGATGTCTCACACTTTCGAGTTGCCCGGTGTTGGTCGGTCCGGGCCAGATCGGCTCTCCTTATGCGTGGGGACGTGCCCTTGCATTTCTTTGATGAACACACCGTCGATGCGTGCCACGGGTCATACATCCGGGGAGGTCTTTGGACCTGCGAGGTCACATTTGCCCCTTTCACCGGGTCCGTGACTAGGCACTACGGGGTGGTGCATGGTATATATTGGGATGTTTTTGCATTTTATATGATTATACGGTTTTGTCAAGGGCTGATTGCGCCACGGTTTTCCCTCGAAAACCCTTTGGTGGGGTTTTAATCCGGCGGTAATCCGCTTTGCTGCGTTTTTGTATTGGGTCCCATAGACCGATTGGTCTCCGTGGGCGATAAAAGTACCTTCCTTCCTTCCTTCCTATGATCGGGGAGAGGTTACTTGTTTGGTAGCCTATCCTAGAGGAATCAATCGGTGTGGAACAATAATTCAATGGTAAGGTTTTTGTCTTCTTCTTGAATACTTTCTTTTTCTATGATGGATCGCGAATGTAAAAACGATTTGCTTCCTCTTTATTTTTTTTTTCCCTCTTGTTTGGAGAATGAATTGCAAATTTTGGAATATAAGGTTCAATTACAGCGTATAGATAAATGCAAGTTGTGCTCTAAATTTGTTGAAGGTATGTGCAAAATCTATTTTTCTTGACGTTTGCATATATTAGTGAAGCTTAATGTTTGAGATTGCATAAGGAGAATACGATAGGCTCACATATTGAGCAAGCATATCGAAGGCCTAGATATGAGCCTAAATGATTTCTAGCATGCCAAGCCTAGATGGTTATCAGAAAGCATCTATAATCGTTAAACGTTAAAACGGCATGAAGGATGTATAAATCAAAAAGAGAAACCGTCTTCCAAATTTTACTCTTCATGGGAACAATAGCATCAGAGAGCTGCACATAACATCAATTTGTTGCTCCAAAGTTTATCAGAAAATGTCATACGTCCTCCTTACACTCATCAAATGACAATGACAACATTTTTCCGCAAGTAATCAAGTGATAATTGTAGGTGTCATTTACGACGTTGACATTATAATTTACTACTTAGGAGTACAACTATTATATCATGGCAATATAGATGTTCCTTTCAATCAACTTTAGAATGGGGAATGCTTTCGGTAAACATCACCTAATCTAATGTCACCAAAGTCGATGTCGAGCGATAGGCCAAAATCTGAAGAAACATTGCCCATTATTGTGTTTCTTTGATATCCACTTAAGAAAAATAGAAAGACCTTTTAATCTGTTGTCATTATTCGCAAACTGTGCGGGGCCTTCTAACTTCGATTGATATAGCACTTGGCTTGCAAGTTCATCATGAATTCGCAACATGAAGCACGTACTCCAAGCATTTGAAATACAATTTCACTTTGAGAAAAAGTTTATAATCGCTTTCTCTAACCAAATTGCCCGACCCTGCAAGAACCAGTTCCATGATGCTTTTCTAGATATAGTTGATCATTAAGTTTACGGCACACTCTCTCCACCCCTAGTAACCCTTCAAATCTTTCATGGGGTTTGATCTCGTAGTGACAAAACTTTTCTTTAACTTACGCAAGATAATCTACAAGATAATCTACTTTTCGTACCATGGGACCAAATAATGTTGAATGGATGCAACTACTTTTTGTTGCCACGATTTCTTGGGGTCATGTTTGAAAATGTCGAAAATTTCTCGAGACCATGCAAGTCAACTCAATCGAAAAGATCAACTCTTTGGCGCTATTGTATCATTAATTCAGGTCATGCAAGATCTTCTATTGGAAACAAAGAAATGGAGTGTCTTCATCAAAAAGTTAACAAATCATCGGATTTGTAACAACTAGTGACAACAATTCAAGGCATTTTAAAAGCTCATGTTTTAAATTAACTTAAAAAAAGCGATTGGCGGTCTTTGAGCCTCTTAAAAAGTTATCATATTTAACATAACAATTATTTTGTTAAACAAGTTTTTATTAGTTTAGCACGTCGATAACATATAGCTTTGTTAGGCTGTATAATATATATCTGCTTCAAGGTTCATGATCCTACACCGCTTTGCATGGAAGAAGCATTTATAAGATTATAGGTTACATATTAAAGGTGCATACCTCATCGGCATTGATGACAAGCTTTCTGGAAACCGACCGCATTCTCGCACATTTCATTACCACGGAATTGACAAAAGCAAGAATATTGGATCACTTCATAAAGGAAGAAAGATGCCATCATAAAAAAGAAAGATGCCATCATACAAGACAAGCACAAATACATGAGCACAAATAACTCGACAAGAACTTGAAGAGCAATTTGAGGATTTAAATATTTATATCGACTTATATAGTTTAATGGTCAATATAATTACTTTTACTCCTAATAGCTCAGCCCACATACTCACTCCAAATCCTTTTAAAGCTTATTTCTATGTTGTCAATTTGCACAAATTTCCTAGTAGTTTCAATAAAGCCCGAGTTCCAAGTTCAAGGGACAAGTCGGAACAAGCACCTTTTATCGCATACTTACCATTCCATTGCGGGTGGGGACAGGTTTTAATGGAAGAGGTAAGCCCATGTCAAAAGACATGGGAATAAGAGCAAGATCTGCCCGACCTTCCTTTACGACTCATGCTAAACTCTCGACCTTTGGGCTTTTAGATCCATGAAGAACGGTAACATTAGAAACATAATGCAAAATAATATAATATTTGAAGCCATGTTTACCGTTCTAAGCCTGCGTTTTTTATGAAGTCTTGTACTTTTCCCCCTGCCTCCACACCTTCGCCAGTAGTGCTTCCCATCCATTGCAATATAGCATTCTCTCGGACACAAGGCGATTACATTGCTCGCGAATTTGCCTTTGTCTTTCAATGGACCGCTATAAGTGAACACTGGGAATCTCAAATGCCCAACCAGGGAATAGATTGATGATTTACAAACCTTTTATCAAAAAATTTGCTCATAAAATCTAATGTCAAAGATGAAGTTCATGCAACAAACCTGAAACCAGCTGAACCTCAATTCCATTAACGAACAAATAATGGAACAATGCCTAAAATGTTTTGAGATTCACGCACCACCATGGGGATAGATGCGACCTTGGCGATAAGCTTGGGAACTCGAGACCGATCGAAAAGATTTTGACATTGTATGCAATATCGGATCTTTGCGGGAGAAGGCCTCGCCTATCTCCTTGGCGTTATCCGCCACAATCTTGGCGACGGCCTTCATGCTAGTGCAACATCATGGGTTTAAGGATTCATCTGCCCATAGACCTCCTCCTCCTTATCCTACTCTGGACATTGAAACCAGCCTTTAAAGAACGTTCTCGCATAAACCAATACAGTTACATGACAAACTTTTCTGAAATAACCATCTATTTGAACTTTTGTAAACTTCCTAGAGTTAAAAAAATAAACCAATAGGAGCTTTCTTGCATCATGCTAAGTTGTTGTTGCTTAATGAGACTGAAAGAACTGCGTAATAAGACCGAATGATATTTCCTGGATGCAAGCAATGCAAAACATGGAGAAAATGGCCTTATGAATGGTGTCAACTTTCCAATTGACGAAAGATGCATAGACATGAACTAAAAACTATAAATGCATGAGCTTACTTCTTCATTGTTGCGATTAACAAGGGAAGCATGGACAATGCCTTAAGCTCTTTAATCAAGTCCACAGGCAAGGAACTTGCATGCTTTACATAATCCTTTGAAGAAACAGATTCTTACCTGGAACTCAAGAAAGAAGACAGTTATGGAAAAGAAAAACAAAAGGAAAGGATAAATAGTCCATAGTAAAACTTTGCCTATCTGCCTCAACATTCCATTCCCAATCAAAACAAGCTCGGATATTCTTGGGGATCTACCAATGGTTCTACAGCTTTAACATTGATCTGCACAACCAAAAGACTCATCAAATTGTGATGTAGTTTTTCGCTGGAAATATCTAGAACTGTCCACTTACTTTCTTCAGATCATTTTTCCACGATGCTACAACATCTGAAACCTTACCCGGTAAAATCGAAGCCATAGCCATAAAAGCTTGTTCTAGTATGCGGTTGCTGGAAGAAGAATTTCACAAGACAAAATAAAAAGGAAAGAATTGGCCGGACCACTTTTGACCTAGAACATCGTCCCATTTTTCCTTTCCTTGTATTTGTAAAATTCAAAAACTCCATGTCATTCAAGCATTCAGGAATTCGGCTGAAAATTTCAGGTTCTGGACTAAAAAGATATCCAGGCCATTTCGTCATTCATGACGCGGCAAGGAAAGACAGGAAAGACGCCGGCAAGGAAAGACAGGAAAGACGCTCCCATTTGCCTAGACACAAATCTTTCTAACTGATTTTAAATCTGACGCTCTAAAATGGGAAGTTCTGAAATGCAAAAAATCAAGGGCCAAAAATGCGCACAGACTATCATAAAACGCCTTTATTATTATATATGCGCACAGACTATCATAAAACGCCTTTATTAGTATATATAGATATAGATATAGATATAGATAAATGGTAAGGATTTAAGATTTCATGATTCATGCATGAAGAGGCTTGCTTGTTGTTCCACAAAAAATTAAAGACCATTTCATTTTAATCCAATAAGCTGCAAAACTACTAGCATGGGCCCTCATGCATTTGAACAAGAAGAATTGAATGGATAACACCATTTTTTATTGTGCAATGAGAGTTAAGGAGCATGTGACACTAAATTTACAGAACGTTAGCTCTTATTGGATATGGAGATCCAAACCAAACCCGTATCCCATAGCTACAACCAAAATCAATTGAATCTATGGAACACATGTCCGATAGGACGCTGCCTTGTGGCGTGACGTTAAAATCTCTTCTTCTTCTTCTATGGTATAGATGGCAGGCCTCGTCTCATCTTTTCTAGTAAACAAGCATGATAGTTGTGAACAAACAATTCTTTGGAGATATGAAGATGGAGGCATATCCGCAGCTGCATATTTGTTTGCTCTTTAATATATCTACTTACAAGTGCTCTTCTTCCAACAGAAAAGATACAATTTCTAGCATCATCCTCAGAATGTTTTCTATTAATCTACAACTCGCAATTAACTCAGGCAAATTATGCCGAATGATTTAGGCTTGCCTTAGAACAATTGTACCTTAAAACAATTGTATTCAATTAATTGTAGAATTAGCTAGCAGCCTATCACCCATGTCCAGGTGCGGGAGCCGAGCATCACCCATAGTAACCACTTTCTGAAAATAGACGATGTGTCTATCAAGGGCGCCACAGGCGGCAAGAATCGATTTCTACTAGCGGAATCGATAGGGGGACTGAAGGTTTCACCCCAAGTGCAGTGCCAAAAATGCCTTCACTTTTGCTCCAAGTCATTCCAGTAGCTAAAGAGACGGCCAGGGCCCCAAACCTCGACCCGTCTGAAGGGACAGGCTCGACCGACCGGTGCCGGAGCAGATGTGGTGATGGCCCCAATCATAGAGCTACACTTTGGTGATTTGTTGTTACGCATGGCATAAAGCGCTTCCGGCTTCTTGTCACCCATAGCGGATAGGCCTCTCCGAGGCGAGGAGGGGAACTCCACCCTAGGTACTTGTAGGTGGGGCGTGGCGTCAAAAGGTCATCCCCGATATGTGAGTGCGGGGAGGCATGGGGTGGCGTGAAGAGGATATGAGAACCACCACGGTCTTGGCAGTTCGCAAGATGCGTAGCGACAAAATGTCTAGGGCATCCAGGTGAGGCCGCATAGCAGGGGGTGTGGGCGGCCGAGGCCAACATCGTCAGATAGATGGTGGCGGATGACCTGGTGCAAAAGGCGTATGCCATCCCCATGCCCGATAAGCCGGGGCTCTAAGCGATCAATGTAGAGGCCAAAAGTGTTGGCGAGAGGGGGCAACCTGGCGGACCGATACTGCGGTGAATGCTTGGCCCGTCGGTACGCATCCCGCCAAAACAACTCTCATACAACCCGTATATGGCATTACTGCCTGGCGGCAGGAGCCCCGGTTGGCCATGATCTAGCCTACGCTTTTTCCGGGAACCGTATCAAAAGCCAGCGAAGTCCACAAAGCAGCAATACAAGTCTTACCGATGATTCGGCGCCTTCAATCGGTGCCCTTGGTATAAAGATATGGTCAATCGTTGAGTGGCGGGGTCTAAACCACTTTTGTGTGAGGGCTTCCGCACATCTGGCGCCTCTTGCCAGGTCAAGCTGCTGCTTTCGAGAATGCCGACTAAGAGTTTGGCAAATCTTGAAGCCCGACCATGATCGTTAGGCAATTGGAGGAAAGTGTGGGTCGCCCGCCCTTGTGAATGGGAACAACCGCTTGTGGTCTATTGTCTGGGAGACCTTCCCGCAATGCTACGTTGAACAGGATAGTGAGGGCCGGCACAAAGCGGCTGCCTGCCCATTTGAGTAACTTCGGCACGCATACCATGAGGTCGGTTGCCTTCCCATTAGCCGGCCCGTTGCAGGCCCTCCTCAACATCCTCCTCCCACGAGAACCAATGGGGGGCCATCGTGTGGGGGTATGGGCGCAGCGTCCCTGGCGGGTCATAGAGCTGCTGCAAGTCTTGTTCCCAACTGGGCGGATGTGATGTCCCCCTGTAGGGCTGGGCTGGCCCCGAAGCACTTTCTGGCGCCAAAGGTTGAGGGATGAGTGCCCGGCCGGGCCGAACATCTCTCCCACGATGCACGGCAAGGTACCTTTGTCTCCTTGGGGGATGATGCTGTGGTGGGGCTCGCTGGCGGGGTGCACGGATCTGAATGTGACGGAAGACTGCCGCTGGTTCTTTACCTCCGCATCAAACCATGATTTACGGGGAATATTCTTGACCACGGCGGCGGCGTGGGGAAGTGCGCAGCACTGTCCGCTGCATCTCGTAATAGCGGTCACGGCTGGTGCATGCGCTGCTCTAGTGTGGAGGTCTTAGAATTACCCGGGAGGCGTCCATGAGCATCTGGCAGTCCCCTGCACGCTCATAATCTAGTCTCAAGGGAGGGGGGTGGCATAGTGGGGGTACCGCGCTTGCCAAACCAGGTCCAAATAAAGTGGGAGGTGATGCGAGTCGACCTCCTCATCCCGTATGCATTGCCCACCCAGGAAGCGTGATGAGATGCATATCTTGCAACCTCACGAGCACATAGTCCACCACACTAGACCCTCCCCCGATTGTCATGCGCATGTGCATTTCGCGAGAATCGGGCCTTGTGTGAGGCCATTGCAAATTATCAAGTCAAAAATACCACATAGCGAGCAACCGTGCGCCAAAGCGAGTGACACCGCCGTCATCCGATCCTCGTGGCGGATTGCTTTCAGGCGAAGGCTGCGGGACATCGTCGTGAGGGTCAAGTCGCATGGGCTGCTCTACTCTGATAAGGTGCATTGAAATCTCCAAGAAGGGACGACCCTACCCAAGCTGCTGGTGCTGGCGTATGTCATCATATAGATCGACATCTGGGTCCATCCTATCCGCATCGGGGTGGCTGCGATAGAAGGTGCTCTGCGTGAGAGAAATAACGGTGACGAGAAAAAGAGGGTTGCCACCAGGTATTATGCACCACGAACCCACGTGCACCGGTTGGTAATGCATACGTCTTCCGGAGGGTAACCCGAATGTGCCAAGGTTGTCCCATTAGTAGCAAGCCACCCACCATGACCCCCTCACATCTGCGTGTATTGAAGACAGAAATGTTGGTAACCCCGGATCGTAGCCTTTGGCCAAAGATGCTCCCATGTCTCCATGAGGAAGATGAGATTCATATGTTGCCACGAAGTTCGGGATCATCCCCTTACGCCAAGGGGAAGCCTCGACAATTCCATGAGACCACGGGAGGCACAATTCCTATTTGTCAGCCGGGGATGGTATCGCAGCGACTGAGTGTGAGGGGAGGAGGGCGGAAGCAGAGGCTGAAAGTGAGAAGTAGATGGAGCGGGAGGCGACATGTGGTTGAGAGGGCATGGGTCGTGAGGGGAGCGGTAGGGAGAGCGGAGAAGGGGGGCCGTGGTAGGGAGAAGCGGGGGGGCTACGCGGTACCGCGGTTGGGGATGCGGGGTCTGCGGCGATGCTGGTGGCCGGAAAATGTGCATCTTGCCTCGAACCAATCCTGCGGCACCCCCGGTGGCGAATGCCTCGACACGACAAGCTCCTATTTGCGTGCCTCATGTTGCACGGGCGTGAGGTCCCGGGTCCGCGTCACGGGGAATGTCCCCTTCAACATCACGGCCTGGCGCAATATGGCATCACGCACTGCATCCGCTGCGGTGAATATGACAATGCGGTCCACGACGGTGAGCCCCATGACGGGCTGCTTTCGAGAAATGTGCGGCGGCGGGAATGTCATCCGATCGAGAATGTATGTTAGGATGTTGTGGTGAGACTCTTCCCCCTAACATTACGGCATGCCTCGAACTACGGTGTAGGGCCTCTCACCAAGCCCCTCGAGTTCCGCTACTGGCTGGGTCAAAAGGTGGGCGAGATCTGTCTTTGGGGGTGGTGGTGGTGGCTGGGATGGCGTGGAGTGGCTGGAGTCTTGAGGCAGCGGTCGCGGGGGCCTGGCTGCCGTGGAGGCGTGGCGGGTAGCAGTCATGCGGCGCATTCGGCCTGTGAAGTGGAGCACCGCAGCTCTTGCGAGGCCTTTCTTTGTTGCTTGGCCATCTCACTGCACCGCTGCTGCGGTGACTATGAACCTCGGTAGGGAGACCCTGGCTCTATCTATGGATGGTTGCCCGCAACCCCTGGAGCTCCAGGCTCTGAGTAGCGAGAGCGTGCTCGAGCCCCGGCCACGGGCGCCGAGGGGCGGGAAAACTGCATTCTGATCTTACTCACGAAGATCGGTTCAATGGCCGCTTGCAAGAGCAGCTGGCTTCCCGTGCCATGGTGGTGGCTGCCTCCACCTCGGGATGGGGCAGAGACACCGTGACCATCGTCTCCTGCATTCTGCCCTCCCTCTCGTGTCATGGTGTCCGAGTGATGAACCGTAGTCAGAGGCGGACCCGCATGCGGGCGACCTCTGCGGCACATTGCGGCCATTCTAGTTCTTGTGTAATGAGTGGACTACATGATCAAACCCACGGGGCCCCTCTACACCCGCCGGTCTTTGTGGCGGGTTGACCGGGGCCATGGTGCCCGGTGGGCGCCGAATCGGGTAACCCCCTCGTCATAGCGTTGGACCACCACCTTTGCATTCCTAAATGTTTGGCGGTAGTGAGGGGGGGAACAACAAGTGCTAGGGCGGCGGCCCGGATTATGGAAGTGCGGCATGATCGGCATCGGTGGTCAAAGATGATCGGCCCGGATCGGCGGACCGGCAAAGATCGGCGGAGACAAAGACGATAAGCATCATTTGGTCCAAAGATGCTGGCGGGATCAGGTTGATCGCGGGCGAGCCCAGTTCAGTGGAAGCGGTACTAGGAAGCCCATGCGTGGCGAAATCCACGTAGAAGAAATCCGACCCCAAGCAAAGCCTCTAAGCTTGTTCCTAGTTGGAGACAAGCTAAAGAGAGATGACCAAGGAGACACATAAGCTTGGGAATAAGCGGAAGCCGAAGGAAGGGGAGCCTAGTATTAGATCATTAGGGTTTTTTTTGAGATTAAAAAAAGGCCTTCAAAACATGCCAACTAAGCCAAATGAAGATAAATGAACTACCAATCGAAATCCCGAGCGATTTGTGGTCCGGTCGCCAAAAGCTACATTATAACTAACTCTTTGGATCACATTTTCTAGTATGACTATTGATAGAAAAGTCCAAATGAGCTCTTGTTTAGTGCAATAGATAGATCTCGTTGAGATCTTTCCAACCTTAGGTGCTTTGAACATATTTTAACCACTTATGATTGTCAAAACTCCAAAAAATACAATTTTTACCCATTTTTTACTATCCTACGGGGCTAAAAGATATGCAAACCACCCAAGGTTGGAAAGATCTCAATGAGATCTATCTATTGCACTAAACAAGAGCTCATTTGAACTTTTCTATCAACACTTATGCTAGAAAATGTGATCCAAAGGAGTTAGTTATAACCTGCTTTGGCCGACCGGATTACCAATTTTTACGATTGGTAGTTCATATAGCTTAGTCAGCAGTTCTTAGAAGGCTCTTTTATGATCTCAAAAAATCCCTAATGTATGGTGGCCCTGAGAAGATAAAGGGTGCTCCTCCTGGCACTCAGGCTTTAAGGGAGATTAGGTACTGGCAGGCACGCACCCAGCCTCTGATTCCCAAGCTTGCCTTCGCTAGAATGGTCAGGTACGAGATGCATGCCATTATTGACAGGAGGAAGGAATCAAGGAGGAAGAGGAGGGACAGAGCACCAGACTTCGTCCCGATGGTGGAGGAGGAGGTGAGTAGAATCCAAGCAGAGGCCTTGGATATACTGCAAGAGGCAGCCGAGGCTCATCTAATTAGCCTCTTTTGGGGGCGGTGTCCTTTGTTGTGTGCCTGAGAGGGGCGTGTTCTTTGTGGGCGGGGCGGGGACTATGCCTTAGCTAGATACTTCCGTGGATGCCTCCCTTAGGATCCTTTTGTAACCCTTTTTTGGTTGTTAATATATGAGTGTTTTTAATACTTATGGTTATGAGTGTTTTATATTTATCTGTAATTATTTGCTATTCTATTTATTGCGGCTGTGTATTTATCTACTAGTGTTGACCGTGGGCACGGTGCGAAAATGACTATTCCACATTCCGTGGGAAGGTCTATTTTGCACCGTCGCCACGGTGCGAAAATGACTATTCCACATTCCGTGGGAAGGTCTATTTCGCATCGTCGCCACGGTGCAAAAATAGTAGTTCCAAAGTTTTTGGAGGGCGCAATTTATGACCGTGACTCTGATCTTTGAAAAGTGATTGTTCCATACACTGCGAAGAGAATGCTTATCTGAATTTAGAATCTACATGTAAGGAAAATGGCCAAGAGCTTTCCAAATTGAAAATGTGCGGTAAAATAGATGGATCACATGTATCACTTATGGTTACATACTTATAACTAGCGAATGTCTGAAATATTCTAGTAACAGAATTTAGAACTCATATAAGAGGCATAGCATACATGAATGCAGAAGTTCATTCGCAATCAGGATCATCATGAGCAGGTAGTTGAGTGATGCGATTAATCTCGTAGATGCGACGCTTTGGAACCCGATGAAGGTGGATAGCAACACGATAAAACCCGTTGGAAGAACGATTTCGACCCTCTGCTACTCCTTCCAGCCAGGGATCATGGGGGATACCCCTCTGAGAACATCTATAAAGATCATTATATGTCATAGTGCAAGTAATGGAGTCCATATCTTAGGGATGAGGAGGCAAAGGTAGACCCCACAATAAGAATAACCAGGCCGAGACATAGAAAATGGATGCCTTCTGCATTGAATGGAGCTGTAGTTATATCGAACAAAATTATTGACATGCCTTTGTAGCAGCATTATTGGTTATATATCTGAGCATAATGTACAAAATACACATGTAAATATAATGCATTATATAGTATATATACACAGTTTCTCTTTAAATAGGCATCTATGCATTCATTGTGTTTGTCTGCATGCTCCTTGCCTCCCTGTCCGCTTCTTGTTGCTCCTTGTCTCCCTGTCTGCTCCTTTCTTGCATGCTCCTTGCCTCCCTGTCTGCTCCACTAGTTGTTCCTTGTTTGCTCCACTAGTTTCTTGCAAATGGTAACTTTGCAAGAACATCCTTGCTGGGCTGATCCGAATATCACGCAAGCATCGCGGTGAGAATAAATACGTGCACTTTTGATGAATTTTTTAGCAACTTTTGGGAGCATCGATGGCGTCACGGTCCAACCACAGAGCTTGCAAGGCAGCTGATCAACTTCATTATTGATCGCTATACTCGTCATCTCCCTCCACTGCAGGAGATCAGTTCGAGTCATGCAAGGATCACTCTAAGTGCGTTGGGACTTCTTGAACCCCCCTCAGATTTTGAAGATAGGCTAGAACAGTTGAAGGACATGCTTTTCCATGGCCTACTCTTTGGATCACTATGTGCCTCTGGTCATTCCTACTAGTGAAAAGAATAGGATTTATATCCTCATTGAACTTTACAACTTCCATTACAAATCTTTTGTGGAAATTCCCCACCTGGGATACAATTCCTTGAGATACACGTGACCTATGGCTACATAGCACACAACGCATAATACGTACATATCACAGGTAAAGATACTCCATTGGAATATGTGTATAAACTGGTATAAAGATTTTCATAGAAATTAAGTATATAAGCAAGTGATTTCCATGTAATTAAGTAACATCCTTATATTATCATGTATTATCTTGGCAATCTTACACTTTTAGTGTAATTGAATGATTTCTTCTACCATTTTCCTTGTATTTTCTCATGTGATTGTTCTATGGTCATATTCAGCACCGTAGCCACGGTCTTGAAATCGCTTCGATTACAAATTATTGAAGGGCCTATTTCAAGACCGCGGTGGGCTGATCGAAAAACACGTGGATCTAGTTTAGTTACAGGCCCATCTTTCGCACTGTTGCCACGGTGCGAAATCGACTCAGTTACAAATTATTGAAGGGCCTATTTCGCCACCACCGAATGGCATCGTACTTCAGCATTATTGGTATTATTCTTCAACACTATTGGTATTATACTTCAACAGTATTAGTATTATACTTCAACATTATTGGATTCGTAGCTATAAATTCTTCCACCTTGCTTTCACTTCTCACCTTTGTTCCATGTTTTCACCTTGCTTTCACTTCTCGTGTTCTCGCCTTGCTTTCACTTCTCACCTTGTGTTCTGTGTCCTATGCTAATTGATCTTGATCCTTGCTTCTTGCTCCTTGATCTTCCTTGTTCCTTTATCTTCTTGGTCTTTGGTCTTCCTTGTTCCTTGCTACTTGATCTTGATCCTTGTTCTTTGCTACTTCATCTTAATTGCTCCTTCATGCTACTTGATCTTGTTCCTTGCTCTTGATCTTGCTACTTGATCTTGTTCCTTGCTTCCTTGCTCCATGATCTTCCTTGTTCCTTGATCTTCTTGCTCCTTGATCTTCCTTGTTCCTTGCTTCTTGCTACTTGATCTTGATCCTTGTTCCTTGCTACTTGATCTTTGTGCTCCTTGCTACTTGGTCTTGTTCCTTGCTTCTTGCTCCTTGTTCCTTGCTCTGCTCCTTGTTCCTTGCTCCGTCGGTGATCCTTGCTTGCTTTTGCAAATGATTGGACCCAATCCTCCTTGGGCTGCCGGAAGGCACGCAAGCATGCCCCAGGCATTCTGGCGGCCTGAAACTGATGAGCTATTTGACCATTTCTTGGAGTGGAGGTTGCACCACAGTCCCACCAAGGAGCTTGCAATGGAGTTGATCAACTTCATTCTGGAGCGATTTGATTGTGGTCATGAGCCACTGATGGAAATTAATCCATCTGAATGTTATAGGAGACTTGCAATGAGGGGAATTCTTGAACCCCCTCCTTATCTGGACGAGATGCTACAGCAGTTGAGGCCTCTTCTTCGTGCTGGTTATTTAGCACTCTCTGGATCAATACATATCAGAGTTCATTCATGAAATTTGTAAGGGACAGATGTATGGCCTTATTAGGACGTACTACAACGAGTACAACAACTTTGTGGAGTTGGGTCCGCTCTTCTTCCGTGAGTATCATCATGTGGAATTACTTTTTCTAATGACTAGATACCCCATATGGTGGGAAGAATCAGGCTGGGATACGCGTGAGCTCTGGTTTCCTAACCCAGCTGCGTGGGTTACCCCTCGCAGGGAAAGGGAAAGGGGAAGGTGTTAGGAACCTAGGGGAAGGTTACTAGGGACATACTGTCGTGGTCTCTAGTAACCTTTGCTATCTATCATACATAATTCATATGATACCGTGTTAATATGTTCTCTAAATGTTCTCTAATATGTTAATATGTTCTCTAATATGTTAATGTTCTCTAGTTACAGGCCCATATTTTGCACCGTAGCCACGGTGCGAAATCGACTCAGTTACAAATTATTGAAGGGCCTATTTCGCACCGTAGCCACGGTGCGAAATCGACTCAGTTACAAATTATTGAAGGGCCTATTTGCATCACGGTGTAAATACGTGGATCAGGTTTTTATTCTGAGGCCCATATTTGGCAGACCATAGCCCGCGAGTGCGAAATCATTCGATTATAAATTATTCAAGGGCCTATTTCGCCACCACCGAATGGCATCATACTTCAGCATTATTGGTATTATTCTTCAACATTATTGGTATTATACTTCAACAGTATTAGTATTATACTTCAACATTATTGGATTCGTAGCTATAAATTCTTCCACCTTGCTTTCACTTCTCACCTTTGTTCCATGTTTTCACCTTGCTTTCACTTCTCGTGTTCTCACCTTGCCACGGTGCGAAATCGACTCAGTTACAAATTATTGAAGGGCCTATTTCGCACCGTAGCCAACGGTGCGAAATAGGCCCTTCCAGTTTAGTCACAGGACTATATTTCGCACCGTGGCCACGATGCGCAATACATGCATCCAGTTTACTTACAATACAACATTTCGCACAGTGAGCACTATCGAACTGATAAATAAACCAACTCTTTTACAGTAGAGACATTATCAAGAGCTCTCAATACGGACATAACCTTTGCCTTGCCTACATCTCATTGATCTCTACTCCCTTGATCGCTCAACAACTGTGGACTTATACCAAGCTTCCCTCTTTTTTTTCCGCTGGGTTTTTTGTCTAAACAACTTAGCAAGTGTTGATTCACTCTGGTTCCGTGATTTCTTCACCCATTTGGACACGATCCTTTTGTAAAACCATTGACACATCTGGCCGTAAGGAATTCCCAAGTGAACCTCTGTGTTTGAGTGAAGCGGAAGAATGCATTCTTTGCTTGCTTATGGGACTTCTCCATTCCACAGTGTATTCTAAATTCCCGAGGGCTTCCATATTTCACGACAAACCACACGCCATGTGCGAAACGAGAGAATATGGACATAGTGAGTCAAATTGGCCTCACCCCATGCGGAGTCGAGGGAAAGACTTAGTGAAGTTTGTGACCGCCTCACGGAATTTGGCAACATCATTTTCTGCACTACCTTTTCACGCATTTCCTTTACCGGTCTGAGAGAAATCCGCCATGCCTTGATTTTCTTCAGCGTGATCTACCCGATCATTTCGATCATCCTCGGCTGCAATAAGATCCTTGTAAGCTTCCCAAACACCGGATAAGTTCTCTTTCGCGGGGAGGCAAAACCTCTTAGCCTTTGGACCACCCATATTGGGTTTCGGGGGAACCTTCTTGCGGATACCTTTGGATCTTGAAGTATTTTTGTAGTGCCCACCATGGCGTCCCCTAACGAATTGGTAGAATTGGCATCAAGGTTGTGTCCTTCTCTTCTCTATTTGGTGGCTCATCACGGACCTGCAGTCTAATGTACTCTTATCCAACCCGGCTGAATCTCTTCTCGCGCATAGAGGCGGTAGGGACAAGCATGAGTAGTCTTACCAAGCACCATGCTTCATTACGTACATGCATTTTATTGTCTTCAAATTTGCAGCAAGATGCCATTCAACCTCATTACTCACCATATCCGGGAAGCGCAAGTTTTTCTCCGATTAGTGAGAGGCAATCATTGTGGGTATGTGTGTTTGATCAAAACCCATTTCGATTATCGCGTGATTTTCCTCACGGTACCGAAATAAACCAACCCACCAAATGTGATCTTATTTGGGCCGGAAAACTTACCATCTAGATTTGACTCTTCATTCCACGTATTCAAAGCTCTGTTCATTAGACTCAGTGAAACCCTCTCGTACTTCTCACCTTTCACCAATTCCATTTCATCCAGCTTCAAAACAATTCTTAGTTTGCCAGCGCACTCTTCTACCTTCATATCATAAAATCGAACCAAAAGCTGAAGCATTCTACTTAAGTCTATCCAGCAATTGTTATTTTCATTAAGGCAGAAAGTATCACCAAACTTTGACTTCTTCTTACCTTTGGTATAGGATGGCAATGTATCCAAATTGACAGCGCTGGTCGGTGATACATATCACCAAGAAGCTCTTGCACTTGTCTGTTTCTCAATGACCTACAAGTCCTCACACTAGTCATCTTTGGTAGTAGAATAGTTTTGGTAATGCCTTGTTGTTTAAGGCCATCCTGCAAGCATCTGAACAAAGCAATATAAGCTTGCCTACTTATTCAGACATTGTCACACAGTTCTTGCACTGATTCGAGGGTTTGTTGTTCCCCAACTCTGCAGCGATTCAGCGTACTACGGCTTTCCTAAGTTGAATGCTACCGAAAGCTTTAACATTCTCAATACATCATCTTTAGTAACTAATTTCTTTAATAAACGGGCAATATTAGCAGGTTTTCTCTTATTTTCTTCTGCAAGATTTGGATCAACAAGCTTTTTAATAGCCATGACCCTTTTTTTTTTAGCCTCCACCCCAAGGGGCTAATATATTTATGGGCTTCAGGTTTCTTGCCCTCTCCCGATCCCGATTGGAGTTCTTTTCAAAGCGTTTGACTTCGCTTGTGAAGGGAATCATTTTCTTGCGCAACCCTCTTCATTCCTTGCTGCAATGATTTCATCTCCGTCACCAATTTTCTGATTTTCTACCTCCAATTCATTGAGCTTTGCGGCATTGTTGAGAGAAAGTAGTTCGCTGTTGGAGCTGATTAACATCGATAAAACTTTGCAATTGAATCCATACAAGTGGTTATACATGGCGCATAAATGTGGATCAATATTACCATTAACCAAATTATTACGGTAACCTAGTAACCCTTGCTGTCCTTACAAGCAAATTCAATAAGACAGGATGCGAGTGGAAGTTTGGATGGGCTCGGTGAAAGGATCACAAGGATCTGATTGGCCTTTAGCCCAGAGGTCTATATTCATCTCCAGAAGCTCGCAATGCATCTTCATCTATTGGTTGCTTCCAAGTGAACTTATTCCTATAAGGCAGGCATCCTTTTGGCACTTGCAAGAATCCGCCATAATTCGAATTCAAACAATGCTTGGGCGCGATGGCAAGATCGTTGGCTTCGATGGTAGCGATGGCAAGCTTCGATGGGCGAGGGCAAGCTTCGATGGCTGGCTTCGATGGCTGAAGCTCGATGGTGGGAAAATGAAAATCTTAGATGTAATCATCAAATATTCAGGTCGTTAGGAAATAATGATTGCAAAGTTAGCCTCGGAGGTTAGGTTCGGAGGTTAGGTAGTTAGGTTAGGGGAGAGTGAAAGTTAGGTATGGAGGGGGGAAAGCTAGGTTCGGGATCCTACGTTGCGGCCCCCCTAATATATTCTTACAAGGCCCTTATTTGACCTCAAAAAAACTCTAATGCTGATTGTGCAGATAATGGCAAATGATACCGAATGAAATGCTTAAGTGCATATTGGTAAAAAAGCAAGCTGAGAGGCAGTCCACCATAGACATATTTCCAGATTTAAATTTATCAAAGCCAGCCATACAATCAGCAATCAGGTTAATGTCATTCAAATGCAAATAACAAACATATTAAGGGGAAAGATGGCTAAGGCCAAACAAAAAAAAATGTTAAGACATAAATTATATCTGAAGTATGGTAGGTGTAGATAACAGATCCAAGGAGAGATGGGAGCCTTGGAAGATCACTAAAGATAAGAGATACGACTGTAATGCCCTCTGAGGAAGCAATGAACTTCTTGCTCATCTTGTGAAAGAAGCCATGGGATCTTAGATAATTCTTTGATCAGGCAGAAGATATAGTGCCACGGTTCTATTGCGACAGCAATAGAACCGACATTCCTTGGATGGGGACGTCCCTTTGTCACTCCTCCTATTTATTCAGCCTCTCTTCATTGTTCTATCATCGGCGTTCTCTTGAGCAAGATTTCTCCTTCTTCTCTATCCTATCAGTTTTCCTCACCATTCTGCTAATTTGTTCTATCGTATCTTATCCTACTTCTTCATCCCTTACCCTTCTTCTAGTTTCTTCGGGTGATGCCCTACCAAATCTTAACCTTGTTCTTCATCCCTTACCCTTTGGGGTTTTGTCTCTGGGCGTTTCCTTCCGGCTCCTTGTGTCTTAGCGCCATCAGAACTCTGGCCAGACCGATTGAGTGCTGATGATGCTCGCCCAGTTACCCGAGGCTTGTTATGTGCCTATCATAGGACCCATCCTAGGAATGTGATATTGCTACCTATTTGTGAAAGTGCATTCAAGCGACAAAGATAACAAGGTTCAAAAAGTATATACAAGAACTTGCCAGAAACCCGTTTTGACAGACTTTCCTTGCAAAGTCTGAAACCTGCACTGAGGCCGCCAGAGTTGGAAGCTGCATCTAAGTGATGGTGAAAAATTCACCATGGTAACTCTTGGCGACATCATAAGTAGAACCCGTCATGATGAAAAATATTTTTCTCCTTGTTATAGCCAGCGCCATAGGTTAACTTGTAGCTAAAACCAATGCCAAAGCCCTCGCCATACTGAAATGGTAGCGTGAGGTCCCCAGAGAAAGATCGCGGGACATGCCTCTGTCCCTCCAAAAAAAAAAAACTATTCTGGAATACAAAAATACAAAATGTACTTTTCCCCCAAAACCCCCAAAACCCCCAACCCCAAAACCCCACACCCCCAAAAGATGCTCGCCCAGCGTTTTTGAGTCCCCAAATTGGATTCTAAGCACCCTTTCATGGCCCAGAGACCCCTCAAACTTTGAAAGTCATGGCCACGAGAAGATGGGCCAGCACAGGAAACCAAGGCGAGGGGCGCCGCACAAATGGCCCGATCAGCCATCATGGGGGGGAGAGTCATCCTCCATGAAGAAGGAGGCTCGGGCTAAGGCTAAAGGCCCCCTCGGCGAGGCCGGCCCGGCGGAAGGGATTGATTGCTCAGACCACATAGGAACTCCTACCTCGGCGAGAATTGGAGCCATGTCAAAGGGGAGTGGAGGCTAACAAAGGTCTTTCGTATTGAGGCTGCGGTGCCTTTGGGCGGCATGGCCGGTGGAGATGGAGTCCCTCGGCATCCCATGTGCTCAAAAGGCAAATGGTGGTCGAGAAGAACCGCATCACAGTGCTGGAAACCCTTGTTGCATGTGGAAGATGGTCTTGGCGACACACTTGGCCTTGGACATGGATGTCATCAACTTGGGGTCACATGGACATTATGACGGCGGCTTCCCTCTGTCTCGCTCGAGGGGTGGGGAAGGGCTGGCTTGAATGTTGGATCGAGCTGTGTCCGCGATACCCAATCTGATCCTACAGGCTGGAATATTGTGGCGGGTGGGTGGCCTCGAAAAACTCCTTCCCCAACAACCTTCTGCCGGCGCTCGGCAAAGGGGCCGAGTAGGAAACACGTTCGGGTTTTGGAAATATTACGTCCACACTATTATTAATAGTGTGGGCGCGATTTCAAACTTTGCTGAACCCATACGGAAGGGCGGTCTCATCTACGTCCATCTGGCGGCTTGTGATGGGAATAAGCGTCACCGACCTACGTGATGGTAATAGCGGTCTGTGGCGCTAGTAATGACCTCGTCAACATTCTGGCGCTGGTCAAGTGCCTCATTTTGTGGGATTTCAGAGCTAACGTCTTCCATGGACATGAGCAGATTTTAGCAAGGAGAAGAAATTCAAATAAGCAATATTGTATGTCCCGATCCCATAAACCCCTAGACTAAAAAATGTTCATAGTAGCCCACGGTATGTAAATCGGGCGGTCCAAAAGCTGCCCGACATCATTCGCCAAGCACCGTAGCCCACTGAAAATCAGGCGGTCAAAAGCTGCCCGGCGTCTGATTACCTTCGCACGGTGGCTGCGGCTCTGATGTACATACATGGAAATGACTGAATTCACCATTAGACCTAACATATACATCTAACAAGGATTTATTGCTGACATTGAATTCTAACAATTAATGAATATCATAGATGAACATTCATACAAAAGCTATTTCGTCATATAAAAGCAATTCATGAATTTTATAGAAAAGACATTATATTAATACAAAAGTTTTTTATGTATATTTCCTTTTCTTGGCATCAGGGCCTGGAGTACCCGAATCAAATTCTTCTAAGTCCTCTTCCTTTACTCCAGCCCCAATTGCATCTAGCGGGATACAATATGTCGAGGGTCCATACATTACCGCAGGACAAGCTTGATGTTTCCTTGTCCGCTCCCTCAAACCTAGAGCTGCTTTATTTGCAAGGACAGAGTACATTTTGAAGCCAGAAGACATACATTGCGATAGCCTTATCTCTTGCTACCACTCGATCATAGTTTCTTTGCTAGGGGCGCGTGGTTTGCCGACTAATGGCGAGACTTTAAGCTTGAGGACCTCGTACTCGGATGGACTATATTTATTGTGAAACACAATGATTTCCCTCTTGTGAAGGTAGAATGTGCAATCAAGGCCCGGAGCCTAGGGTGACTCTCGATGCCTTGCATGAAGTCATCAATAAATAACTCCCGCATAAAAGAAACATCGATTCAAGAAGAAATAAAAAATGAAACCGAGAAAAATACCTCTCTCTTTGCAATGCGACATAGCAGTTGGGGTTTGTTATTTTGAAAGAGGACTTGACGACTCACGTTCTATGAACACGGGGATCGGTGTTTGAAGAGCTAGCGACTTCAAATTTGACATCTTTTTCGCTTCATACCCTGCTTCAACTTCTTTGCATGACAATTTCAAATGCATCCTACGGAGGTATTGAGGATCCATCATAAGTCGAGCCTCTATCATTTGTCCGGGGACATCAGTCTCAAAGTCTATAAGTCCTCGGGCCTACAACATGCGCATATATCTGGCCCAATATCTCGTCTTCTCTCAACCCTGTCACTTCAGATATGTCCGGCAGCAACAAGTATGGTTTCCCACCTACATGGATGGGATATGCTTCTGATAGCCCCCAAGTAGACAATTTTTTCTCGGAGACCTCCTCTTCCACAACCTCGTTCTCCTCATTTTCGAAAGACTTCTCTTCCTCAGGATCTATCGGCTCCTCTATTGGTGAGGCGGGGTGTTCTGTTTGAGCGACCTGTGCACTTGAAGAAGAACTGGCATCTTTGCTTGGCTTAGTGTAAATCATGTATGTGCTGAACATGATATCTAGGCCGAAAAAACTTTCCTTGCCCTCTTGCCTGCACAGTTCTGCAGGTAGTTTCTTCAAGAACCTTCTAATTCCGGTCTTGATCGGTTTTGGAAACATCTTAAGAAAAGCTTGCATGCTTAGTGAAGGCAAACCGATCCGCAGGACATGGTTTCCGCGTCGGGGACCAGCTCGACCATGAAGCTATGAAGGATGCGCCATATGCATCAAGAAACTGTTACCTCTCGCCATAATGTCTACGCTTCGGGCAAAAATTATTATATCAATTGGTTGCATCCACCGACTCCTCTAACTCCTCCTGAACTCTTACGGATGCTTCCGACAAAATCCCGTTCTTTCTCCACTATTTTGTCATACCATACCATAAAACAGCTCCCATGCCTTATCGACCCCTATTTACCATTCTCGTGGAGCAGCCTCGATTTATGACACTTAGAATGTGAGCCTTTGTAGCGGCTTGATTTGCAAGAGAGACTAACAGCGTGGCAACGATGTGAAAATAACGCTTCCTTAATTTATGCTATGCACAAATTAAGCGCACCGTGGCTCACGGTGCGAAAACAAACTTCGATAATTCATTCTATTTACAATTTAAGCACCGTGGCTACGGTTAAAAATACCCCTTCCATTTTTATACTATGCACATTTTCTTGCACCGTGGCTACGGTCGTAAAACAACCCTTCAATATCTTATTGTATGTACAATTTTAAGCACGTGGCTACGGTGCGAAAATACCCTTTTCATTTTTATGCTATGCACATTTTCACACCGTGGCTACGGTCTTGAAAATGGCCCTTCCATATTTTATGAGATCCACAATTTCAAGATTTGTAAGTACGGTGTGAAAACACATCCACAATTTATGTTGTACATAATTTTCAACATGGCTACTTTAAGTCTTATATTCCAATGAAAGCAAATGTTTGCAATTAATATACAATAGATCTCGAATTAACAATCACTTATATTTATATTAGATAGATTCATATACTGAGATATGACTTTGGGTGGCATGCATGACCCCAATTTATAGCATTCTTCAAGGCTTTCCCACCTTACCGTCTATCTATCATGAAATGGAAGAAATTTAAGTCTGTCTCAAACTCTAATTGCCGCCGAATATCGAATAGAGACCACTCGCTCTCCGCTCTCATACTTTTGAACAGCTGATTATCCTTATGAATGTTCAAGTCTATGACAACGGAATGAGTGCCATCATTGTCATCTTGTTCGACAGGAATCCAGACGTACTTTCTTCCTTCACGGACATTGTCATTGTCATTTGACATCAGTTGTCAGGTTGCTGCCTTGGTACTCGTTTGCATCATCCTTCACAGCCAGACTGCCTGCTCACTGGCTTGAGTATTTGAACCATTCGGTTGTTATTTGACCTTAATTCTTCCATTGTTTTGTTGCTGCTTCCTTTGTCTTGTAAGCTCCAATTTGCTACAGATTCTTATTTTAATCTCCTTGAATCACTTTTTCTGAACCCGTAGCGGTTTAAGTACATAGCCCACTTATAGATGCTGCACGGGATTGTAAAATGTTTCATATATGTCTGGTATTGCTCTATTTGTTACATATATTCTTCATTTATCCCAACCTTTCTTCTTTTCATAATTGAAAGGGGGCCATAAACGTCAAATCTTTTTTGTATATGTTAGGCAAGTAGTTTTCTTTCCTTTTTTTTCTTTCTTGTTATATGCTAACTATTTAGCTCAGTGTGGCTTTAGGTACGATAAATATAAGATTATTGATTGTCAGAATTGAATATAATCACAGGTAATATTGGGGACTGCAATTGGTATTTGGAAGCCATCGGCTATAAGCCCTCCTTAAAGTTAGTTTATATATTCATACAGTCATTCTCCTTTAATTTTCCCTTAATCTCCTTCTTATTTGCAGGTAATGTGGTTGCAAATAGACTTCAGATCAGTTTTGACTGTCAAGTCCTGATGCTGCAACACTAGTTGGACACTCTCACATCACGTGTTCCCTAACAACCTCTGCTCTGTAAAATATTTGCTAGCTTGATAAAACTTTGAGGATTTGCCTATTTGCTTTAAGTTGTTCCAGTTTGTTCTATTTGAGATAACGACACAGACTATTTTTTGATATTCTCTTTCTTTGTCAATGAACGTTGCATCATTGTTTTCAATCCTTGTCATTGCCCTTATTTTTTCTTGAACTTGTTTTTCTTCCTCACCATTTTGCCTTTAACACATTTAAATTAAAATCCCCCTTAAACCCCCTTTGGTTTGGGTGCATATTCACACGGGGGGTTACTCCGGGCAACGAGAGCTGTCGGATGGGCATATTTGCCCTTTATTCCAAGATCTAGACCATACATAGCGATCCTCGTTTGTGGGGTATGCATGTACAAGTTTTTGTATACTGTATATTAAGGCTTGCAAAATACTATAAGGTTTGAGAGAATGTACTTAATGGTGTTAATTTTATACATGTATTGTGAATATATTTTTGGGGCTCTACCATTTGACGTAACCCGTGTGAATATGCACCCAAACCAAAGGGGGTTTAAGGGGGATTTTAATTTAAATGTGTTAAATGCAATGGTTTGTGTTAATAATGTTAATGGTAGTGTGTTAATTGTTATATTAAAAAATTTTTGGCCCTTCGGCCCTAGCTAAAGCTTTTTGCACATTTTTACACGTGTAGATATGTAGATGGAAATGGAAAACAAGACCAACATCTGCCTTCAAAACGAGAACACCATTTCTGCATTCTCAACTGTTACAAGGGCATATATTACGACAAAGTAATTCTTAGTAAGACAAATAAACCAATTGGAGTTATAAGGAAATGATGCATTACCATTGTAATATCATGGTCTGATGTGAATGTAAAGATTTACATTACAATTGAAAAACAATTTAATTAGAATATATTGGGATATATGTGCTTCACTATATGTAATAGCAATAAAAAACCAAATATATGGGCTTCACTATGTAATAGCAATAAAAGGCCTCCAGGTTATCTCCTTCCTGCAAAGGATCATATTTTTTAATTAGCAATAGCCTATGTAGCATCAATGGTACCTGGCAATGAGCTCACCTAAATGTAGGGGATGAATAATTAATTGCTGGCAGCAGTCTGTAACACCAATAATATCTAGAAATGTAACACCAATAATATCTAGAAATGAGCCAAGAGCGGGGAATGAACCCTATCATAATCGGTGAGAGCATATATTCTTGAGAATTCTTTGCCGAGTCCATGTACACACGGCAAAGGGTTTTATCGAAGACAACTTATTGCTTGCAAGTCATAAGGCCCCAAAATGAGTTAAAACTTGCTAGAATGAGTATGGCATTTGCCAAAGTTTTTCCTGCTAAAAAGCTACGCTCCGATTTTGTCTTTGCTCACTTGCTTGTGATTATGCTTGCATTTCTACAAGGGTGAAGGCACAATGTTTGCAACCCACAGAACTTGAGATGTTCCTCTGCAAATTCCTGTAGCACATGTAGATGCAAGAAGGTAAGAGCGGAGAAATGTAAGAAAATAATTAAATCTGATCCGATCACGGTATATACCATGGCCCAAGAATTTGTAGGAGGACTTCTTATTCTAAAAGATCAAGGGGCTCTAGGCTCCAAAGTTTTACGTCATTCAAGACACTTAAGACCTTTGAAATCTGATATAAAACAAGTTTAGCTTCTATAGATAGGATGTGGTATACAAACCATTGTTGGCATTGTTGGCTGCTGGGATCACATATGATATTCCATAGTTTGGAGGAGCCATGACCATGTAACCAAAAAAGATCATGGAGGAATTACAAACAAATCCTACACATCACTTGCAAAATTATTATCGCAACCTTTCGTTTGGAGTCAACGAGTACCGATTCCAATCGGTCCATGCTATTTGGTGCCATAAAGGATGCAAAACCAACTGAAGCCTGGGGTGCTGGAGGAAGGTAACTTAACGAAGCGAAATCACTTTGAGCTCCGACAGGTGCAGATGGATATCCGAGAGAAATTTGAGTCCCAAAGGGTGCTCTTTTGCAGGTGATGAGTCGAAGGAAGCCCAGCCAGTTGTAGCGGTATTCTTTGCTGCCGATTAGTGTGGAGAAAGGATCAAGCGGTGGTGTAGCCATGGCAACTGTAGAATTATTGGACGAAGCGAAAAAGTCTAACCTCCTTGAGTCTGGCCTCCTTGAGTCTTGGTTTGGGTTTGCTTATCCAAAGGGCATCCATCAGTGCATCCATCAGTGCACATGCTGAAATCAGAGCTCCACTGCTTGCTGCATCCAGTTCAAACCCCCTATTTTCCATCTCTTTGAGTATGTCAGCCGCATGTGTGTACCAGCTCCCTCGTGGATAAGGACACCCCTAACCCGTTTCTACCCTGGCCCAATATCAGAAATCTCCTACCGGATTTAAATCCGAGCAAACAAACAAAACAAGCCTACCGGATCGCAGCTCTTGTGCAGAAACAAACTACAAGCAAATCCGAAACCCTAATATTAACCACAAACCCTAATATTAACCTAATATTTGACAAACCTAATATTAACAATAAAAGCCCTACAACCACACGATTTTTCCTCTTCTTTCAAATGAATGGCTAACAAATGAGTGCACTCTAGAAATACTGTTTAGTACGTCCACGTGAATACGCCCGTGAAATCATATGAAAACCATGCCAAAACGCGTATAAAATCACAAAAAAAACCCCTTGTTATAATGCTACATATTGTAGAGAATGCGAAACGCCCATTGTTAAAACTCTTCTTGCTCCCGAGGGTCCCAAGCAAACCAAACTAGCTGATACAAGATTGTCATGACAGACCTAGTATATTTACTTGTGTGCATTAGCTTTTGCAATGAATAATTAAAAACTTGAACATGCTACAATTATAGGGACCTGAATTAATCTACAGTAGAAGGTTTAGAAATGTAAGAACATTATCATAACTATATTGGCTTAAACTACTTGAGACTCATGTTTGAGCACTGCTTAGTAAAATCAGTAAAATTGAATGCATTAGGGCTTTTTAGTCTGAAATCGATCCCAGACATATCATGACAATGAGTACTTGCTGAACTTTTTAAGCAGGGTCAAGGTTAATGCATATAAGAACAAAAATCTTTACTTGTATTCTGACATTGTAAATAAATGCAATGATCCCAGATTAGAGTCTATATCATCTTTCCATTATTCAGAATCATATATTTTAGTTTTGGTATTGAAGGCTTTAATACATATTGAAGAAGCACTTCTTGATGATTGTTTGTCAATGGCAACTAGGCCAGACCATAGATGATGGACAAATTATACTAGATGCTATCTTGCATATATTGATCTAGAAATTTTAGGACATATATAAAGCATGAACATGAAAAAGCAAGTACCATTCAAGTCTTCTAGGCATACAACTAAGGGCCCGAACAAAATTAATGTATGTTCTAACAGGCTTTGTCTTGGTTAGTAAATGCAATATTTCACCCTTGTCTTGAATCTTTGTAAAAGATGACTATCACATTGTTGTATTCTAGAATAGCATAAGAGTGCAAGGCCCTATTTCGGAATAGCATAAGAGTACACAGGCAACCGATAACCCTATTCTGGAATAGCATAGGAATTTTGAAAACACTAATTAGGTTCTTCTCTAGATAGATTTGGCATGCTTTGAAGTTTTACTTCTACTTCATACCAGAAAACCTTATTTTTACTTCTTTCGCACTTGCACTTTCTGTTTAGTGTTCGTAATTTAATTTGTAATTCTTGTGTACACAATTCATCAGTGGCAAAAGAAATAAATGTTGTTGAGCACTGCTTTTTCTTGTGTCACCATGTTCGACTTGCTTGGCAGTGGCTTCTGAGTCTTTTCCATTGTGACTTGAATAGTCAGCAGGTCCTATTGTCAGTGTATCCTAGTTCTTGGGACAAGTTGGCAAAGAGGGCTTTCCACTTAGCATCTACTTGGATCATCTGGTCCATCTGGAAGAGTGTCATTTGGGAGCAATATCTTCATATTCACACCTACTCATAGCAAACAATTGTGCTCATGGTGATTTGTGTTCTCTGCTTTTCTATGTTATGTATGTGGTGGGTAGTGTTGCTCTAGTGGATATCTTCTCCACTGGGTTTTGAGTCCCCCATGTACTCTTTGTATTCTTTTGAGTAATAAAGGTCCACGTTCCTCAAAAAAAAGAAAAAAAAAAAAAAATCCAGTCCACACTAGCCTAAGCAAAAGCCCACTAGTAATGACATCTACTATGGTCAATTCCATATGTAGTATTATCAGCCCATACTTGGATCACGATCCATGATGGCACATACTTTCTATGGGCACCAAGTAAATAGCTTCTAGCACTAGACAAACCAAAACAAGAACCATGGTAGGACTAATCTTCATATTCTATTAAGCCCTCATTAGCTTGCCCATTTCCATAGATAGACACCTCCCACTTGGATTTTCAGGTTCTAAATCTTTAAATATAAACAGCAATAAGGAAGACTTAAACCATTTTATACAAGAGTGCACTGCCCCAAACGGGCCCCAGGAATATCCCTATGTAATATGAACACTGATAAACATTCAAATTTCTTCATTCGAATAGTCTTGTTATTCTTGCCATTATACCATTTCCATGTGTTTATATCTTAGCAAATGAGCCCATATCCACTATGATTTATAGTCTAAAACATTAAGTAAAATGTGACATACACATTTAGTAACTGGTCTGATTATGTGTATGCTCATCAAGCAGTACACTACACGGCTCATTTATATATGCCATACTCTGATATTTGTCCAAAAAACAGTCACATTCAGAACAGACCCTCATTCCATTATCTCAAAATACTATAGTCTTGACATGATTTCAGCAAGAACCAATAGTTGGTCATGCATATAATCAGTGTTAAATACGAGATAAAGTGCATATTCAGAGGTTAGACCTCAATATACTACCAATGTATCACAGAAAACAAGCTAGACAGAACTGAATCTAGCATAGTACACAAAAAACAGCAAATATATGATGCCTCCTAGAGCATTCCTGAGGTATTTATCAAGTTACAGTTGTAAGATCAATGTATCTTCCCTTTCCGAGTTGTTGTTGTTGAATCCATGTAATATTCCCATTGCTAGTGCTCCTTTTTCTTTAAACCCAAAGCCAGAAGTGTACTTGAAAGCAAAAAAACTATAATAAGAGGAGAAACCGGTACCTGCAGCCCAACATCACAACATTAGCATTAAGATGGTAATGAGTGAGGGGCCAAAAGGTACATTAGGTTTCTCAGCTTATCGCTGGTCACCTATTGTAGCCTTTTTACCCCAAATCCATTCTTAGCTTAAATAAATAGACAAATTACGAAGCACACATGCTCATCAGCTTTATATCATATTTAGCATATGCCTTATATTTAACTATAAACCTGTCATACACCTTTGGAACAGTATGATCATTAATATGAAACCAATGAATGCCACAGCTATAGATCCAGATGATAATTCATATCAGAATGCACAAGGCCATGTAAAATCAACATACCATGCTACTATTTTAAACATGCCAGTTTTAGTGTAAAAAAGAGAGACTAGAAATTAAATCCATCACTCTTTAGATAAATCAAACCCGAACATCCTCGATGTCATATTCGGATCTTCTTCTTGTGTATCGGGAACATTGTTCCTAAAGTTGGAGCCAGTTTATGCAGCCCATCACCACCTTGTCTATTGGTATGATTTTGCCTATGAGCTCCGATCCCCGGTTATTAAACCATGGGCTTTGAATCCAAGCATTTCTTCGGACTCCATGCTTGTATTTCCGGACTTATAGCTTCCAAGGCAAGCTTGAAATTCAAATGACCAGCCAAGCTTCTTCTAAACTATCTTCCTCATCCGAGCTGAGCGGGCATCCATCGGAATCAAAATCCCCATAACCCTCGGATGTTTTATCCTTGGATGCCTCATAAAGCTTCGGCATTTATTCCCACCCATACTCACACTTTAAGCCGTGAGTACGGGTCTAATATCGACCAAATGGTGTGCCCAATCCACCATATCTTATCCTCGATCAAGGTATCCGTTCTAGGCTAAGATTAAACATAATGCCCAACCCCATATCTAGTAAACAAATTAATATCGAGAAATGGATGCCCAAACCTCAAGCGGCGGACTCGTGCATCCGGATTTGATGTTTCATATCGGTTTAATTACGCTTGATTGCATCTTTTCATAGCCACCTAGCCGCAGCCCAGCCATGCCGTGTGGTTCACATCTTTGCATCTCCGACTTTTGGTACCCAAAAAATGCGGTATCGTAGTTTCCGGGAGTTACACCGAAAATCGTTTAATTCGTATTCTTTATAAAATCTGAAGATACGTATTGGCAACAAAATACGACCAATGTTTATAGCCAATGCCTATACCATATGAGAATAAAAGATGGAAATACATATTCTACCATTAATGTACTAATTCAATGCATTCCTTCTATTTTATTTTCTGGATTATACTATAGGTCTAAGTCATACCCAAGTGTATCCATAAATACCATGGTCCAGTTGGTATCCTTTGAACCCTCTCACACAAGTTGTGACAACGTCCAAACCTGCTACCTTATATTTTAGCTTATCATTTAAAGGACAAGCATAAAAAAAAAAAAAAATGTTGTTGAAATAGCGTATATCGTAATCACCATAATGTTTTGAACATAACCCCTAAAACTGCTATTTCAAGTAGTTGATATGTTGACCCAATAGTAAGAAAAAAAATTGGGGCTAAAATAACACATTTTAGATTGTAATCACAATGATTTTCTGGACTGAACCCCAAAAAGGGCCATTTCAAATAGTTAGTATGTTTTTAGAAGGAATCTTCAAACAGGAGTGCCGCAACACTCCTGTTTAATATGCAACCTTGTTATCAATCATAATGTCAAAAATGTAACAAATTTGGAGTTTTAAAGGTTCCATTTGTGTCAACAATTTTGCCCATAGGAATTCACAAAGAAGACCTGTATAAATCATGTGAGTGTCTAGAAGGATTATTTTCGTGTTTTTTCATACGTATACTAGAGGTTGACATCTACCTCTTATTGGTATTTTAGTGTATTTTCTGGGCATGAGAGGTGTTTCTTCAATACTTTGGCGTACATATATAGAGGTGTTTCTCATCACCCTAAGCACGCATATGGAATATCTAGCATTATAACATGGGGTTTTTTTTTGTGTTTTTGTACTGTTTTCTCTAAGGTTTTCATATGATTTGGTGGCCGTATTCATCCAGGTGTACTAAATAGTATTTCTAGAGTGCACCCTTTTGTAAGTCGTTGATTTTAGAAAAGGGGGCAAATCCTGTGGTGAATATCCTCCCATTAGTTTAGGGTTTTTTTTAGGGCTATTTAGGGTTTTTTTTAGGTAATCTTCATCCACTAACATGACCATTTTAACCATTTAACTATTTCGAACTAACTGTTTATTTTTATTTTCTTTTAAACCTAACGTGACAGAGGCGGCCTGCAGCTCACGAATCCGCCCTTCAGGCCTAGATCCTACCACAGTCCGTGTTTAGCTTGATCGATTGCTCTGAGTTAGGGCATTAAGCAATGCCTTGTATGATGACGGTCTGTCTTCTGGCATTAGATCCTTAGTGGTATTTGCCTGGAGCTTCAAGTGTGATAATAACGGCTCAAAATCGCCAAGTATGTTGGAGGAATCGTCCCTATGAATACTGGAGGTAATATGAACAACTCTATTTCTGGTCTTCTGTCCCTGTATGAAAACTGCCAAGTACGAAATGAGTGCGTGGGTGTAAGAAGAAAGAGACAGGGATAAGGCATAAGGCAGAAGAACAAGGTATCAAATTTGTGTCTGAATTTACTAGGATTTACCTGGCTTCTATAATTATGGTTTGCCTGTGACTCAATGGAGGCTCCAAGCTTTTAATTTTCTTGATCTGGAGCAAGGAATGCAATGGAGCTTTGAATTTTAAAGGTAAACACACTTTTGCCTGCATGTATCCTTGGAAATTTTGAAAGATAAACACAGTTTTGCAGCTGCCAAATCCACTTCTATTTAAGTTCAAGTTGCCAATAATCCTGCTTCTACAATTTTCCAAATGTTTGAGCACCTAATCCTTAAATTCTCTTTATCTATTGTAGACACTGGATTTGCATCTTTCAGCTGAACTATGGTTCTGCTAAAATGCTGAAAGAGGCCAAAGCTCTTTTCATTTCGTTGCCTTCTTGCTTGGGCACTTGTGCGTCATGCCAGAGTAGACATTTAGCAGGCAAAATGCATCGTCATGAGGGTTTATGGTGTGTGATTTCACGACTGACAGAATACATTATAGACGGTAAAAATTCCTTCAAATCTTCTTGGGTGTCGATGGTAAATTTGTATATTACAGTCTACTTCTGGAAGATGGGTCAATTTTATATTATGCCAATGCATCAAGAATGTCATTTGAATTACTAAAAAGCCAATGCATCTAGAATGCCATTTGAGTTACTAAAAATTATTTGTTTACAAGAGGCCTTCCAGTACTCATGTCTTTCGTTGCAAGAATCTTTGCTTGCATATGGTTTTCCTGATTCTCATTCTGCCAGAAGGAACAACCCATTAATATATTCCTTTTTCTATTGAATTTGCAGTTTCTAGTTGATGCAGGATTATATGAGAATTAGGCAAGAAAAAGAAGCGAGCAGCACATGTCATGCAGAGTAATGTCGGTGCTCCAATTTATTGGATTTCGATTTACTGTTGTCTTTACGTCGTGATGTCGTTTCATGTGATGGCAAAATACTGAGCTTTGTTATAGAGCTGTGCTCTCATCAGTTTGCTTGCTTCACCAGCGTATTGGCTATCATTTGTACAAGCATTTCTTCCTTCTATATAATTTTCGTAAGGTAAAAATCATGTTATGATGCAGCTTCCTTAAAACAGATTATGGCAAAACTGTGGCATCATATGATGCAGCTCCTTCAAAACTTATTTTCATTGAATGTGAATGAGGTTCACAGTAAACGGGCATTCATACTTCAATCTAGTACTTATAACAAATGTTGGAGGGGCAGGGGATGTGCATGCAGTATCAGTAAAGAGATCAAACACTAGGTGGCAAGCAATGTCCAGAAATTGGAGCCAAAATTGGTAGAGTAACAGCCTCTTAAAATCAGATTATGGCAAAAACTGTGGCATCATATGATGCAGCTCCTCCAAAACAGATTTTGATTGAATGTATTTACTTTGAGTGTATCTATTTTGATCTGTCTCTAAAGAGTTTGCTATTGCCTGACTTGATGTCCGCCCGCCCAAAGGCATTTGCTATAATGAATATAATGACTACATGAAATGTACTCAATAGTTGTTTGCAATGTAAATAATTTGTTTGTCTTGATGTTATTATGCTTTTTAGTAATTAATATTTAGGCCCATAAAGTTTACTTATGTTTGCTTGTAAGGTGAAAGAGCCTGCACTTGCTTCTTGCACTTGGAAGCCCGCTACCGCTTCTAACACGGAAGCTTTGAGGGCGAGGCCCGTAAAAGGACGAGAGGTTGTGCATCATCAAAGTGCTTGGAGGCTTTTCGGACAAGCGTCACGTAAGGTGGCGAGGTTGCACTAGAGGGGCCGGGCTTGATTTATGCACTTGAACACTTTCGGACAGTGTCTGTAAGGTGAAAAGAGCCCGCACTTGCTTCTTGCACTTGGGAGTCCGCGCGCCGCCGACCGCGTGGAAGCCAGAGGCGGCGCCCTGTAAAAGGGCGACGAGGTGGTGCATCATCAAAGTGCTTGGAGGCTTTCAGACAAGCGTCTGTAGGGTGAACCGTATTCATGGCAACTCCAGTGATAGAAGAGCCGGATGAGCCCTGCGTCCCTTCATCCAACCCCATAGATATGCATGTGGATGGTGCCGATACGCCAGCCCCTCTACCTAAGCGCAGACATGGCAAAAAACTTCTATTGGGAGAGTACATAGATGCCATTCCCAATCGCAGCCGATGATGACACCCGGGCAAAAATTGATGTGTGCACACCGAAAAGAGAAGCGGGCAAAGTCTCGCGGCAATAAGCATAGCTTCAGCGGGCATATGACAGATACTCTAGCCTAGCGGCAAGTCAGATCCGTGCTTCACCACCACCAAATCGTGTAGTTGAGGAGCACCGGAAACAGTTCCAAAGAATGGCGAGGGCAACGAGCTCGAATTGCTTGCTTGGCAGAGGAAATGCAGGCCTCCGCACCCAAATTGCTCAAGAGGTAAATACATGAAAAAAACAGGTGTTTCCAAAGATGGAGACCGCGATACAAAGACTGGAAGATGGCCTTCGCCTAGTGCACTCTGGAAGGCGAAGGATAAGAAGAGTCTTGCTGACATGCAGGGCCCGCGATAGATTCTTTTGTACACCGCCATGGAAACCATGACACGGGACAAACAACGTGGTAACCATCTCCCACCTTCGATAAGAGGCCGAGGAGGCCGCCATCGCGGATGCGAAAAGTCCGTGTCGCTTTTGAAGAGAGCGAGTCACAATTGAGAGCCCTTCAAAGTAGGGTCGAGACACAAGAAGTGGCCTCATCGCAATGAACCTTATGCTTTGGACTCTCGCTGCGTAAATCGGAGCATAGCTCCGCGAGCCCAAGATCGGAAGATCACGAGCCGAGGGCGACCATTGTTGAACAAGGCAAGGGCCTCAATGCAGCACGCTCATGAGCAATTGCAGCGGTGCATGCATGAATTGACAAGTAAACAACAATTTCAGCGGGAGCTAAGCTCCGCCCGAGGAAGGAGAGACCACTATACCTGCCACGGTAGTCCCCCGCCAAGAGTGCGCAAAGGCGTCGGCCAGGGCCGTCTACTACTGCACCCCCAAGCCGCTCCATGCCACCCCCGCCCCAACGTAGGCCACAGCCTATGCCCCGTCGACCGCAAACAACTCCTGTTGTGCCGGAAAGGATTGACCCAACAGTCAGAGAGCTCCAAGAGCTGAGACGGAGAAGCCACAATGTGGTGTTACGTGGCCTGACAGAAGAGGCAGGGGAGGACCTCATTAACCGGCTCCAAATGTTGATTCTTGCTCGAATGACATTCCCCATGCCGGTAAACATTATTAGGGCGAGATGCCATGGCGTCCAGCACCCAGACCGCCCACGGGTGGTCACGTTCACAGTACGAGATGCACAAGTGAAAGCAGCCATCCTGCGCCAGGGTAGGCAGCTAAAGGGAATTGCCATGTATGTTGACCGAGACCTGACCCCGGCCCAACAAGAAGACCGCAGGCACTGTTGATATATTATCAACCTCCGCCTCATCATCCATAGCCACGTCATCATATGACATGGCACTAATCTAGAGAGTCGCATGAGTTCATGAAGAGTCGTGTCCATTCATAGAGTCTGCATATATCAAGCTATGTGAGAAGCTTGTTCTCACGTTTTCCTTCTATTCAATATTATACTATCTGCATTGTAGTTATCTCCTCTGTCTCTATATTTTATCATGGTATCAGAGCCTGCGTGCTCTTAGATCCTGGGACACAGCTATGAAGGCGGAGGTAGGAGAGCCGCCTCCTATCTCTCGGATATGGAAAACCAAGAAAAGCATTCCTGTGAAGACTCGTCTGCAGAAGTGCATGAAAGCCGCTACCAGGAAGGCTAAGGAAATTACCTTTTCTTGTCTCTCTCCTCCGAATGAAATTCAAGAAAAGGATGCATTCACTATACAGAAGGAGCCGATTATTCAAAAATCGAAGAACCTAAATGGGTTTACAGAGCAGAAGGAGAAGCAGGTTGCCGCTGATGAATCAACCCAAAGAAATGCAGTTGCACAAAGTTCTATTGGGTATAAGATTGAGGATCCAATTCGGATTGAAGACCCACAAATCATGACTAAAGGCTTAAAGCCCATAAATTCTCCCCTTACGCTGCTTCCAGACCCCAAGAAGAAGACTGCCAAGAAGAATGCAATGGCCGTTAGAAGCGTTGCCATAAGTTCCCTTTCAAAACTTGATGCCACAGTGATTCCATTTAGGGTCGAAATTGCAGACCCTAGTCAGCCTGTCGAGGTTGCAGAAGAAGCAGAAGCCAAATCTGGCGTTGAAGGGGTCAGCCCTTTGCAAATTGCAATTGATGGCCTGAAGGATGCCATTGCCCTGCCAGTACCCGCCAGTGAGAAGAATGCGGTTGGAGATGCCAGTGAAAAGGATGCCGTTGGAAATTTGGGGCCAAATTTACACTCTGAGATCAAGAATAGGGCAGCAAAAATTGTCTCAGAAGAGGTCGAAATTGAAAAGCAGATCATACCTTATTATCAGTTGCATGCAATTACGATTGCTGATTATGTCCACGAAAACCCTTTCCTTAAGAAGGACCCAGAGGAGGTCGAATTTGAACAGGAAATTTCTTGCATTGATGGGGCCCTGATGCAAGACACTGCCCTGATACAAGACCTTGCAGATACCGAGTACCAAGATCATGCATTCTCAGAAAGTGGGTTGTTACAGAGAGCCCATGGAACTCTTTTGGATGAGCGAAGCATACCCCATGCCAATATGGGGACTGGAAGCGATGCAGTGGTTGGGATATGGAACTCAAAGGATCTTTGTCCACGAGAGGTTATGCATTTCCGCAGATCTTGTTTTCATATCGCGCAGAAGAAGGAGGTCGTGGATGCTGGCTTAGCCATGTCCAAAAAGGCAGGCATGATTCCCTTGCAGATGGAGCTGGGAGGGAAGGATGTGTGCATTGTTTTGGGAGATGCAGACTTAGATCTTGCAGCTGCAAATATAATGAAGGGTGGATTCCCCTACAGTGGCCAACGTTGTGTGCTCATCAAAGATATAAACAAAGCTACTATTGTAGGTGATGCCATGGAAACTGGCACAGTGCAGGTTAATTCTGCTCCAGCCAGAGGCCCGGATCATTTCCTCTTCCAGGAAATCAAGGAAAGTGATAACACTTATTTCAAATATGGAGATCCTCAGATTGGAGATATGAAAATCAAGGGAGGGCCCAAGCCTCAAATTGCATATCAAGATCAAGATAAAGATGAAGCAGCTCATTCCAAAGGTATTCATTTGAATTCTAATGGCATAATCTTTAGCTGCTTAAGGGAGGGAATGATGAATATAAGCAGCCTAAAGAATGCTACCAGAATAGAAATGCTCAAGCATCTAAAAGAGGAGATGACTGATCTAGCATGTCGAAGAGAGCAAGCAGATCTTTGGGATATGTGTTACGAATTTGCAGATGATCCAGACATGATGCAATCAATCTTCGAAGGCAGTAATATGAATTTGATGTTCCCAGAAGTTGTAAATGTCTTTGATAAAATTCCGCAAGCTGAAACTGGAGAGTTTGAAAGGAGAAATTCATACATGAAGAGAAAACTTCCCGATACATATTCCAAGAACAAGAACATTCAGAATAAGACTAGAAGCTGCAGGAAAGGCCAGAGATGGCTGACTTATCAACCTGGCCATGACGATTTTGGATGATGTAGCTGTAGTTTGAGGGAGGGTGTTGATATATTATCAACCTCCGCCTCATCATCCATAGCCACGTCATCATATGACATGGCACTAATCTAGAGAGTCGCATGAGTTCATGAAGAGTCGTGTCCATTCATAGAGTCTGCATATATCAAGCTATGTGAGAAGCTTGTTCTCACGTTTTCCTTCTATTCAATATTATACTATCTGCATTGTAGTTATCTCCTCTGTCAAAGTTAAAAGCATTCGCCGACAGGGAGGAGCTGCAGGACTGATTCGGGGCAAGATGCAAATTTTCAGGCCGCCGAATGCTGCTACGAATCTTGCTAACCCTCCAGCAGCCTCTGGCCAGGCCACTGCTTCGCCTGCTACATTCGCAACGCCTGTTCAAGTTGCCTCACCTTACATTTGCTTTCGCACATCTCGGCCGCTCAAGTTGCCTCACCTTCATTGCTCCCACATCTCGTGCCGCTTCCACTTACGCCACCCCCCTTCGGCTGCCGCCATGCGAATCCCCACCCCCACCTTTCGCCAACAAATAGGAATTGTGCCTCCGCATGGTCTCCTGGAATTGTCGGGGCTTCCCATGGCAGAAGGGAGATAGTCTCAACTCAGTTGCCGCAGACATGGATCTCATCTTCCTCATGGAAACATGGGAGCATGCAGGACACAGGATACCCGACTTGCCAGGATACCAGCACTACTCAATCTTCAATGATTGCACAGGAAAGCGGGGGCATGGGGGGGTTGCCTGCTACTACCGAACAACCTTGGCACAGTCAATCTCCTTGTTCAAGACAGACAAGCACAACCGGTACCTGTGGGTGCGTGTGCAAAACTGCAGTAGCAGACCCCTCTTTGTGGCGTACCGCTACTTTCCCACATGCAGAAAGCAACTTCTATCACATCCACTCGGATGTGGATAGGCTGGACCCCTATGTCGATCTATATGATGACATACAGCAGCATAAGCAGTTGGGCAGTGTCATACTCCTTGGAGACTTCAATGCGCGCACCGGGGTAGAACAACCCATGAGATTTGATCCCTTGACTGATGATATATTGCAGTTGCATCCTGCAGAAGGAGCTTGGCCACGGACATCAGATGACAATCAGGTCACGCGCTATGGTCGACAGTTGCTTTTGCTCTGCAGTATCTTTGACCGTAATCGCAATGGATCGGGCGATGGCCTTCCACCCGCAAGAGCACTTGTAGGCAGGAAAACCAGGGGGGCGGATCTAGTGTGGTGGACTATGTGTTGGTGCCTGAGCAGGATATGCATGTCATCAAGCACTTTCAGGTGGGAACAACTAATCGGGATGAAGAGATCGACTCAGACCACTTACCACTTTACTTGAAGTTGGCTTGGCAGGTTGTGCGAACCCCCGGTGCAACAACTCCTCACATGCCTCAGCTGCGATTGGATTATGAACATGCAGGGGGCTTATGCCCCGATGCTTATAGATGACCTTGTCGTAAATTTTGCAATATCCTACACTAGAGCAAACGACGTGCCTACCGACCGATGTGCTTAGGACTCTGGCGAGAGGTGCTTTGGGATAAGCCGCCCGCGACATGACCTCCAAGAACACAACCTTCCCACGTAATCAATGGTTTGATGCGAGTGTAAGGAACACAAACGCCGGCTCCGCCAAGTCACGAGATCCGCTTCGCCCACATGCGGTCGAGACGAGACCGCATCTTCCTTAAAGCTAAGAAAGCCGATACATTGCGGCACATCAAAGGGAAATGTTTTACCTCCCGGCGTCACCCGGGACCTTCCGGCGAAGGGTTCTTAGAAAGCCGCGATTACAGCCCACGGGGAATATCACTCCCGGCAGTGGAGGCAATACTTGCAACACTATACGACCCTCGGGGTGCACATGCATTACCCTTGCAAGAAGGCCCGATCTTTGGAAATCACAGATTCGGGCGTGGAACAAGGCTTACAACGCCTTGCCAATGGGAAAGCCCCGGACTTGGATGGTATGCGGCAGAATTACTTAAGTGGGGGCGGGCCGCCCATAATACCCGGTGATGACCGCCTTGTTCAACAAGGCATTACAGAAGGCTTCATTGCGGTGGACCAATAGCGAGTTGTTCCCATCTATAAGGCGGGTGACCCACACCGCTTGACCAATTACCGAACAATCATGGTCAGTTCGATGTTTGCAAACCGCTTCTTGGGATTCTCGGCAGCGGTTGACGGGCCAAGGCAAAGCAGAGAAGAGGTGCGGGCCCTCACCAGGTGCAGGATTCAGACCGGCACTCAACCATTGACCACATTTTCACGTTGCGAACTTCGATTGAAGACGGCAGAACCGCCGTCGGGATCTATATTGTTGTTTTGTGGATTTTTGGAAGGCGTTTGACAACGCGGCTCGGGGAAAAACTATGGGCAAGGCGCAAATGGTGGGGGTTCGTGAGATTTGCGAATGCGAGGCTGTGCTATATGAAAGATGCTGGTCGGTTGCGGCCAGACAAGCCAACCATTTGATAGTAGTATCGGGGTTCGTCCGGGGGATGCCCTCTCTCCCCAACATTATTTGGGCTTTACATTGATCAATTGGAGAGCTGGCTTGCTGATAATGGGGGCGATGGAGCTCACCTTCTCTATCACATCATCAGACAGTTAATATATGCTGATGATGTGGACCTCTAGCTTACACACCAGCCGGACATGCAACGACATCTCGATGCCCGGACACATTCCCGCCAAGCGCGATATGCGCGTCAACCCCGCCAAGACTAAGGTGGTTTTCATATCATCTTCATCACCGAGGGTCCCTCCTTCATTACCAAGGCGAGAATGTGGAAGTTGCATCCACATACAAGTATTTGGGAGTGGAGTTTCCTTCTACTATGCTTTGGGACACATCCATGCGGCTACGAAAGTGATTGCAGTCGGAAGGCACTATATGCAATGCAAAACAATAGTCATAAAGCGGAGTTGTATGATTGGGCCCATCAGTCACACCTGTTCAAGATCTTAGTAGAGCCTGTCCTTTTATACGGGGTGGAAGTATGGGGCCCAGTAGTATCACTTGCTACTTGGAATGACTTGGAGCAAGTCCGAAAGCCTTCTTAGCACGAGCACTAGGGGTGAAGTCCACAGTCCCATATCAAATTCTACTACTGAGAGGCGATTCTTGCCTCTTCAGAGGGCGGCCCTTGATCGCCACATTGTCTATTTTCAGAAGGTGGTCAATATGGACGATGCTCGTCTCCCTAAACTAGCTTATATCATGGCAATGGGGCCGCAGCGCCTCAAGGCCTGCTGGAGGGAAAAGAGAGCTCAATGGTTGGCTAGATGGAATGTGCAGGAGCATAGGTGCATACATATGCAAACAGAGGCAGATCGCCATAGCTTGAGGCAATATCTTGACGCTTGCTTCCTCAGCAAGCTTTGGGATGCCAATGCCCTTGAACATGTCAAGACAACACACTATCAGCGCCACATAAATCCCACATTGGAACGAGGCCCGCAATGCTACCTGCGTACCCACTTGCCCATGAAAAGCGCGCACTCATTGCCTCCATTCGCACAGGGGCACATCATCTTCGAATTGAGACGGGCAGATGGGTTGGTGAGCCACGCTAGGACAGGCTCTGTCAATGCTGCCAAATGGGAGTCATTGAGGATGAATCTCATACCCTTCAAAGTTGCCCAAAGATATGATCAAATTCGACGCTTATCTTTGAGTTGGTCGGGCCCGCCGACCATTACATGTGACATCGAGCACACGGATCCCGTGCAGTGTTTGGGATCATACCTTCCGGGAGGTTATGGACATGTGAGATCACCGCGGTGTCCTGGGCACACACTTGACATGTATATATACATTGATGTATACTTTATTGTACGGTTTGACAAAGATTCTTATTACGCCCGCGGTTTTCCCTCGAAAACTCGCCGGTGGGGTTTTTAACCCGACGGTAATAAGTTTCTTTGCGCTCCTTGTAAGTCCCATAGGCCGATTGGCCTCAGTGGACAATAAAAAATCATTCATTCATTCATTCATTTAATTAGGGCCCGAAGGGCGTAAATTTTTTTTTAATATAACAATCAACACACAACTACTATTAACATTATTAACATAAACCATTACATTTAACACATTTAAATTAAAATCCCCCTTAAACCCCCTTTGGTTTGGGTGCATATTCACACGGGGGGTTACGTAGGCCAGTGAGAGCTCCAAAAATATATTTACAATACATGTACAAAATTAACACCATTAAGTACATTCTCTCAAACCTTATAGTATTTTATAAACCTTAATATACGGTATACAAAAATATGTACATGCATACCCCACAAACGAGGATTGCTATGTACAGTCCAGATCTTGGAATAAAGGGCAATTTTGACATTATACTTGACAATATCAGTATCCTTTCCTTCATAGCGTATGAATTGATAATAAAAAATGAAATACTATAAGAATAAATATGCTAGCAACTGATGTAAAAAATACTTCTTTGCACCAAGCCTGTCCCATTGCTAGTTGTTCCTTTTTTTTTTGTTTTACATAAAAAATGGCACATTTGTTTTTTTCGTTTCTTTTCTTTTTTCCCTATTTTGACCCTCAAATTGTGTCTCGAATTCAAAATTGGGGTCAATATTTTTCCTTCAAATACTCTAAGACTTTAATTAAGAAATCGACTTTTTTGGCCTTGAATCCAGAGCATTGCTATCAGACTATAAGTTGCTAAAATTCAATGCCTAGTATGTCTTGTGATTATGTAGTTCTAGATGGTATTTTCTTAGTTCTTGAAGTTGTATTTTGGAAACAAGGCAACGATCAATTGCGCTAATGACTTGTAATTGCAAGAATAATGAGATGGGCTAGATGACATCGTGAATTGGCGGTTGACCAGATTTTGTCGGCAATCTGCGCACTCCTTGTAGCAAGGAGCTATAGAATAGATCAAATCAGACAATGCAAACTATGACCACTCACCTAAGTACCCAAAGGACCTTCCTACACCATGGAGACCTTCTTAGGGCAGTCTAGTTGAGAGGAGGCATTCAATCTAGCCTCCAAACACTAAATCGTAACTCTCATTAAGCAAAAGAAAGTCTAGGACCCAATTTTTATAACAGAGGCCAACCACTAAGGTTAAGTGATACCTCGACATGTCTTTTCGACACATGTACACCTAACTTGAGGTTGGTGTCACATAGTGTATCAAAAACGCACATTTTGACGCCATCTGGAGCACCCCCTTGGGGAGCTTGCCCATGCTACATCAGTCCAAGGGCCTCAGGTCACTAGGGACAATAATTCTATTCTATTCTATTTTTGTACCTTCTTTGTGGTAGAATCGGGTGGTGCATAGAGAAGCGAAGATTGCAAGAGTGCGAAATAATGAGCATCAGTTATTTTGAATATTATGCCACGTCATTTTCCCTTTTCTGGAATTAGAAAAATAATCACCTCTTCTGTTTTTTTTTTTTTTGCTTCTTGCCAATTGAACCCTAATGGAGTCAAAATTGAATGCCACTGGTTACACGATAAAATCTCTCCTCAAACAAGAGATTGAGTCCCATGAAGATCTAAAGAAGCTTTGGGGTGGCAAAGTTCCAAATAAATCTGGCTACATGTATTTTCCCCCAATTGGAAGATGACAAACTTACCTTGCTTCGATGCCTATTGTGTGCTGCCATCCACAATATATATGGTATATTAACATATCCACCCTGCAAACTTTCTTTGAGATGCCAGCATGGAAAATTGGAGCACTCATTCATGAGATATGGGAAGAGTACATTTGAGACAATGACAATGCATCAATATAATTGAGACTAGTAAACGTGTGCCCGGTGTTGCTGGGCTAATATCGTGGCATGTGTTTTTACTCGGCCGATGTGCAACTTCAACAACAACGCATGTTAATATTGGCAAGAATGAATATTATTTGCTTTTGTAATTATTTTTGTTATTGAAATTGTCTAATGACAGTATGATCAATGTATTACCTTTGCATTTATAGATTTCAGTAGAGAAAATAATGCTTTATAAGGAATGTGGGGGGCAGTTAAATCTACCTCTAAAGACAAAAATTTGGAAAGACAAATCCAAAACTTATGCTCAAAATGTCACCTTTAAAAGGAGTTTAGCACATCAATAAAAAAACTGTACAGAAATGCCAAACATAAAATTTTCTTGGTTCATTGGCATACTTTAGTTCATGACAAAACTTTAAATATACATTCACATGGCGCACATCAACATTGTACTGTCCAGCATTGTCGCGCATAAGTATGGGCATATAGTGACATATGCATTTAATGTAAGACTGCTTACTCAAAGTTATTTTAGTTGTGGATCCCTCAATGGTGTGCTCGGAAATGTGAGAACCACATCCTTGATGTCTAAGACCATGTGTCACACATGTGATAACATTGCACACGTCATTGCCTAAGATTCTGCAAATAGGGCTTCAGATGACTTTTGCATTTAGATAGACTTGTAGATACAAAATTTTGAACAATTGTATAATCCAATGCATGCAATCTTTAAGCTAAGAATAGATAGTCTTTCCTCGATGAAATACTCCTATTTAGGAGGAGGGGCAAATGTGGAGATGAACAATGATGCATTGCCTACAATTAAAAGGTCAAGTATGTGTCATTTAGAATTAATTAAAGCATCTAAAAAAGGAGAGGCAAACGTGATATTGCATTGACTAAAATGCAAAGCCAACTAAATTGAGTTCTGTGTTGCCTCAATATATGAAAATAATAGAAAAGCATTAGGATCCCAAAGAATGTGTTGCTTAAAAACTTCACCATCCTTATTTTGGACCATCAAGTTGAAGATCTATATTGTGCGTGAGTGTATATTTTATATAGTATATTGAATAGTTTAATATAGTACATTAATGACAATGCATCAATATAATTGAGATAGAGCATGAATAGGATGAACGACTTTTTGTTGATATTTCTAGTGATATTGAGAGTAACTAGAAAGTTGTTAATTTGTACATATCTCTTTTAGTTGTCTAATAAGCCTAATAGGCCTCAAAACAACATAATAGACATATGTTCTTTAAGATGTATTACTTCTTCCTCAAACACTATAAGTACAAGTTTGACCTCAAATTCTAACTTCATTTCAAACTCATAAATATCCTTATCAACTATAAATAACATAGAGTAATTTAGAAACAAAGTTTTAATCCTAGATTCCCACATCGTTTTGTAGAATCCATTCCATTCATATCCCCATAGTCCAAAATGGAATGAACATGATACTACACTTTGAAATCCTGACGGCACAATCGTTATAACAGGTCTCCCCCATGTGGATAAATGTAAACCACAAAATAAATGATTTCTGGGCTGAGATTTTAACATTTAAAACAATTGTCATACTTTTTTTCAGCATTTTTTTAAGGCTGATGGATCTTCAGACTTTTTATTTGCAGTATCTGTTTGGATTGTAGGAGTATAACCATGGTTTCAACGTTTCATGTTTGCAGGAATCGAATCCATTGAAGTTTCGTTGCTTTAGCAACAGTGGTCTGCCAATGAAGAATGTGTGAATGTCATATAACATCATTATTGTGCCGATAGAGTGTTTGTCCTGACACAAATCTCTTGAACAACAGTAAAGCTCTTTCAGGTTGTGAAAATGGGACCATGTGTGCTGCTCCTCTTACAGTTGCAAATGTCAGATTTGCATACGCTTGTGACCATCCAGCAACCTTATACACGAAGAATTTAGAAAGACTTTGTATACGGAGAACAAGCATGGCAAGTAAAATACCTGATCATCTAAGTACCAAGGCCTATATGCCGAAGTCACTGGTAGCTTCAATTCCTTTGCAATTTTATTAACCAACATGCGTGTTCCCAAAAAAGGGACCACAGAATCCTCGTCTCCACTGTACATGTCAATAAAAAACACAATTACCATCATCATAGTTTGGTGTTGAAATATCTTAATTTAAAAACAACAATGCAGATGGTAAATTATATAACATCAACTGGTCAGTGACTGTGTAGGGGAACAAAGTGGCAGAATAGGTAAAATATTGAGGGAATTAGCTTTTATCCATCGAGGGTGAATTTTGAATCTACTGACATGGACGAATAGCACAATTCTATGACATATTTATATTCTGCAAGCAATCTGAATATGTGTTGGTATCTGATTAGCAGCTTAGTATTGGCAGATAAATATGGTCTAAAAATGAACAAAAATACCTGAAGATCCAGATGCGTAGCCCCCTCTTCAGCAATGCTTTAAGAACCGGAACAATGTCATTGGTAAGCTCATGCTCATCATATTGAAGAGGACTGCAGAATTTGGTCCATTAGATCCTTCTCAATCATAAACTTATCAATTAGTATGACGCTTTGAGCATGTAACAGAACAAACATATGAACGTGGAGATTAGATAATGACATGGATTATAGGCAATAATGGAAAAGGATTAACAAAAAGGCTTTTAGTAGAGTTGAAACTGATTTTTGTTAAGTACAAGATGATTACGTACATATGAAGGTGCTATACGTTGGGCGTTTAGCCAACTACATTATGGCAGTTCCAAGAGCTTTGAGCTAAAGATTCTAACCAATGATGACTTCATTATGTGAGCTTTCCTGAGCCTGCTAGATGTGCTCCGAATTCTTAATTTCATAAAAACACGTCGGATGGAAAACTAACATTTATGCTCCATAGATATATGAACAAACTTGCAGTTAAATCTAGAGAAGCGGATGAAATCTTCATCTCTTCAAAATCTTCTTGTCTAAAGCTGTTTCTGTCAACAATTTCATACAACAAGACAAAATGCAAAGGCATCCATAAGTTTTAACACTGCCATCATTGTCCCTTTCAGGTTGAATCAAAAACTACAGAAGTTTTTCCATTGCCAACCTAATGGAATGCCCTTTGACAAGTCACTTATGGAGTTTAAGAACCCTGTCCCTTTAGCCTAATTTTTTCTGAATTAGCTAATTGTTTATATTTACTTTTTGGTACTCTAGGATATTGCGCTGCTTAATTGCTTTGCGGGTGCTAATATAAGCTGGTTGGAGGGGCTAAAAAAGATATAGGGAGATCATTGGCTAACATTCATTAAAAGAGCCTGATACTTCACCACCCAAACTAAAGTGAAACATGAAATCCAACAGTACCCGTTGCAGTTACTCCATGGGTATGGAAGCCCGGTATTATTGGCATGTAGTGCCTTCTGAACTTCTGGCTGATTGAGGTAATAGTATCTCTCCGTCGACATACAAACATCAACTCCAATGCTCATGTGTGATATCTGTTACAAAGCAATGTTATAACTTATTAAAGTTAACAATTAGAGATGCTCATCAGATAAGCTTACCATTTTCTGCAATCTTAGTTCCTGTGCAACTATTCCTGGCACACAAACATCAAGGATCACATCATATGGGTTTATGCTGTCCCCAATTTCAATAGATGTTTGGTTAATGTACTGATTACAAGAAGCACTTTCGTTGTTGTTTGCAGCGCTCTGATCATAATCATCCCAAAGACAGGAACTAGAGAGACCTTCGTAAGATTCATCAGAAATAAGCCCATGCGACCACAGAAAATCATATGTCGAAGCAGTATCTGCTGGCATATTCAAAGCTGGGTTTCCAATCTGTTGATCCAATCGGCATGGAACATGAGAATTCTAAAACAAATATATTGGGGTTTAACTTCAAATAAACCTACTGCAATTCCCTTCATGTTGAACTTGAAGTTTCTATGGATTTCATTGAAGTGAAGCAAAGCAATAGCAAGCTGAGGAATGTAATGTCCTGCACAGAGCCACAAATAACCAAGTTCCAGTAAGACTATCCACCTACATCGAAAATGACAATTAATTTATGACCTGCATAGCTTTCTCCAGTGAGATACAAATCGTGGTTCTTGTACTCTGGAAACTTTTTAAACCAGTTGAACAGAAATTGTACAGAATCCCTGGCTGTAACAAACAGCAAGCTGTTGAATAATACAATGCCTTTGCCAAATGCGTAGCATTTCTAATATTATTTACAAGAATAATGATATTCTGGGGAGAGTCTCTGAACATAGCTTAATGATTGCACACAACCATAAGGCAGGCTAAATAAGGCGGAAAGTAGAGAATCTACAGACAAACGAATCAAATACTTACCTGTCTTTTCATCATTGTAGCTATTATACTCCGAGCTAGTATTTGAATAGGAAAAGCCAACTCCAATAGGGGACTCCACGAAAAGAAGATTCGCAACTGCAAATGGCAAGATCAGAAATTAGGAAAATCGAAGGCATTTGAACAGCAGAATTCCGAGTCTAAAGATGAGAGGAGACCTTTGTTCCATGAATATCTATTCAATTTCAGGCCATAACCAGTACCATTTGGAAAAAACGGGCCCAATTCAGTGAATGCTCCACCTCCGATTGAGGAACACCCAGGACCTAATAACAAAGTTATCGAGATCAAGGCAAATGTAACATTTACCTCTATGCCAAATTACCAGTCTTACCTCCATTAAGCCAAAGGGCCAAGGGCTTAGAGGTTGAATTCGTTGCAGCTTCCACGAAATAATAGAACAGAGCACTCCCTGTTGTCTCATTTATCGTGACATAGCCGGCGTATTGCCTGAAAGAAACAGGTGGTTGGCCAGGAAGTTTAGAAACGAGATCAGCCTTCGGTGCTGCTAATGTTTGCTCACTCAAAAATGTGAGGAAAAAAACTCCGATTATGCTCCAGCAACAGGATTTATAGAATTCCATATTTATGATGCAGTCCCAAACGAGTTAAGAACTAGTACTGGATCCAACTACCAGCCTATAGCTTCTACCAAATTTTGTGATCGATATCAATAATCCATCTGTATTAAGACTCATGTTTTGATTAAGCTAAGTTTCCTTGAATCAAGGTTTGAATTGAGATCATGATTACTTAAACGCTTGGCTGAAATTCAGCACAACGATTGCGTAACATCCTGGCAAATTCATGATCTAGAGGTATGATCTTTCAGCATTTCCTCATTTGAATGCTGAATTTCAGCTGGGATATTTAATTTAAGGAGGACCTGCCTCTGCCGATGGCAATTATTGCCTTTTTACGGAAGGAATGATAGGCTAAAAAACTAATAAAGATCATGTAAAAATCATTCGTCAGAGAAAAGGAACGGTATTAAATTGTGACGGACTTATACCCCGGACCCCCTCCCAGCTGCCCCTGGAGAGCTAACCTGTCAAGATTTTAATCTTGTACCTTCTACTTTTTCCTGACAAAGAAAAAAGAGATTGCTCGTTCTACATTGTCCTTACCTGCAGGGATGACTCTTGTTGACGGAAGCCATAGCTGGGCCATGGCGCCGCTTGGCCGTCGGAAAGTTTTGCACAGCTTCTTGGAGCTTCTTCTTGATGTGTGGATATGGCGGAAAAGATGTTGGCGTTTTCCAAAGCAAAGATGATGCTCTTTTGCGCTACCTACTACCACTTGCCGACGAATTTGACATGATACATGCTTTTGCAGCTCTGCCGCTGCAGTACGAATCGCCGGACAGATAAACCTGCAGCAACATTTTGGAGCTCCAGTTGTTGGAACTGCCATTCCATGGCAGCAGTACGGGTTGGCAGAGCGTGTGGTGATAACCGGACCTCCTTTTTGTTTTTATTGCTTAATCTGGTCCTCTTCTATATTAGTCAATGTAGCTGCTAGAACCATTAGAAGGTGCTGGCCAACAATTTTGTCTGCAAAATTAACCCCAAACGGTTTTTACATGAAATCCTATACAAATTTATGGAATTTTACATTAAAACTCATTTATATTTACAGAAATTTGTGTAGAGATTATCTGATCGGATTTTATATTACAAGAAATTTATCGCGGCGGCCTTGCGGCCGCCGCGAACATTTCTCTTCTCCAACCTACTGCAAAAGAAGTTTTGTGCTAAGTCGAATAGATTTCAATTGGATATCCTTGAGATGCGAAAGAACATGCAAGAGTTGAACCTGCATTATTGCCATTTGTTTTGCATCGATCAAGGACGACATGGTGCCCGAAATTACCTCATACCGTCAAAATTTTGTAGCAAAAATGTCTTGATCATGGATGGTACTCAAAATTACGTCCCCTTAATTCATGTGTGCCAAACCTTGTGCATATAGACTTTGAATGTTAAAAATAAATTGCATGGTTGATTTGCAAATTTAGAGGTAAAAAGAAAAGCCCAATATTTTCAAATACTAGGACTTGTCTTGCAATCAATATTCAGAACTCATCTAGATTCAGCTCGATAGTGTAGTCTTCTTTCATCGCGGCCATCTCTGCAAACGTCAAAACATAATTTTAACTCTGTGTATAGCGTGACTAGGAGCATATGATTCAGATAATACTCTGGAACAGAGATGCATAAGAAATGAAATGCAATGATAAAGCATCAAGTGCCTAAAACCGAAATGTGAAAAAGGGCAGAATAATTTTTGATTAAAACAAAGAATTTTGAAGAGGTACATGTTTAAGAGAAACATCTATAAAGTTAGTTACGTCCATTTTCGAACTTTCTAACCTGACACGATTACAAAGAACATCACCTGCAAATGTATGGTTAACAGGAAGTCTTGGCCTCCCCATCAAGCTTGAATAACAGATGTGCATGGCCCTTTGTAAGCCCTTGCTTAACAGTAAAATGTTTTCTAACAATTCTTGAAAGCAAACTTCAACATGGACAGAGTAAGGATTAGACTTGAGAATATACTGAACCACCGTACATGCTGACCTCGTGGCAGTTTATAGCTATATGCTGCTAGTGCATATAGATATAGAACAAGTGCATTGCAATGCTAGATATATATATAGTTTTTAAGATTTCGCTGCTATGGTGCTTTGGACGCTTATTATCTTTATATGCTATATGACGGTGCATCCCTATAAGACATGGCACGAAAATCATCTATCAATCATTGTCAATACATGTCCTTAGAAGAGAGGCATGGAGAACATAGGCTTCTCGTGTAAAAATCGCTCGTATAAAAAGCAGAAATTGTTTTGTAGATTAGATAGTGGAAAAAGGTGAGATAATGCCTGCAACTTCAATGAAACAGCCCTAATATGTGTATATTAATGAAAATGGATCTTGCTACCATATTTTACAGCATAAATGCATATATAAAACCTTGAAGAATGCTTTGTAAGACAAATAAAGGAATTGTGAGCAAATTACACACAGCTTTATCACTTTTCAAGTGGATCCTCGTGAAAATGCATAAAGTTAGAGAAAGTACTTCCGGTTAATTCAAATATTGAATCAAAATTACTTAGTTGCGGTTGTCCAGGGGGGTTAGCATAGCATTTGCACCGTCACGCTTGAACATGTAAAAGCGTGGTCAAATCTTCTGCTGGATCCTTTGTAAAGATGTCATATTGTCCTCATTATGTGGCATGAACTAAGCTATAAAGCTTCCAACGGATGTCCAAAACCACTTTGTTGCTCGGTTGCAAGATAATCAACGCCTTTGCATCATTCATCACATGAAGATGATCCAATCTACAATCAATCCATCTTCACATATTCAAAGAGAGCTTCTTCTTCAATTCACATTTCACGCATCGGTCTCCACGACCCTACTGGCAGGTGGAGACCGAATCATAAGGATACATTGCATCAAGGGCATTTGGCCAAATTTTAAAAAGTAACATTAGGGAATTTTCTTTGGCGATATTTTTTACGGGTCAGCCACTTATCGAGTGATTCAACATAGCTAGAATATCTAGAGTATTTTTTTTTCTTAGTCTTGAAAAACAAAACCAAGATTCTTCAAAGACAAACCTATACCGACGCGCATCTCATCTCAAAGATCTCTTTGAAAGTTTTCACCTTATCTGTCGGCTTGGGACACTTGCCAAAAGCTTGCAGCTCATCCCTATCTTGAGTCAAGACACACTAAACATTGCTAAAAGCTTTAAAGCTTCATCCGCATCCGACATAGGAAAATATACTACCAAGTTAGGGTTAGAAGGAAGTAAGAACTTGCGTGAGAAAAATAAGTACATCGGAAAAAAAAAAATTCAACCATAGCCGAAACTTACCGTGACCTTACCATATGACCTCGAGGAACTATTACGAGGATCCGTTTGCTTTGCACATAAAACTTAATCTGTGTGATGTCTCAATGGAAGAAAGGAAAAGAAACACCGACTTGTGGAAGGAAGACACGCAAGAAAAGATTGTGAAAAAAGCGAGGGCCAGATGAATCTTGGGTTGGAGAGAGGAAGAGCGCCAGATGCCATAGATGTCGACGCCATAGCCAACAATTTTTAGCAACGTGTCAAAAAATTTAGAATAGAAAAGTCTGGGTCCTGATATCTGAAACGTGTCAAAAAATTTTATGAAGGAGTGTTGCGCACAACATACGTTAACGTGTCGAAATTTAAGGTAAGAATCTTAAAGAATATCCCAGAAGAATCTGCCCTCCAATCATTTTATATATATTAAGAAAACTCGTTAGCAAGCTTGCCGAACCCCCCCTTACAACAATTTCTCAAATTCTCCACGTTGTTGTCCACCTCATTCAAATTTAATATGAGCCCTTGGATCTCTTAATTTCAGGATCAACGGATGGGAAAATTAGAAAATACTTGAAAATCTCCCCCTGCCTTCTTTTTCTTGTTGCTTGTTTTGTGGAGCTGAATTCATGATTTGGGTGAATGTTTTTACCCTCACGGCAATAGTGCATGTGCGGGACCGGTGGGTGCTAAGCCCGATATCCCAGAACAACCACCTTCATCGCAATTCACTTGTTGAAGGATTTGTTAAGTGGTGATTATTATGTCATACTACTATGCACATGACCCCATTTCCCTTTTTGTCATCAAGACTTTAGAATTGGCATTTGAAACCAAGCCAACTCTACAAATGTAGGTAGAGAACAACATTGAATATAGTTGAAACTATGCCAACTTAACAAATGTTTATGCACAAGCAAATGGGATGACCATTGTAGAATTTCAAATGGTCGTCATTACCTGGCTAACCAAATCCATTTTAATTGCCATGGGGACAAGCACTTCTCCACTACTAACCTTTTGAAATAAACAATTAAGTTTAGAAAAGAAAGGACCCCTGGAGTGAAGACAGATCCGAACAACTAGACTTTGTGTGACGGGCCTGGCCAGTTAACCTCTCAGTAACTGGAGATCCCATCAATCTCTACCGTTGGATCTACTTAAGCCTAGGAACTCAAGAAATTAACACATTCATGCTTAGGTAAAAAATTTAATCCTTGTGTATATTCTAAGGTCCCAAAAATATCCTTGCCTATTACTCAGTAATAACCCCGCACAACAATTAATGTTTTTGATAACTATAGCCTCATGCCAATATATTATAATAATAATCAAGTTTATTGAATGACAATCCACACTTCTACTCTCGCCTTCCTGAAGCTTGGCTACTCTTCGGAGCATCTTGCACCTCTGCTTACACCATCAACCACGGGGTTAGTCACACGGACTAAGTGGGGATCGGGGATCTAGGACATGTCTAGCATCAACAATACAAAGCATTAACCTAGAAATATTAACTCAACCTTACCGTAACCTCACCCTTGCAATCCAAGTTACTAGTCCAACAAGCATATCCACAATGCATAATTATACCATGAATATCCACTATAAGCATGACCATTGCAACTTAATTCCAACGTTCAAGACCACACATATATAATAACTAAGCAATCATAGCATTAAACCAATATTCCTCTGGGTCTGAGCAAGGTCAACTCGGCTGATCAGGCCAGTGACATAGAGGCGAGGTAACCACGTGTGTACACGCCCATCCACGCTGCGTCCAGCATTGGAGGACCACTTAACTGTGCATGACGTTGTACCATGTGGTACCAATGCCCGATGTTCAAATATTACCATTCACATAGCACTGTGCAATAACCACGAGTCTAGACCATCGCACCTAGACTCTGGCCCCAGAGGTCTATATCAAAGAATTATACCATAGATAATCATTACACATCTCAAGGCAGGTTCAACATCAAGTAATTTCTATAGGTCCCACTTCACACAAATAGAAAGTTCAATCCATAAGAGAACATTTTCATCCATATAATGCAGTAACATATCATTATGCATACCACTACATTAAGATAAAAATATTGAATAACATTCTTAACAATATTCGGCTAGGTCATTTATTTTCCATAAACTCTTATATGCGGTTCAAAACATTCGCCTTAATAATAAACCAAACCAACATAACTTAATCCTTATATTTATAACGTTAACTTTTGCTAAGATTATTAACGTTTTGCTTTGGGTCAAACTAATTACTAACTATTATTTGGCCTTCTGGTACCAATTTTCTGCTCGTAGGACCTCTGCCTTGCCCTTCCCGTTTAATTTTCCCTTTTAGCCCAGCTCATCCTTATCTTTTCCTAGCCTTACTAACTTAATTCATAACTTCAACAATTTCTAATAGTTACCAACATTTTCTTTACTTACTATAAGATGCCCAAATCAGTCCATTCCAGGTTAGTTCCCATGATTTTCCTTCATTACCAATCATCAAGATCCTGGCGTTCTTTCGGTAGCATGCAAGAAGAATACACCGTCTTAACTAGCTTCTGCCGAGATAATATGTTCTTGATCCATTCCTCAAAAGTTCCAGCTACTCTAAGCTACCCTAGCTTCGGTTTGGGTGATCAGCAGAATGAGCTATTCAATCTGTTATGACTTATATAAACTTCAAATATGCAATCCTACAATAATCTCCATGTACAAACATGCATGCTTGCTTATATCCACGCCCTTGCAACTCAATTCTAAATCGATGCTCAATTCCAGAAACAATCACTGTTAAATCCAACATAACCTTATTAACACTAGAAAACCCGAGGTGTAAGTCTTGATCCCCATCTGAAAATCCCGCTTGCTTCTTCTGCAACTCCAGCAACGCTCCCAAATCACTGCATGCAAGCAGCTCCTTCAGCAATCCAGCTGCAATCTATCGCCTTCCAAAATATTCCACCATCACAAGCATCAAGATATTCATTGTATTTGTACGTATCACTAGCCAATCCATATAATCTTTACATATATGATGTATACTCTGCATGTATGGTATCCCTTAGTAATATAAATTCCACAACATACCTCAAAATCCTAGGCTCGTACAGTCTGTCTTCCAAAAATTCAACCCATGTCCTCATGGGCGCATCTCCGGAAACTCGCGAAGAATCCAATTCGCATCTTCCCAAGTGGCGTCTTCCTCAGAACAACCCGCCCATTGAACCAAAAATCTACGTATTGTTCGCCTCCTTAAGCGACGGCCGACGGGTTTCCTCTTGCAAAATACGTTCTGGTCGGGGGTACAAAAAGTTCTCCCTGCCTCGTCTCCCAACATATGGGAAGGATAAAAAATATCCTTCCTCAGGTTACTCATGTGAAAGACTTTATGTACTTTCAAGTGCGAAGGTAACTCCAACCTGTAAGCCACCCTTCCAATGCATTCCAAAATCTCATACGGACCCGCATACCTAGGGGCCCATTTACCTACACTTTTAAATGCTAGTGAGCTCTGCTTGGGATTAATTCTCGAGAACACATAAACCCCCTTTTTGAATTCAAGTGGCCTACGTCTCTTGTCCACACAGTGTTTTTGTCTATTTTGTGCCACAGCCAAGTTCTGACGAAGTCTCCTTAGTTGAGCATCCATGTCCTCCGCTATCTCATTAGATGCTTCAACATTGCATTGAGGATCTCTCCAATTAAGAGGACAACGACACTCCTTACCATACATTTCCTCAAAAGGACTCATTTTGATAGAATCTTGATAAGTGTTGTTGTACCCAAACTCGGCCATAGAATGGTTTGAAAATGGTTAAGACAAATGGAAGAGGTGGACATAGAAGAAGATCTGATATGCTAGCTTCTGATGTGCAAACTGTAATTGACAATGTGAAGGCTACTATGAAGCAGGTAATAAATTTATCATTTTTGGATGTTCAATCTGAAATATAAATCTGAAATTTCATTTGATAAATTGCAATTCTAATTTTTGCAGATTGCAAACAATTTGGCTAATGAATTACGGTGTAGATTTCCACCCGACGATGTTCTTGAAGCTATGGGTGTAATATTTCCCCATTTTTGGAATCATTCACATTCTGAAAAAGCCACATCAGACTCTTTTCAAAAGAGTTTTAAAGCCATCAAGAAGTACTTTTGTTGTGACAAGGTTGTGGGAAGTGTCCGCATTCAGGGTCTTCTAGACTTTGAGCAGTTACGAGTGCAATCATCCTTCTTTGTAGAGACAATGTATGAACAATTTTTGGAGCTTGAAGATCCACTGGAATTTGGTGCTGCCACACGTCTTTGGAGGAAGCTTGACTCGAATACTATATTACGTAAGGCAATTTCTGAATACTTTAAGGTGGTGACTTATCGTATGCATGATTTTTAGGCGTGGAGGGACGAGAGGTGTTTGGCACCTTAAATTTTGTGAAGAATAAGTTGCGCAATCGGCTTGATGGGAATCTTGATGCCACTCTACGATTGTATAATTGTGAGTACAATCTAGACAATTTTCCATACGACATTGCATTTCAGTTGTGGAATGAAAATTGTAAACGAAGAGGTACTAGCAAGACACACCCTGCTGATGATTATACAAATGGAACTGCTGCAACAACTCTTCAAGGAAGAGGTGAACCAAATACTGTATCTGCAAATCGAAATGCACAATTATGGTCTTTGAATGATATTCATGATTAAAATCTTGCTGGACAACAGAGGTAATTATTTGACTTGGTTGTTTTTTAGTTGTAAGTTATGAATTATAATTCCAATTGATATTTCTAATGACATGTAGTTTTGGTGGCTGGTAGTTAATGGCAAAGAAATTGTTTATGGCAAAGCAACGGATTCTACAATTGTTTATGGCAAAGCAACGGATTCTACAACTATTTGTTTGAATTACAGAATCATTTTATTATTTTATTATATTAATATATATGATTATGTATTCCTTGGTGACTATATGACCTAACACTTAAAGAGGATATCAATCTGCAATATAATTAGTATAACATGTGAAAATTGGCAAACATTTTGTTCTATATTTTTTATATTGAGTCGGGAACCCCAAAAAAAAAAGGAATCGCCAAAGTAGAAGTTTTGGTGTTGGAATTGTGCAAGGAAAATCGCCTTTTAAATTTTGCTTTTAATTTCTATTTAAAAGAACTTTAGCCAAAAAAGTAAAATACATCTTATGAATTTTTTTAAGTTATAGCCATGACAATTCAAATGACTAGGAAGCATGTACTCCTTAAATTATACGCTGGCGACAGGTCTCCTCTTGCAAAATACGTTCTGGTCGGGGGTACAAAAAGTTTTCCCTGCCTCGTCTCCCAACATATGGGAAGGATAAAAAATATCCTTCCTCAGGTTACTCATGTGAAAGACTTTATGTACTTTCAAGTGCGAAGGTAACTCCAACCTGTAAGCCACCCTTCCAATGCGTTCCAAAATCTCATACGGACCCGCATACCTAGGGGCCCATTTACCTACACTTTTAAATGCTAGTGAGCTCTACTTGGGATTAATTCTCAAGAACACATAAACCCCCTTTTTGAATTCAAGTGGCCTACGTCTCTTGTCCGCACATTGTTTTTGTCTATTTTGTGCCACAGCCAAGTTCTGACGAAGTCTCCTTAGTTGAGCATCCATGTCCTCCGCTATCTCATTAGATGCTTCAACATTGCATTGAGGATCTCTCCAATTAAGAGGACAACGACACTCCTTACCATACATTTCCTCAAAGGGACTCATTTTGATAGAATCTTGATAAGTGTTGTTGTACCCAAACTCGGCCAAGTATAAATAAGAATCCCATACCTTTGGTTGACTAGGCACATACATCCTAAGCATATCTTCCAAGACTTGATTAACTCACTCCACTTGGCCATCTGCCTGAGGACGATAAGATGTACTGGCATATAACTTAGTCCCAATATTTTGAAACAACCCTTGCCAAAATTGGCTCATAAACTTTGTATCTCGATCCGATGGCATTCCATGCACCTAAAGATCTCCTTAACAAATAACTTAGAAATATCCATTGTTGTAGCAGTAGTCTTTGTAGGCATAAAAGGGGCCAATCGCATAACCGAAGATATGCTACGTAACTATGTCTGGAACAAGCAATCCCGATGGGTAGATTATATCCATTTGGTGGAGTTCGCATATAACGGTACTAAACAGGAGTCTTCAAGGTAGTCTCCCTTTATGATCAACTATGGCTATCAATGCCTTACTCTAGACACATGTCATAATCCGGTTTCTAAGGTGGAAGTGTCTCAACCACGAACATTTCAAGTTGTTGAGTCTGTATGACTAAAGATAAAGGTGAAGCAGGCCAAACTCAAAATTGGCAATTGCAAAAAGCTTGCGTCTAGATGGGCAGGACCCTTTGAGATAACCGAGAGGATATGTTCTCAGGCCTACTGGTTGAATCTACCTCGCATTTGAAGGTCCATAAAGTCTTTCATGTGAGCCTTCTCAAGAAGCATAACCCCAATCCAGAAGAGATCCTTGACACGCCGACACTTCTGGAGATAACGGAGGATCAATTGGAGATTGTGCCTGAGGCTCTCCTTGATCGTGCATATAAGCAAACCCACAGAATTCAAATCTTGTAGTATTTGGTTAAGTGGAACCACTTGTCGACAGAGGACATAACCTGGGTTCTTAAAGCGGATTTGGACAAGGCTTACCCAGAATTTATGCGAGAATACCAGGGCCAAACCATTCATGATGTGATCGACTCCAACCCTAATGGTAAGCATTGCATTATGGATCGATAGGGATCATATAAGACTTGATCCGACAGGGATCTTTTAAGCGGTCGGATTACATGCATCCTAAATGTGGTATTTGATACGCTTTAAGGGAAAAGCTTAAAGACGTAACTACTTTGATCCACAATTATATAGACAAGATAAGAAGAAGACAGTCTTTGATAAGAACAATCAACTTGGTTTCCACAACCAATCATCTAGGTTTCCACAACCAATGGATTTGGGCATCCAGTTCACCACCCAACCGGATCCAAGACAAGAACTAAGGCAATTTCCAAGGGATGAAAGGAATTGATCACAGCTTATTTCCCCTTCGGCTTGTGAACAATCCAATCTTACAATAGTTATGGGCTTAAATAGGCTTTAACACAACCACCCAGAAGCATAATTGGTCTCAATCTCGGACCTTCGGGAACAACCGGCAACCTGGCCGGATCCACGAAGCTTGTGAGCGAGGCAGACCGAAGCCTGGCGTAAGATCTTCGGATCCATCGAGATAAGCAGTCGGAATTGGCAGAGGCAGCCAAAGTCCCATTTAAACTGCAGCCGGATTCAAAAGCGGTATATCGGGGTGCGGATTTTTTTTGTTTGCGGAATCTTGGGAAGCAGTCTGTGACGCCGTGTCCCCATAAAACTGGCCATGATCCCTTATTATAGCCAGATCGGCCCGTCTATCTGCTGAAAAGGTTCCACTTTTGCTATTTCAAGCTCCTCAAGATCCGTCCCCTATTTTCCAATCTGATAAAGGTCTCGTTACCTGCTTATTCTGGTCGCTGCCATGCTATATTTGACATCCTCCCGATCCATGCCATAATTAGTTGTTCAAGACCTATTTCGATATTTGCCCCTTTTAAAGATATTTTTCCTTATCCTTAGAAATAGAATATTTCCCCTATTCTCTTGCTTTAATGGTCATACAAAATATCTTGCTCCCATGCTCATGATTATAACCATTTACCCCATTGCCTTAACCATTGTTTTCCAAATACCCCATTGCCTTAGTTCATTTCTTCTCTGGACCACACCCCCTAGCATGCCCCATATCAATCCATCCCTTCTTAAAGAAGATCGTCCGCGATCTTCCAGAGACGCTCCAGTGGGCCCCATCCCTTCTCAAGGCGATTGCCCCATACGTCCCGAAGGTCACGCAAATTCGAGAAAATAGTTACCGGATATGCGGCGTGCTTTCCGCGATGCGATATATCCTTGTACCTCCGCGGCACATTGCTATCGTTTGTACCTCCGCGGTACTATTTGATAGTATCTCCACGATACTAAACTATTGTATCTATACGTTAGTATTTTTCGTACCTCCGCGGTACTACTTAATTTTGTACCTCCACGGTACTAATGTAATTTTGTTAGGCCTATTGTGCAATAACCACAATTACCCCCTCTCAAAAATTACATCCAATGCACCATGCTTTCATAATAATTTAATTTTTATTCCACATAAAAATCAAATTTTACAAACCAAATCAAATCAACTTACGAACTTTTACCCATAAGTCTGTCCCCTAGGAGATAATTTGAGATTCCGCATCCAAATCTTTAGCATCCATATCTTTGACAGATTTGTCCGTAAAGTTCCCTTCCCATGCTTATCACTAAGCAGTCCTGCAAATAAGGTCAAGTGTTAATATGACTTCCAAAGTCAAATATTTATATGAATGACCCCCATGGCCAGTCAGTCTCTCAGATCTCCACGATCTGACTCCGCAATCCCAAACAAGATGCTTTGTTTATTCCATAATCCCCCAAATGATCATAGGAATTTCCCCAATAACCCAAACTCGTTTCCAACAAGTCGGTCCCATACGCCTCAAGCATTCTCCACGAAAGCACCGAGCTTTTTCTCTTCTACTGCTACTGATGCTTCAGCCTCATTTATAGCAGTAATCACCAAATCCAATGTATCAGAATAATAGGCTTATTCATCAGGCACAAAATCCTTGTCCCAGAATTACACAAATTCTTGGGGCTCTAGAATTTCCACCTTGGACGCCACACTCCAAGATTCACCTGTTTAGCTATGTACTTCACCCCCAACACTTCTTTGATGAAGTGAAACCCATCTTTACTTGCAGCACAAGCTTGCAAGGTTCTCGGTGTTTCGCAACCTTGATGTTCCCATAGCCCATAGATTTCCAGAAGAATCATAACCTCCGCTCTGATACCACTTGATACGCTTTAAGGGAAAAGCTTAAAGACGTAACTACTTTGATCCACAATTATATAGACAAGATAAGAAGAAGACAGTCTTTGATAAGAACAATCAACTTGGTTTCCACAACCAATCATCTAGGTTTCCACAACCAATGGATTTGGGCATCCAGTTCACCACCCAACCGGATCCAAGACAAGAACTAAGGCAATTTCCAAGGGATGAAAGGAATTGATCACAGCTTATTTCCCCTTCGGCTTGTGAACAATCCAATCTTACAATAGTTATGGGCTTAAATAGGCTTTAACACAACCACCCAGAAGCATAATTGGTCTCAATCTCGGACCTTCCAGGAACAACCAGCAACCACAGCAGATCCTGAAGCTTGTGAACAGAGCAGACCCAGAAGCCCTGCTGTAAGATCTTCGGATCCATCAGAGATAAACAGGTCGGAATTGAGCAGAGGCAGCCAAAGTCCCATTTGCTGCTGTCGGATTCAAGAGCAGGTATATCGAGTGCGGGATTTTGTTTTGCGGAATCTTTGGAAGCCAGTGTGGCCCGTGTCCCCATAAAACTGGCCGTGATCCCTTATTATAGCCAGATCGGCCCTTCTGTCTGCTTATTCTGGTCGCTGCCATGCTATATTTGACATCCTCCCGATCCATGCCATAATTAGTTGCTCAAGACCTATTTCGATATTTGCCCCTTTTAAAGATATTTTTCCTTATCCTTAGAAATAGAATATTTCCCCTATTCTCTTGCTTTAATGGTCATACAAAATATCTTGCTCCCATGCTCATGATATCTTATAACCATTTACCCCATTGCCTTAACCATTGTTTTCCAAATACCCCATTGCCTTAGTTCATTTCTTCTCTGGACCACACCCCCTAGCATGCCCCCATATCAGTATTGGGCATATAGGCATTCATGATAGGACGCATTCGTCTATGGCTATAATGGGACATTGCCATTCCTTACGCCAAGACGAAATGCAAGCCTTGGGCGTGATAGGGTTTCCTTCATTCATATTTCTTTTTCTTAATGAGGTTGTCCCTTCAACCACACTATTTTAATTATTTCATTGGTACTGGTATACTGTAATTCTGCAGGCCAGTTGCGCGTACTGACGTACTGCAGAAGAGTCTACGCCTCACTTTGGGGCCATCTCTTGTTATTTAACTGTTATTTTGTATGTGTGCCCCTATCTAATTTTCGTGACATGGCATTTATTGTTTATTGTCAAGGGACCTTGGTCCTAGAACAACTTTATGTAATCCTGTATTACTTCAGCAAATAAATTTATCTTTTATAACTTAATTGTCTTTTTAGTAAACTAACCCCAATGCTGAGGACAACATTATTCCAAGGGGAGAGAATGTGATGTTCCATGTATTTATATGGTATACGTATATATGCTATGACATGTCACCAGGGTAGAAATAGACCGTTATGGGTCAATAGGGGATAACTTGGGCTAACCTAAAAGGGTTTTTATTAGCTATGCTAAAATATTAGAGAGTAATTAGGTTATGAATTAGTAAAAGTCAGCCAACTAGGCAGTGCCACCTGGCCCAAATCGATTGGCCTGGGGGAACTTGCTAAGTTTGGAGGGCAAATTGGGGTCCTACCCCCAATTCTGCCTCAAATCGGTTTGGGGAGAGTTGGAAGAAGGAGGAGCTACCAGCTACTGCAACCAGACTTGAAGAATGGAAGACTTTCGTGACCATGGCTCTATGATTAGATGGATGATTAATTAACCCTTCTTTGATTAGATGGAATGGTTAATTTCTCTTTTATGTGTTACTAAGATGATAGTGGATACTTTGATTATGATTGTGTTTTCTCTTTCTGTTTCCCCTGTGTATCTGGGGTTAAGGAAGGGTAGAGACCTGAGAGCTTCCTAGAAGTAGAGATGTCTCTAGCTATGTGACGTCCCCTACTTCCTCTACGATGCACACATCGTATCAGAAGGCGGAGCATTCCCCCTATCAGCCAAACTGGCAGGGGCCATCCACCTGACACCTGTGACGTTCCAAGTATTTATACGGTATACGTATAACTATACTGACACGTCACCCAGTAAAGGTACGCCACCATGGGGTATTTTAACCTAGGGGGATTGACCTAAAAGGGATTAATTTAGCTATGCTAAATTAATTATTAAAGGTTAATTACCTATAATTAAGGAATTAATCTCTAATTGGATTAATTATGATAATGGATGGATTAGGAAGGCGCCACTTGGCCAAACTCGATTGGCCAGCATGGGGATGTTAACTTGGGGCATCAACATTGAACCTTTGTCCCATTTGACCCCAAAATCGAGCCAGGAGGAGGAGCAGCTGAGCGCCCAAGTTGCTGAAGCTATTGCTGAGTGCCCAAGTTTGCTAAACACCCAAGTCTTTGAAGATGGAAGCACCCCATGATAATGGATCAAGTCGAAACTCGGGTAAGTGGGTAGTCAAGCTTGAGATTTGTAGGATAGCGCTTCAGTTAGTCCTCTCTGATTATCTTTGTTAGGACTAACCCTTCTTTGATAGATGGGATTATATTTCGATTATGGATTATGCTTTGATACGTATGGATGGATGAATCTATGATAGTTTCTCTGTTACCCTTCCGTAAAGCAGGGATTAGAGGGGGCTAGAGACCTCTGTGCCTTATGCACTTAGTATGCTCCTAGTAGCCCTTTAATTCCCAATTAATGCGGCTTTGTGCCACGAGGAGACCATCGAGTTGTGGATGCTATGGAATTGCTTAGCACCGAGAAGGGCCTTGATGGTGAAGTGGGGTGGGGTCTTGCACGAACAAAAAGGCTCACAGGACTCCTCACAATGGGCTAGGCCTAATAGTCGGTCCACGTAGAGGGGCGGTATCCCGACACTCCACAGATGCGGAGGTGTGACGGTATGGGGCACTTTGGTACTTTCGTAGATTTAGGGGAAGTAAGTGGGGAGACGGATCGCGGGGGTCGCTGATGCGGCACGTATTCTCTAGCTCACCCATGGAACGGCTTTGTGATCACGGAAGGGACACTTCCCGACTGCCTCCGGGACCAGGGCTTCATGAACCTGGAGGGTAGGCTGAAGGGTGATACCTTGAGTCTGCGTCTCGGGAAGGCTATAGTGATGCCATAGCATGATTCGACTCATCTGCAAAGTGTGCACAGGGGGCGGATGGAGTGGACACCCCAGCCAATGTTCTATGCCAGATAACGCCCGCGTCAAGATTCCGGTCTGGCTGATCTCTTGAGACATAGCCGTCGGTCGATCCTCCTTTCGAGTTCGAGGAGGGGTAGAACCATGGGTTTGGGGTGTTTTGCCTAGTATTAAATGCATCTTCTTTGTTGTTGTCAATTGGATAGATGTGCCACCCTTCGTGGTGGTATTTATGATATGATTATGTTGTATGCTAACCTTGTATTCACACTTCCGCGACATAGGAGCCCCATTGAAGGCGTGGGCCGAATGACCCCTCTGTGTCCTTCAATCGAGCATCTTTCCACAGATGGCCCGAGTTAGACGGAGGGCCCTGCTCCAGGGAATAAATTACTAATCGCGTATTTCTTATTAGCCAGAATGACTTTAGCTAAACTTGCTCGATTTTAATCCCAAAACTTTCTGTGGTTTAGCTAAACTGTACACATTTTTCCTCTCATACTTTCTAGCGTTTAGCTAAACTAACCCAAACATCATCCCAAAAATTTCTATGGTGCAGAAAACAGAAAATATTAAGCCAATTTACTATATTTTTTTTTCAATATATCCCACTTATTTTAGTCATTTTCTTTGTGAAAACATTCTAAAACAATGCTAATTAGCAAAGTCTAGGACTCAAATTAATTCATAATGCTAGAAACTAAACTACTAATCATATATTTCTTATAAACTAGAATGATGTTAGCTAAACTAGCCCGAAATTCATTCCAAAAGTTTCTATGGTTTAGCTAAACAATACAAAATTTCACTCTCTTACTTTCTAGCGTTTGGCTAAAGAGCTCCAGGGTTGGCACAGTCCCGAAAAAAGTTAAGCTAAAAATATAATTTTTTTCCTAATTTTTTCCATTTACTTTAGCCAATTTTTTTTGAAAATGTGCTAAAAAATCGCCAAATAGCTAAGTTTAGCCCTTAAATTATTCCATGCCCTGCTCATGGTGAGATGGTTACCATGGGAGGGAAAATCTTATATGTATATCGGCCGGCGTCGTATATGTGCAGGGCGTCACCAATGGTATCGAGCCGTGATTTTGGTAGTCCGAAATCATAGCACTGACCAAACCCTAACTCGCTAGTTCGGTAGTTAGATGGGAGTTTAAGCTAGTGTAATTGTTTAGCTCTTTGATGTTTGGGTTTGTGCTAGGTTGATGTAATAGATTGTAAGTTTTTAAGAAGTTTAGGGCGACTGGAGGACCCAAGATTTGGAAGGTCATAACTTTTCGTGGGTAGCTCGGATGAAGGGTGGCGTTCGGCCACGATATCGCCCGGGGCGTATCACCGTCTTTTGCCTAAATCACGCAGCATTACCGCCACTCGGTGGCGTGTACGCTAGCGTGTAGCCAGGTGAGTAGCCCTAGGGGGCAACTTGCCAGAAATATGTGCAACTATTAATGTGCACATTTTCCAATGTACACATTAATGTGGGCACACATTTCCAAGTGGACACTTCATGCCAAGTGGGCCACACCCATAGGTGCAATTAATGTGCACATTTTCCAATGTACACATTAATGTGGGCACACATTTCCATGTGTGCACATTTGGCCACCTAGCCCTTAAAAGGCAAAGTGGGCCCATTTCCAATTATCCCACATGCCAAGGGGATAATTGGAAACCCTAACCAACCCCTTGTCTATATAGGGTAGGAAACCCTAACTAGCCCAATTTTCGATTTTAGGGCTTTAGAACTTCTGTTTTGACTGCCTCAACAGCCAAAAGCATCCCTACACTTTGGGAGAATTGCATCCTTAGTTTCTCTTGATTCGGCGTTTGCCAGGATGGTCGAGCTCAGGTCGGGGAGGAGCCCCTCAAGGATCGGGTATTTGGCCAATTAAATAGTCTAAACCCTATTTTTAGTCATTGAATGGTAGGGGTTTAGCCTATTAGATTGCCCATAGCAGCCCTCTAGATCTCTAGATGGCGATTCTAACTAAAGAACCTAACTCTATGTTGTAGATTAGATCTAGTTCTTTGGTTCTCTGTGGAAGTATATGGATGATGTATCTCTATGAGCTCCTTGTATTGGGAAGGGGGGTAGAGACCTAAAGCTTTGTAGTTGATGCTCCTAGAGTAGCCTCTCTAGCACTGCTTGTAGATTAGGCACGTGCACAAGAACCACACACGGGTTGTGGGTGAAGGGGCGGGGCCCGGGCTTAGAAGGAGGTTCGTGTTCGACTCTTGAGCGATCCCTATGGTGTGTTAGTGCTACGAGGGGATCATTGTGACTAGGTCTAATGGCTTACCACCGAGTCTTGGATAAGGCATGGGCTCGACACCGTGAAGTGGTGTACACTTTCCGGTGGGGGTCGAACACGAGGCGGTGGCCCTCTAGTCACCCTTGAGTCGCAAGCATGTAGACCTGCGGAGGGAGTGATCCCTACCCCCCCCATCGGAACTGGGGAGATGGAACCCGTGAATAGCCCTTTGGCTATGCATCCGGCGAGGCAGTCGGAGTCCCAACACTTTTCAGCCTACTCGCAAAGTGTGCACAGGAGGGGCGGATGGAGTGGACAACCCTAAGCCATGTTTATATGCCACCCAAATCCATTGCCATGAATTCGCATGCACCCAATGAACTCGGACCCAACCTGCCAGTCATCCCCTTGAGTCCGAGCCTTGGGTAGGATTCCCTATGTGATGTGCCGATCTTTGTCTATGCAGATATGTGGAGGACCATCCTTCGTGATGGTCATATGATGTTGATGTATATGCCACCGACATGTATGTTACGCTTCCGCAGCCTAGGTAGGCCCCGAGGAGGCTGGTGCAATGACCCTTCCACTCTTCCCACCGGAACCCGTCCACGGCAAAGTGTCATGTGGAGGGCCCCAGCAAGATAGCATGGATTTGGTATGGGGGATGAACTCGCTTTTGTACTCACGGGTGAGGGCAACCGTGATACCAGTAGGGGACGCCACAAAGTGGTATCGAGCTATGTTCTTGGAGACCAAGAGCAAAGTTAATCGCCATGTTCCCAGTAGCACTAACTTGATAGGATCCTTAAACCTCGAAAAATGGGAAAAATTTTTCTCATTTTGTAGTTTATGCTAAGCTAATAATGATTAAAATGAATAGAAATGTAAAAGATTAAAAAATTAATGAGCCAACATCCAAAAGTAGGGTGGTCTGACACGTCGCGCCGGGACGATTTCTACATTCTAAAAATGGCCAAGCAAGCGGTGAGACATTAGCTTTGACACCAAAAAGTTGTAAATTACGATAAAATACCTTGATAATTCTAATTTTAAGCTAAGAATTAGTAGATTTAGCATGTTACATGTTAATTTAATAGTGGGCTCCACCATGTCTCACCACGTCGCCGAGGTGTTTCTAGATTCTAGGAATCGGGCCGGGGAAACGGTGAGACCTTGCTTAATTAGGTGTTTTTAGGTGCTTTAGACAACCCAAAAAGGTAGTTTAAAAGTTGACCTAAAATTGGACCTATAAATAGACCCGGACCCCTCCCATTTTTTCCTCGTTCTTCCCAGAACTTCGCCAGGATGTTAAGGCGCATCTTCTCGGGCTTAGCTCCGATCGACAAACCGAAAAGATGATGGCACGTACAAAACAGTACCAAGGAAGCCCAGTCAAGCGGATCCTCCAGCGCCCGGCATCTAAACTTTCGTAGAATCCTTCGAGAACGCCTTCTCCATGAAGGCGACCTCTTCGAAAGCAGGGATGCTTGTTCGGACAGAGACCACACAGAGCTCCTTGAGGATGACCGCCGATGTCATGAACCGATCCTCACCTAAATTTGCGCCGGGAAGAGGAAAGAACGCAGCGAGGAGCAACACCGTGGGAGGACGCCAACCCACGTGAAGAAAGAAGGGGAGGGAACAAAGCGGACCATCAATGAGTGAGCAACCCCTGCCTGAGATCCACCTCGCAGAGAGGGGCGGGAAGAGAGGAGCAACAGATCACGGAACTCACCTCGAAGAAGAGGTCGAGTTTCGCACGCCTTCGGCCCACAAGTAATTTAAGCTAAAGAGCGCCGCCAGAGCGGAGAACAAAAGAGGGAAGACGAACCCACTACGCCCGGGGACCCAAGAAGAGGAAGGCCAAAGCCGTAAAGGCAAGAGGAAGCCGGTAAAGGCCTGGGAAGTGAGTCAGGTCCCGCCATCAACCCAGCCGAGGGAGGGGAGACTCCCTCACCACCACCCGACTCCACTGGATGGAGACTACGCGTCGCGCGCAGACGGGCAAGCTCTTCAAAGCCCCCCCATAGAGGAAGAGGTCCCGAGCGCATAGCCCAAGAAGGGGAGGAGACCGACAGCCTAGCTTAAGCCCCACCTTTTCCGACGGGATAGAGTCAAAGCCCCGCGGCCGCAAAACGGAAGCATATGTGATAGACCCCCAAAGGTCTATCAGAAGAGGATCGGTGGAACACAACGCTATATGGCAAGGTGGGAGGCGACAACGCGATATTACCAGGAGCACCGGGTGAGAACGATGAAGGCGGACACCCGACGAAGAGGCCGAACAAGCCCCTCCACCAAAGCCCAAGCCTCCCCGAGCACCGAGGGAAGAAGTTGGAGCAAGAAGAAGAAGCCGGGAAGGCAGGGGCACTCAAGGAGATCCGCCACTTCGTAAGAGTTACTGGACCGATTCCGGCGCCGCTCCAGCCGTTGGTCCGTGAAGTCATACAAGAATACAACACGCATACGCGCGTGACCGGCGATGAGATCTGTTTGTGTTTACAAGAGGCGGCCGGCGCACATAGTAAAGCATTTTGAAGATTCAACGGCGCACTGCAAACGCTGAAGAGGGTTACCCTCATGAGGAGTGATATGTATCTTGCCAGCACATCAAGGAGAACGCCTTGAACCTTGTAAATAACGAAAAAATTTTGTTAATATAAAGAAATTTTTGTGTAAATAAAGTGTCAAACCCCGTTTTAAATAGGTTAAGATATCGATCCCTAACTTTTGTTTTGATTAAATTGGAGCTTTGAGCAAAATTGAGACGATGTCTCACACGCCGCGGCCAGACGATTTCTAGATTTTAGAAATCGGGTGGGCTTTAACGGTGAGACCATGCCAAAAAATGCCCAAAACAGCTCCAAATCGACCAAGTAAGGGGTCAATTCTGCCTAACTCGATGAGTTTAGTGGAATTACAGCCTTACATCACTTAAATTGAGTGAGCCTAGCCCAATTGGGACCCATGTCTCACACGTCGCGCCAGGACAGATTTCTACATTTTAGAAATGGAGTGGGCTAACAACGTGAGACCCCTGCACTCATTTCTTCACCAAATGATCTCCAAACCGTACAATAGGTTCAAGAGGCTGTTCTTAGCATGCTCAAACTCTAGAAATAGTCTTCAAACTTGCAATTGCATCCCTTAATAGATCAGAATTGCCTAATCTCAGTAAAATCTAGGTCATCCAAAAAAATTAGGGTTTTCCCCTTTCTATAAATAAGTCCCCCATTTCTCATTTGGCACCCTGCAAATTTGCTCCCCACTGCTTAGGCGATCTTTCAGCTCCCTGAGGCGCTTCTGCATCCGTTTGATACTCCCTTCCTTGCTAGATCAATGGCCACCGCTGATTTGGGCGATGGTACGCCAAAGGCTCCATATCCGCTGGGGCGGATGTCAACGACATCTTCCAAGTCTTTGTGAAAAAAATCGACATCCGTTACGCTAAATGCAACCCCCAAATTATATAGGCGGTGCTAGCAGAATTTCAAGCTAGGGTAGGACCCTCCCTTGTTCAAGTTCCCCTTGCATAGGGTACTTTGTTCCCCGCCCATCCCTTCAAGCGGCCTTTGGGCGACGCCCCAACATCGCCAAGTACTTGACTAACAAAGGCGCAGAGACTACCTCGACTACATGGTCGGCGATACCCAACAGACCAAGTACTTTCTTACACAAAGCAGCCCTAGCCATCTTCTTATCCCACCAGCCGGTGAACCCGATGGGGGCAACTCTATCCTCCGATGGAGGTAGACCCCATAGCGCCCAAGAGGAAGAGCGATGTCGCTGCAGTATCACCAGAACGGGAAGCAAGAGAGGATGAGGGAGGAATCCGGACGACGGCGAGGACACCGCGAGCTCGACTTCGCATCTAAGAACGGCGCCAAGCGAGATAGGAGCGATCAACTTCGAAAGCGTACGGCAGGGCATCGAAGTCGCCTTCACTCGGGCCAGGCATCACAAGCCTAGCCCCCGGACATGATTAATCTGGAGAGGAGTATCTACTCCTCGGGCCGACATCCGTAACCTTCCCGTAATGCAGGGAGAGGGAGCTCGTGTTGGACTAATCGCTTCCACCAATCTGCGCAACCGACATGGACGACTTCATCGCCGGGGAGCCTCAGACTTTTCCGGGCGCAAGTGAGGGAGGCCGACACCTACAATGGGGGAGACGCACCGATATCCGTGCCTACAAAGCAAAGATAAGGCAAATGATGGACGAAAGGAGCTGCCAACAGAGGAGGAGTTCCCGCCTCCAAGAGCAGATGGGGATCCGTGGGAAGACCACGAGCATCCTAATGCCGAAGTCCTCCGATATCACCCCGCCAAAAGGGAGAAGGAATCGACCTCGTGAGGCTCGACCGCGACAATGGAAGACTACAGGAGCTGACTGAAATTGAGGTCGACGAAAGTACGGGCGGCACAGTAATGGGAGGCCAAACAAGCGGAGAAGCTTCGGGCGACACACAACGCACAGTCGCCAGTACTACTTGCCGCCGCCGATGGATGGGAGAATAGCTGTAATTCACCGCAAGTTCGGCCCCCGAGGCTAAGAAGGAGTGTTCATGCCGATTGCACTCTCAAAGTCGGGCAGTATGCTCGAATAGCAACAAATGTCGACTATGCCGCCTTTTAGTCAAGAGGGCAATGGCACTTGACCTCTTCGACTTCGGGCCATACCCCACCGACGCCAGCGAGATTGGCAAAAAGGATCATGGCCCTTTACATCCGACCGCTAGGTAGAAGACCGGGTGAGGGCCATACAGGAGGCTCGTCGCAAGCATCATCGTGAACTTGGGTCACGGTAGGGACGGCCCAAGTTAAGAAGTTTCTTGAAGACAACCCGCCTTACCGGGCGATTTCAAGACTAGTTAAACTCTTGATCCCTGAGACTTTTTGTATCCGAAATATTATATGATATATGAATATAAATCCTATTGCACTTTAAATGCTTTGTTGATGTATTTTTGCCCCACAACTATACCAACAAACATAAACAATGCAAGAGAACAAATGAAACTAATCATATAGCCATGAATTGCTTGTGTATGCAGCTAGAGGCCTAAACGCAGGGGGCCACAACTGCGAGATCTTATAGAAGAGCAAACCCCACCCGCATCACCCCCAAGAAGGAACCTATTTGAAGATATGGAACCCATGACCCCGTGAGGAGGAGATAGCCCGATGAGGACGGACCGGAGCGATAAAGGCATTACCGTCCGCAAAAGCGTGAGTGGGTTCGGTGGGCAACGCCGATTGCCGCAAGCATCAGCTTCGGAGGGCGTGAAAAGACAAGAAGAGGAGCAAGAGAAGGAGATCCTCCAGCCCGAATCTTCCGACTCAAGTTCGCACTCGTGACCGACTCGAGGAAGAGGAAGAACAGCTCGTGAACCAACGTGATGGAAGGCGAGGAATACCCCGCAGGGACGACAAAGAGATACCGTGGCCTCGACTACCGTAAGAAGGTAGATTCCGCGACCGGGCAATGTATGGAAGGCCCGAAACCGAACAGTTCTCGGGGAGAACAGTCGATTGGAAGCAGAGGCATGGTCGGATCTAAATGAGCGAAAGTAATGAAATGCTTATGGCATGAAGGATAAGGACAAAGGCGTAGTTGCAACAGCCAACTTGAAAGGAGCCGCCGGATTTGGTGGAAGGGTTATGCAAAGGCACATGGCTTAAGCGTGGATGCTTGTAAGTTCGTAAAGTTTGCTAAAGCCTTCAAGCGCCATTACGTCCGAGGGAACATAAGTCCAAAGATGATGCGCCAGCTTTACGTGTTGCGGCAAGAAGGCAACAAATCATCCCGTAAATATACGAGAGGAATTCATGAGGCTAAGGCTGACGCGTCGGGTTGGGAGAGAAGCATGCAAAGAGAAAGCTATATTGAGGGGCTGAATGAGGAGATCCGGGCAGCTTGTGAGGGCAATAAACCCTAGGACAAGACGTTTTTTTAATCCAAGGCTATAAGCTTGTGGGTCAGGACCTCCTAATAGCGGGCAGAAACAAAGAAGCATTTCCGTGATAAAGGCAAGGCATGGTGAAGCTATAGCCCTGTGGCAGCCAAATTCTGTGTCCAAATTTAGAGCCCCATATGGTGGGAACCCAGGAAACAGCCAGGAGAAGAAGCAGTGTCCTTCAAGGACAAGCAGAGGGGTCAAACTACTCCAAAGCAAAGGCGATCCTTTTGCGTGCAATGCCCAAGGAAAAGAGGCAGGAGTGCATAGAAAAGCAATCTGTGGTTTCCGTGCTTCCACCAAAGCCATAGGACAGAACCCGCCTTTACGCCATGAGTGCACCTCTAGCGGAGTTGGGAGATTGGGACGCCCGTCCGACGACGACTTCCGGCGAAGAGGCCCGCTGACTACATTCGTGGTGAGTGTCATATCTTTGCCGCACAATAGATACAGAAAAGCAGAGAGCCAAGATAAGGTAATTTCCACAAGAGGGAAGGCCAAGGCCAAGTCCTTCATAGTCTTGATAGACTCAGAAGTAGCCATAACTTTGCATCCCCGCACGGTTCAAATGTTGAAGTTGAAGCCGCTAAAGTCAAAGCCAAGACCCGTTGTCTTAGCAAGTGGTGCAAGAAGGCGACGGCGGGCAAGAGAATTAACTTCGACATCGACTTGCCGTGGATTAATATCCGTGATGGGGCAGAAGTAATGGGCATTGGCAAGTATGACTTGATCATAGGAATGGAGTACCTTGGGCAGCAGGGCCATTATCGACCGTGGAAAGCGGAAGGTGACCTTCCCAACACGGCAAGATCATTGAGATAACAGTAAGGAAGTTGTTCCCATCATGCTGTATGTCTTCTAAACGGCTGTTCAAGTGCATCAAGAGTGAGCAAGTGGCATACATCTTCAAGCTTGAGATTAGTGAGCCGGAATCGGAAGGAAGCAAAGAAGACAACGTGCTCAGCAAGTTGCCGAAGCAAGTAGCTCAGCTGATCACGGAGTTCCATGATCTCTTTCCAGATGAGATCAAGCAGCTCCCTCCTTATAGGGAGTTGAGCGCGAGATTGCACTAACCCGAACAAAGCCAACAAGCAAGGCTCCATATAGAATGACAACGCCAGGAGTTGTCTGAGCCGAAAAAGCAGTTGAGGAGCCGCCGACCTAGGTTTCATTAGACCTAGTGTCTCTCGCCATTTGGAGCGCCCATTCTTTTTGTCAAGAAGAAGGATGGATCTTTGAGGATGTGCATAGACTATAGGCAGTTGAACAAGCACACCATTAAGAACAAGTATGCGCTCCCCAGATCAGATGACTTGATGGATCAGCTCCAAGGTGCAAAGATCTTCTCCAAAATCGACTTAAGGTCGTTATCATCGATCAGGATAAAGGAAGAAGATATCCATAAGACCGCCTTCGTAACGCGGTATGGGCACTACGAAGTTCACTCGTGAATGCCTTTTCGCTTATCGAATGCCCCCGCAACGCTCATGAGGCTCATGAACGACATCTTCAGGGAGTTTTAGACACCTTTGTGATTGTTTTCTTTGATGACATTTTGGTGTATAGCAGATCCCTTGAAGAGCACGTACAACACTTGAGAAGAGTTTGGAGAAGTTGAAGAGGCACCGGCTTGCACGCCAAGTTGTCAAAGTGCCACTTCAAACAGAGAAAGTGGAGTATCTAGGTCATGTGATCTCAAAGAGAGGGCATCTCGACGGATCCCGCGAAAGATTGAAGCCGCCATTCAAGGGGTCGGCTACCGGGAAGAATGTGCACCAGGTCGAAGTTTTCTGCCCTAGTGGTACTACGGTGAAGTTCGTGAAGAACTTTGCTAAGATAGCAGCCGGATTAACGCACTGACGAGGGCAGAGAAGGTGAAAGATTGGGTAGAGCATTGGCACAAGAAAGCCCAAAAGGGGTTTGAATTGTTGAAAGAAGCTCGACGACAGTACCGCCTTGACCTTGCGGACCCGGAGAAAGATAAGCTTGTAGCAACAGATGCGAGTAAGATAGCTGTGTGCAATGCTTATGCAAGAAGAGTGTGGTAGCGCGATGATTCCGTGAAGATGAACGACGCCGAGACGCCGCTACCCAACGCCACGCATCGGAGTTGCTTGCGGTTGTCGAGGGCATTAAGAATATGGAGGCATTATCTCTTGGGAAGGAAGTTCCAATTGGATACCCACCATCGAGCCTCCAATATGTATTCACGCAACCACACCTTAACTGAGGCAAATGGAGATGGATGGAGTTCCTCGAAGAATATGACTTTGATATAGTCTACAAGCCGGGAAGCTCAATGTGGTAGCAGATGCTTTCAAGGCATCCCCTCGACAACTAGAGTGCATTGTAATGCAATTTCGACGCTCTCCAAATGACTTTGGTAAGAGGATTGAAGAGTCCTTGCCAACGGATGTGGATTTCAGTGGAAGTATGGGCAAGCCTTTCTAAGGAGGCTAGAATGATATAAAGATGGAGGCCTCCAAGCATTATAAGAAGGAAGGCAACCCGTTATACCATAAGAACAAGTTGTGCGTGCATCTCGAATCATCAGGTGTAAGGAAGTTGATCCTCCATGACACGCGACAAAAGCCCAATAGCCGGCCATGCGATTCATGAAAACATATTTCAAAGCGCGCAGCAACTATTATTGGCCGGGAATGAAGAAGCAAATAGCTCGCTACATCAAGGAATGTCGGCTATGCCGCCAGACGAAGGCCGAGCAGCTTCAATTCGGGGGCATTAGAGCCATTAGCGGTGCCAAACGCTAAGTGGGAGGTAATCGATGGACTTCATCACGGGACTCCCAAAAGGACTGACAAGAGGGAAGGATGCCTTGATGGTAGTGGTCGACAAGTTGTCTAAGATGGCACATTTTGTACCTTGCGGGACCACAGATACGACTATGGATACAAGCAAAGCTCTTCACCAAAGAGATCTTCGGGCTTCATGGCATGCCAAGGGAGATCATCTCCGCTGAGGATCCGGGTTCATGAGCCTTTTGGCAAGACCTCTTTGCGACAATTCGCATTTAAGCTATCCATGAGCACGGCATACCATCCTCGACGGATGGCGAGGCGGAGCGGACCAACAGGATTTTAGAGGACATGCTACTGAAACTATGTCCGAATAAGCAAAGTATGTGGGAAGAATTTATTCACTTGGTGGAGTTTGCATACAATAGCACCAAGCAGAATCATCCCAAATGTCGCCGCTTATGATCAATTACGCTATCGGTGCCTAACTCCGGATACTTGGCACAACCCCGTGTCAAAAGTGGAAGTTTCGCAGCAGATGTTGGCCGATATCGCAGCCTTGTGGAAGAAGTTCGAGGTTATCTCCAGCGGCAAGAAGTCGCCGAAGAGCATCGCCGACAAGCATCGAAGCGAAGAGAGTTCAAAGTTGGAGATGATGTTTGGCTCAAGATCAAGGTGAAGCGGTTTAAGCTTCAGATCGGGGAATTGCAAGAAGCTTGCTCCAAGGTGGGCTGGACCTTTTCGTAATAGTCGAGAGAGTAGGTAATCAATCCTACAAGTTAGACTTGCCAAACACACCTAAAGATTCATAAGGTCTTCCACGGAGTTTGTTGAAGAAGCATACTCCAAATCCGCACGAAGTCTTGATTCGCCAACGTTGTTGGAAATGACGGAGGAGCATTTGGAAATAGTTCCGCACTGATTCTTGATAAAGCTTTCAAGAAAACGAGGAGATCGAATTCCTCCAAGATTTGGTCAAGTGGAAACACTTACTGGAAGACGACGTGGGTACTTAAGAAAGATTTAGTAAAGCAAAGATCCACGTTTATGGAGCAATGGGACGGCAAGGTCATCTCCAAGAAATCGGCCGTGCATGTCGATTTGTGTAGGTTAATTCTCGTGTAGTTAAGATTAATCACGATGCAACCTATGCTTAGTATGGGTCGCATGCGTTGTTACCGATGATGGGACCACTACGGTGATCTCTAGGCGTGGTGTAATGTCAATGTAGGCATGACCGCGTTCCGCTTGGGCGAAAGTGGAAGGTAGATTAGAAAGTCTACTGTCCCACGGAAGTAGACGACCTCGAGAGAAAGGAGGTCATGAAGGAATGCATTGATAGGGAAAGCACCTTTAGCCCCATATATGCTTTGATAGGAGGAATCTATCCTTTCCTACCACCACGAGAAGGATATCCTCCTGTGGGCAACTAGAGGTGTAGGCATGAGCGGCATATAGGCATATAGGCGCTGTCTCCGCGGCCATAATGGAAGATTCACCCTCTTCCTACGCCGGGAGATTAGCCATGCATCCATGTAGATAGGTGGGGTGGTCACCATATAACCAAAATTTTATTTAATAATTAAATGGTACTAACGTAGTGTCGACCTACAGGCCAGTAGAGCGCTCCGGAGGGCAAGGAGGTCGGGCTACGAAGACTTGCAACACAAATTTTGTTGGAATGTGTTGCAAGGAATGAAGAGTGCCTCGGACGTTAATTTTAAATTTTGATAAACTTAATTGTAATGTTAAGTGAATTTTGGAGTAATCTGTTAGTAATGTTGTGAATTGATAAGTTATGTTATAATATAATAATGTGATAATGTCATAAAAATATTACCTTAAGGTAATTTTAATAAATGTGTAGGAATTATAGTAGCGATCGTATGTATCAAGTTGTTGCAGGTTAGGTTGATCCCAAGGTGGGGAGACCCACGATGCTGCGGACAACATCATTTCAAGGTGGGGAGAATGTGACGTTCCGGCCCGGTATACGCCGGGGCGTATACCGCTTTGCCTCATCACGCCAGCATTACCGCCCACTCCGGTGACGTGTACGCTAGCGTGTAGCCAGGTGAGTAGCCCTAGGGGGCAACTTGCCAGAAATATGTGCAACTATTAATGTGCACATTTTCCAATGTACACATTAATGTGGGCACACATTTCCAAGTGGACACTTCATGCCAAGTGGGCCACACCCATAGGTGCAATTAATGTGCACATTTTCCAATGTACACATTAATGTGGGCACACATTTCCATGTGTGCACATTTGGCCACCTAGCCCTTAAAGGCAAGTGGGCCCATTTCCAATTATCCCACATGCCAAAAGGGGATAATTGGAAACCCTAACCAACCCCCCTTGTCTATATAGGGTAGGAAACCCTAACTAGCCCAATTTTCGATTTTAGGGCTTTAGAACTCTGTTTTGGCTGCCTCATGAGCAAACCGCATCGAACTGCACTGGGAGAATTGCATCCTTAGTTTCTCTTGATTCGAGCGCCAGGATGGTCGAGCTCAGGTCAGGAGGAGCCCCTCAAGGATCAGGTATTTGGCCAATTAAATAGTCTAAACCCTATTTTAGTCATTGAATCAGTAGGTTTAGCCTATTAGATTGCCCATAGCAGCCCTCTAGATCTCTAGATAGCAGATTCTAACTAAAGAACCTAACTCTATGTTGTAGATTAGATCTAGTTCTTTAGTTTCGTGAAGTATATGGATGATGTATCTCTATGAGCTCCTTGTATTGGGAGGGGGGTAGAGACCCTAAAGCTTTGTAGTTGATGCTCCTAGAGTAGCCTCTCTAGCACACTTGTAGATTCGCCTTTGTGCACAAGAACACACACTGGTTGTGGGTGAAGGGCAGGACCGCTTAGAAGGAGGTTAGGTGTTCTCGACTCTTGAGCGATCCCTATGGTGTGTTAGTGCTACCGAGGGATCATTGTGACTAGGTCTAATGGCTTACCTTTGAGTGCGGGTAAGGCATGGGCTCACACCGTGAAGTGGTGTACACTTTCCGGTGGGTTGGTCGAATACTCAGGCGGTGGCCCTCTAGTCACCTTGAGTCAGCATGTAGACCTCGGAGGGAGTGATCCCTACCCGCCCCATCGGGCGGGGAGATGGAACCCGGGAATAGCCCTTTTGGCTATGCATCCGTGAGGCTACGCAAGGGAGGTCCCAACACTTTTCGCCCTACTGCGCAAAGTGTGCACGGTGAGGGGCGGATGGAGTGGACAACCCTAAGCCATGTTCATATGCCACCCAAATCCATTGCCATGAATTTCATGCGCAATGAACTCGAGACCAAGCCGTCCAGTCATCCCCTTGAGTCTCCGAGCCTTGGGTAGGATTCCCTATGTGATGTGTGATCTTTGTCTATGCAGATATGTGGAGGACCATCGCCGTGATGGTCATATGATGTTGATGTATATGCCATCGACATGTATGTTACGCCTTCGCAGCCTAGGTAGGCCGAGGGGGAGAGGGTGCAATGACCCTTCCACTCTTCCCACTTTGGAACCCGTCACGGTTTTGCGGTGTCATGTGGAGGCCCTGTATTAGCATGGAGCTGGTATGGGGATGAACTCTGTTTGTATACGGTGAGGGCAACCGTGATATGCAGTAGGGGACGTCCACGGTGGTATGAGCTATGTTCTTGGAGACCAAGAGCAAAGCACCGCCATGTTCCCAGATAGCACTAACTTGATAGGATCCTTAAACCTCGAAAAATGGGAAAATTTTTCTCATTTTTGTAGTTTATGCTAAGCTAGTAACAGTTAAAATGAATAGAAATGTAAAAAGATTAAAAATTAATGAGCCAACATCCAAAAAGTAGGGTGGTCTCACCGCGCGTCAGCGCCGGAGATGATTTCTACATTCTAGAAATGGCCCAAGGCAAGCGATGTGAGACATTCAGCTTTGACACCAAAAAGTTGTAAATTACAGTAAAATACCTTGATAATTCTAATTTTAAGCTAAGAATTAGTAGATTTAGCATGTTACATGTTAATTTAATAGTGGGCTCCACCATGTCTCACACGTCGGCCGGGGCCGGGTTTCTAGATTCTAGGAATGGCCTGGCATAGCGTGAGACCTTGCTTAATTAGGGTGTTTTTAGGTGCTTTAGACAACCCAAAAAGGTAGTTTAAAAGTTGACCTAAAATTGGCCCTATAAATAGACCCGGACCCCTCCCATTTTTCCTGTTCTTCCCTAGAACTTCGCTCATTGGATGTCAAAGGCGATCTTCGGGCTTAGCCCGATCGACAAAAACAAGATGATGATGGCATTACACAAAAGCAGATCGCAAGGAAGCCTAGCCGGCCGGATCCTCCCGGCGCCCGGCTCCGGCCTCTGAGAAGAATCGCCGAGAACGCCTTCTCCATGAAGGCGAATCTTCTTCGAGCGAGGATGCGAGGTTGAGACAGACGCGACCACATGGAAGCTCTTGGAGGATGACCGGCCAGATGTCATGAACCAGATCCTCGACGAAATTGCGCGGGAAGAGGAAAGAAGCGGGCAGCAGCAGGAGCAACACCAGGAGGACGCCAACCCACAGGAAGAGCAGAGGGAACAGGCGGACCCATCAACAGCCCAGGAGCAACCCCAGGCTGAGATCCACCTGCAGGAGGAGCAGGGAAGAGAGGAGCAGCAGCCGCCGGAACTCACCCCGGAAGAAGAGGCCGACCTCGCACGCCAGTCCACAAGTCTGGCCAAAGAGCCGCCACGGAAGCGGAGAACAAAGAGTCGGGGAAGACGATTGGACGACTGAGTGGACCCAAGAAGAGGAAGGCCAAAGCCGTAAAGGCAGGCAAGAGGAAGCTGGTAAAGGTCGGGAAAAGCTAAACAATACAAAATTTCACTCTCTTACTTTCTAGCGTTTGGCTAAAGAGCTCCAGGGTTGGCACAGTCCCGAAAAAAGTTAAGCTAAAAATATAATTTTTTTCCTAATTTTTTCCATTTACTTTAGCCAATTTTTTTTGAAAATGTGCTAAAAAATCGCCAAATAGCTAAGTTTAGCCCTTAAATTATTCCATGCCCTGCTCATGGTGAGATGGTTACCATGGGAGGGGAAAATCCCCGTATGTATACGGCCGAGCGTCGTATATGTTCTGGGAGCGTCACAGTGGTATCAGAGCCGTGATTTTGGTAGTCCGAAATCATAGCACTGACCAAACCCTAACTCGCTAGTTCGGTAGTTAGATGGGAGTTTAAGCTAGTGTAATTGTTTAGCTCTTTGATGTTTGGGTTTGTGCTAGGTTGATGTAATAGATTGTAAGTTTTTAAGAAGTTTAGGGCGACTGGAGGACCCAAGATTTGGAAGGTCATAACTTTTCGTGGGTAGCTCGGATGAAGGCCGTGACGTTCAAAAGCCACGATATCGCCCGGGGCGTATACCGTCTTGCCCTCGTCGCGGCGTACCGCCACTCCGGTGGCGGTATGCGCTGGCGTGTAGCGGTGTGAGTAGCCCAGGGGCAACTTACTTGAGAAATATGTGCAACTATTAATGTGCACATTTTCCAATGTACACATTAATGTGGGCACACATTTCCAAGTGGACACTTCATGCCAAGTGGGCCACACCCATAGGTGCAATTAATGTGCACATTTTCCAATGTACACATTAATGTGGGCACACATTTCCATGTGTGCACATTTGGCCACCTAGCCCTTAAAGGCAAGTGGGCCCATTTCCAATTATCCCACATGCCAAAGGGGATGGTGGAAACCCTAACCAACCCCTTGTCTATATAGGGTAGGAAACCCTAACTAGCCCAATTTTCGATTTTGGGGGCTTTAGACTTCTGTTTTGGCTGCCTCAACGACCAAAAAGCATCAGAACTACTGCTGGGAGAATTGCATCCTTAGTTTCTCTTGATTGGCGTTTTTGGCGGGGATGGTGGGAGCTCAGGTCGAGGGAGGAGCCCCTCAAGGATCAGGGTATTTGGCCAATTAAATAGTCTAAACCCTATTTTAGTCATTGAATCAGTAGGTTTAGCCTATTAGATTGCCCATAGCAGCCCTCTAGATCTCTAGATAGCAGATTCTAACTAAAGAACCTAACTCTATGTTGTAGATTAGATCTAGTTCTTTAGTTCTCTGTGAAGTATATGGATGATGTATCTCTATGAGCTCCTTGTATTGGGAAGGGGGGTAGAGACCTAAAAAGCTTTGTAGTTGATGCTCCTAGAGTAGCCTCTCTAGCACACTTGTAGATTCGGCACGTGCACAAGAACCACACAGTTTGTGGGTGAAGGGGCCAGGACCGGGCTTAGAAGGAGGTTAGGTGTTCGACTTTTGAGCGATCCCTATGGTGTGTTAGTGCTACCGGGGATCATTGTGACTAGGTCTAATGGCTTACCACCGAGTGCGGGTAAGGCATGGGCTCGACACCCGTGAAGTGGTGTACACTTTCCAGTGGGTTCAGTCGAATACGGGCAGTGGCCCTCTAGTCACCTTGAGTCAGCATGTAGACCTCTGGAGGGAGTGATCCCTACCTGCCCCATCGGGCGGGAGATGGAACCGGGGAATAGCCCTTTTGGCTATGCATCCAGGTGGAGCTCTGATCGAGTCCCAACACTTTTTCAGCCTACCGCAAAGTGTGCGGGGAGGGGCGGATGGAGTGGACAACCCTAAGCCATGTTCATATGCGGCCAAATCCATTGCCATGAATTCATGCGCAATGAACTCACGGAGACCAAAGCCGTCGGTCATCCCCTTGAGTCTCGAGCCTTGGGTAGGATTCCCTATGTGATGTCAGGCCGATCTTTGTCTATCTGAGATATGTGGAGGACCATCCTTCGTGATGGTCATATGATGTTGATGTATATGCCAGCGACATGTATGTTATGCTTCAGCGACTAGGTAGGCCCGAGGGAGGAGGGGGTGCAATGACCCTTCCACTCTTCCCCTTGGAACCCGTCCGGTTTGCGGTGTCATGTGGAGGGCCCCAGATTAGCATGGAGCTGGTATGGGGGATGAACTCTGTTTGTATACGGTGAGGGCACCGTATACGAGTAGGGGACGTCACAAAGGCGGAAATGGTTCCAATGGATCGGATGCTATGTTGTGATTCAACACCAGATAATGGGTAAACGGGGGTGGGTCTTGCCTAGCGTGGCTACGGGGACTCCTACGATTGTGCTAGGCTTATAGTCGGTCGAAAGTGTGGGCGGGTATGGGTCTACGGCGCTCCACAGGTCCCGGGATGAGTGCCTATATGGGCGTCTTGGGACTCGAACGAGCAGGTGAGTGGGCCTTTAGGTTAATGGGAGTAAGTCGGGTACGGATGTAGGGTCACTGATGTTGAGCTCATCTTAGGACACCTGCGTTATCTTTTAACAGATGTGCCGCTTGACCAAACTCCCCACGACAATGTCTTCCGCTGGATCGGACCGCATAGCGGACCTTAAGACTAGGCGGGGCGGGCCCCGCCTCCACCTCACCGGGTAAGTAAAATAACGTTAAAAGTAGTGGTATTTCACTTTTGTAGAGGCTCCCCACCCTATCCTACACCTCTCAAGTCATTTCACAAAGCGGGACTAGAGTCAAGCTCAACAGGTCTTCTTTCCCGCACGATTTTTCCAAGCCCGTTCCCTTGGCACGTGGTTTTAGCTAGTAGATAGGGGACAGGGGAATCTCGTTAATCCATTCATGCACGTCACTAATTAGATGACGAGGCATTTGGCTACCTTAAGAGTCATAGTTACTCCCATGGTTTACCAGCGCTTGGTTGAATTTCTTCGCCGACATTGAGCAACTGGCGAGAAATCACATTGCGTCAACATCGCGAGGGACCATCGCAATGCTTTGTTTTAATTAAGCGATGGATTCCCCTTATTAGTTCCAGTTAAAGATGATTTGTTCAGCGCTTAAGGAGAGCACCCAGGGGATGCATTCTACGTCCGTCCCGTGTCGATACGCGAGGGCTGCCCCTCGCCCGGGGGCGGCTTCGAGGCACGAACCGCCAACGACCCTACGGGGGGTCAAGCCGTGACCCCTAAGCCCAGCCCTCCGAGCCAATCCTTTTCCGGGTTACGGATCCATTTTGCCGACTTCCCTTACCTACATTGTTCCATCGACTAGAGGTCGCTCACCTTGGAGGGGCGATGCGGTTATGAAATACGGCCCGGCCGTGCTCAGCAATCTCCTCCGGATTTTCATGGGCGCCGAGGGCTGCGGACACCCAGAAGGCGTCGCGGTGCTTTGCTTACCACAAGGCCCTATCTCGGGCAAACCCGATTTCGGGGTCATCCGGACGTTAAAAAAAAGAGAACTCTTCCCGGGGCCCCGCCGACGCGTCCGGATTCATAAGCGTTATCCCTTTGCCACGTCGGTTCGGGACTATTGACGGATTCCTTTTCGATCGGCCGGCGCAAATTAGCCATTCACCACCGGATTGCCCCATCTCTTAGGATCGACTAACCCATGTCCAATTCTGTTCACATGGAACCTTTCTCCGCCGGTCTTCAAAGTTCTCATTTGAATACTTGCTACTACCACCAAGATACGACCGGTGTCGTTCCACTTTCGGGCTCCGCGGAGCTATCTCCATTAACACACCCCGCCCTCCTACTCATCGAGGGCCTCGCGACTTGCTTGCCACGGCGGTAGGGTATGGCGGCAGCGGTATATCCATTTCGGGGCTAGTTGATTCGGCGGTGAGTTGTTACACACTCCTTAGCGGATTTCGACTTCCATGACCACCGTCCTGCTGTCTTAATCAATCAACACCCTTTGTGGGATCTAGGTTAGCGCGCACTTGGGCACCGTAACCCGGCTTTCGGTTCATCCCGCATCGCCAGTTCTGCTTACCAAAAATGGCCCACTTGGAGCTCCAATTCCAGGGCCGGGGTTAAGTGGTTGAGCAAGTTCTGAGCCTCAAAGACACTTTCAGTGAGGTATGTGACTCGTTGACCCCACGCTATGTAAATGTATGAAGTGCTTTACATCACAGCCAAAACATCCACACTTCAGCAGCTTTACATGGTAATTCGAGGATCATTATATGAGTGGAGGCCATGCAAGAATTAATGCAGTTTTCAGTCAAGTTCTACATGCCAAGTTTATTTACACTTCAGATTTGATGCAGGGAACAAACCGACTAGCCGACCAACCAAACCGACCAACGGAACCAACCAGTCGGGCAGCAAGGATCCAAGAGCTGAAAGGGGGCGCATTGGCTTGTGCGTTTTGGAGTAGCCAAACGATCCAGAGTACTAAGGTGCACAAAAGGCTAGAGCAACCCCGTGGGGTAGCCAAAACCGAGGCATAGGGTGATTCCATGAGATTGCGTCTCCGGAAGGCTACAATCACGCCATAGCATGTTTCCACCTATCTGCAAAGTGTGCACAGGAGGGGCAGATGGACTGGACTACCCTAGCCATTGTTCTATGCCAGCCAACGCCACGTTATACCTCTGTCTGCTATTATTTTGAGGCCCTGACCATCAGTCGACTCCATGGGGTCTGAGCCTAGGGTAGAGCCCTTATTTATAGTCTATTGCTTATGTACCTTGTACTTGTATTACCACGTAGATGATGATGATGGATGGACCACCCTTCATGGTGGTGTATTATTTTGAGCATGATTGCTATGTGTTAATATGTATGTATGCTTCCGCTATATAGGACTCCCATAGAGGAAGTGGGACGAATGACACTAACACTTGGCCATCCCAAGTGGTCCAAGTTAGACGAAGGGCCTTTCCATGGTGATGTAGTTGCCACGGGAGGGGAATTCCCCGTATTTGTACGATGGGAGCATCGTATAGATTCTAGGAGGGTCACACCAACTAAATAACATTGCTCTATCATCAAGCTTTTCCTGATTTTCCTTTGGCATATGAGCAAGGACAATGCATCCAAATACTCTGAGCTTGTCATATGACACCGTTCATCATTCCATAATTCCTGAGGCACTGCCCCTTTAGTACTTCTTGTTGGTAGCTTATTTTAAATGTAAATTGTTGTTTTGACTGCCTCTTCCCCAAACAGTTAGCAGACCACAATGTTTTAGCATTGCACGTACGTCATTTAATATGGTTTTATTCTTACACGCATCTACTCCATTCTGCTGAGGTGTGTGGTTGCAAGTCAGTTGTATTTTGATGCCATTTCAAAACACAATAATGTTATCTTCTTGGCTCCCACCGATGATGATATTCCCGTCCATTTCTTTCTCCAATCCACTAAGGGATTCCGTCTTGCCTACTGCTGGTTGTTGACTATTTGCTGGTGACGACCCATTTGTTATATTCTACCGCAATATGGCCACAACCCTCATAGTTAAAACACTTAATGTCCTTCTCTAACTTAGGGCATTCAGATTTCAAATGTCCACAATTATTGCAGTTAAAACAAGGACCTTTACCTTGTTTGATCATTCACTTCCTCCCCTTCTAGTAACAACACCTCTGTTTGCTCCTTTTCTTCTCCTAACACTTTTCTTTGTTTAAGCTTTGTGCGTACCATACGATCGCTTCATTTCTGTTTTTAGCTACAGTCCTAATTAAAGTAAACAAATGCACATAGTTAGAGAAAGCTCTACAAATAATTAAGATCTGATGTTTTGTTGTCATGAGTACACCTCCACCCTCCAAATCTACGACAGTATTATTAAACCTCTGAAAAAACTTCGTCAAGTTATTCTTGTCATGGAATTTTAGTCTTCTAAGCTCCCTATCCGGCACATCCAGGTGTGAAGAAGTCTTGGCTTCATAGTTGTTAATCATGTACTTCTATACTTGCCTTGGATTAAACTTCTTGATTTTCAACATAATGGAAGAACTAAGCTTACATGTATTAATACTTTGTGCTTCAATTATTTTGCTAGCATCCTCCTCTATTCTTACTTTAAACTCCACTGCTTCCATGCTTGCAGTTAGTCTACTCCTTCTTGCAACCATGTTACTGGAACTTCTAGTAGAGGTAATAGTTACAGTGACAATTGTTAACCCCTTCATTAGCTACATAACTCCATAATCTTTCAATTTCTAGCACTTGCTTCACTTTCTCCTTCCACACATCGAAGCCAGATTCACATTCAAAAATATCAATTGCATTTAGTAATGATGTATCAAGTCTGCTTGCCATTATTCCTGCCCTAATACCACTTGTAAAATATGTCATTAATAGAGCATCACAAATTATCTAGACACTGTTATAATTGATCAATGCAGTGTACGATTTGAATAGTTCAATTGTCCAATGTGTACTCAATTCCATATTGTTCTACCAATGAGTGCATAAGAAATTATTTTTAATAATTAATCATAACCATTGAGCTAAATCATCGAAGTCATTGTTCAACCCCAGTCCCTCCCCTTCCTCTCTTGCTCCTTCCAAGATAATTGTTCTATCACTGTAGCAGCTGCAGGCTGAAAGGTAGAGGGGCTTGAATTTACACCTTGAATGTTCTCCAACATCCCTTCTACATCAAATCTTCAATCACTGTTCACAACAATCTCGTCTAATCTAGAACTAAATTAGTCCACATAACATGCCTCACCTCTGTTGTAGAATTTATTCTTCTATCCTCTCCAGTCTTGGTGCATTCAAGACCCAGTCCTTCAGCATCCAAGCAATGCCTGCAAAATTATTCCTCTTTATCTCTACAACGGCCGTACACTTCCGTCTCACAAATAATTCTTTCCTCTGCCATCTTATAAATGTTTACCTTCTACCTCGCATTTCTTCTAAGAAACTTTTTGCGGCCACACAATTCTCAGACAAATAAAGCTTACACAATTTAAACCCGATTCCCTAAACTGCTCTTCACCTACAAAAATGATCCACTACAATTGGTCAAGCAAAAACAACAATTACGCTAGTAGATAGAAATTTCACCGACATCTTCCATGGCATGGACGTTCCTGCAATACAACAATGGATCAATCCCAATCCCGTCAACATGGAGATAGAGTAAAAGCATCGTGTCTGCACTCCACGGCTTTCCAAAATTCAAAAATTGCAACCCCGCGGCTTTTTATTTTTAGACCATAAAAAAGGCATGCCAAAAATTGAACATAGAAACAACACGACAAGCTGCTCATTCTCATCAAAATATGCAGATTCCAATACAATACTATACTCGAATCGTAGTCACACCATGCCAAAAATACCCTGTGCATTTATTGGCTCCCGATTATGGGTTGAATTCCAATGGGGTATTAGACTCGTAGATTGTCTTCTAAATTGCAAGTCGAATACTAAAAATGGGGTATTCGACTTGTAGATTCGCACGTAAATTATGTGAGTCAAATACGCCCAAAAAGTATTGTGTGAGTACCTCTCCAAGTAAAAAAAATGTTAAAAGGCCCATGGCTTTCCAAAATTCGAAAATTGCAACCCCGCGACTTTTTATTTTTAGACCATAAAAAAAGGCATGCCAAAAATCGAAGATAGAAACAACATGACAAGCTGCTCATTCTCATCAAAATATGCAGATTCCAATACAATACTATACTCGAATCGTAGTCACACCATGCCAAAAATACCCGGTGCATTTATTGGCATCCGATTATGGATTGGATTCCAATGGGGTATTAGACTCGTAGATTGTCTTCTAAATTGCAAGTCGAATACTAAAAATGGGGTATTCGACTTGTAGATTTGCACGTAAATTATGTGAGTCAAATACGTCCAAAATGTATTATATGAGTAGAATAGCCCTCCAAGTAAAAAAAATGTTAAAAGGGGAGTTTGAACTCGCGCACTGAAGTTGAAAACCAAACTAACTGACCATCTGCGCCACGCAAGGTTATTGCAATAAGATTGCGATTTTCATATAGTAATAAATATATAATTTTTATGCATGGCGTATTCGGCTCATGGTTTTTTGGAATCGAACCCCCTTTCGGGAGCCAATATTTCTCTCGAAAAATACCTTCCCCAATACGAAAAGAATTGTGCGAGCTCTATCGTAGGCCTAGTAGAAATCTAGATTGTATGTCCGCTCGTTTGATAATGTTCTAATTATTTCGTTTGGTATTTGGGGGCGGTATTTCTGGCATGGTTTTGCCAAGATTTTGCCATGTATTTGTATCTTGGCGTAGTGAAACCGTAGCTTTAGGCGATTTGAGCTGCTTGTTGGCTCGAAAAGAAAGGTATTTGTTTCAAATTAACGTGAGCGCGATGTTTTCTTGGCGTTTTTAGGCATGGTACGAGGATAGAAGGCATGGAATGCGCACATGGGCATGTCTGTTGGGCAGACAGGTGTGGATGGCATGCCATTCTTGTCGGTCCCAGAGAAAGGTAAGCAATCCGGTTGTTGTCTGATCCATGGGGGCGGATGTATTCTAGCTAGTAGAGTGCATGTAGGAATCTTGAAGCGATGTAGCGATGATGAGATCGCCTTTAAGGCATTCTCTAGCCAACATGCACCAAGGGTGCTTATGACCAATAGGGTCATGCGAGAGAGGAAGTTAGCATGGTGGGCGATGATGAGACATCATCCGATGCTCTCTATGCCACAATGCGGGGCTCGCACACCTGACCATAGGGGGGTCATGGTGAAGATTAAAGTGATCATGCGCGATGATGGGATCGTGAGACGTTCCCTAGCTTCAAACCCTTGGGGCATGATGCACTGGTCAAATCTGAAAGGGCCATGATCGAGTGCAAGGTAGTAGGGTAATCTTGAGCTAGTAGTTCGGCTCAATGAGGTAGGTAAGGGGGGTGGTCCCCTAAAACCACAAATTTATTAACTAAACTAACGTAATGTGCTACTCGTGCAGGCAAGTGAGAAGCGAGCATCGAGGAGGGGCGCATTACGAGAAGATGGGGGAACCATGATTTAGATTTAAATTATGAACCCTAACAACTCTTATAGTAATGTTTTGATTTATTATAGGGAGTAACCTTGTTAAGGCTATATAATTTTGTATAAGTACGAATATAGCCTAAATTTTGACAATTAACTGTTTAAAAGGAAGTTGATCATTTAAATTAAATTAAAGTTGTATACTTATGTTGTTTTGCAGGGATAGTGTAGGTTCATCACCTTAGCGCAATGCTGAGGACAGCATTGTCCTAAGGGGGGAAGAATGTGACGTTCCAGGGGAATATACGCCATAAATACGTATATTCCTGGACCCGTCACTATACAAGTCTACCCTTGTAGCCTTGTATACCTTAGAAAGTGGTAATGGGTGCATATCTAAGTTAAATGCTTAACTTAGATAACCTTAGGATAAGGCCCATTTCCACATGGCCTTAACCTATTGGGCAAACCGCCACACGGCCCCACCCCATTGGTGCCACGTGGCATCCCATGTGGACCCTAACCTATATTGGCCCAAACCCTAACCCTAGACCTCTTTTTCTGACCCTAGCACCTGAACACTCATCTACGCACTCCAAACCCCATTTCGAGCATCATTCGTCGTAGCATAGCCTGGTGTAGCAGCCCCCGAAGTGTATGCACGATCTTGGAGGGAGCACGACTTCGACCCCGTCAAGGAGCATGGAGACGCCAGGATTGGGAGGGAGTGCTTCTGGAGCAGGTAGGTGGAGTAGAGTTCATAGTAGTTCATCTGGAAGTTAGCACTCCAGATGGGTCATTTGTATGTTGTATCTTGAGTAGAGCCATCCTAGAACCCTTGTTAAACATCTTGAACCCTAATCAAGGAACCCTAACTGTAAGTTAGATGTGTATGATTAGGTTAAGATGTTCTAATGATGATTACATGTTATGATGCTATGTGATGTTGGTTGATCATGTTTGCTCCTCTTGTATTGGGAAGGGGGGTAGAGACCTAGTAGCCATTATGTAGTATGCTCATAGTTAGATCCCTTAGTTCCTATTATTATGCGGCCTGTGCATAGGAACCCACCGGGCTATGGGAGCTATGATGTGACTCAGCACTACACAACGGGGCTAGAGGCAATGCGGAGGGAGGATCCCTGGCGGAAGGCATACTGGGGATCCCATAGTGGGCTAGGCTTATGGTCGGCCACTTCGTGTGGGCCGGGCATGGGTCCGACACCTCCTGGGGCAATGGTGTCACCCTGCCTCTCAAGACTTAAGTGTTGGCTTGGCTCTTGTTTTGGGAGGTTAAGTCGGGGATGAATTGTGTGTCGCCACGATTCTCTAGCCGCCCGTGGAACCTCTAGACCCCGGGAAGGGGAGATGCAACCCTTCCTGCCTCGACGGACCAGGGAGATGCAACCTGGAGTATCCCGATGGGTGATGCCATGGGATTGCGTATCCGAAAGGCTAGAGTCATGCTAGAGCTTGGTCTAGCCCATCTGCAAAGTATGCACAGGAGGGGCGGATGGAGTGGTCAACCCTAGCCATTGTCTATAGCCAGCCTTGCCATTGTTATGACTCTATCGCTTCTATCTTGAGGCCTATCCGGTCAGGTCTACCTCCTCATGAGTCGGAGCCACGGGTAGGAGCTCTCATGTTTTATGGCATATGATTATCTTCTTTGCAGTTATGGATATGTGGATGAGCTACCCTTCGAGGTAGTATGATGTATTATTATTGCTAGTTCTGGCGATGTTTGTGCTTCATTTGTAATAGGAGCCCATGGGAAGGGCACGAAGACACCTTCGTGCCCTTCCCACTACTACGGTGATTCCGCAGAGTGCGGGATAGACGGAGGGCCCGTGCGGTCGAAGGACCGGATGGGGGATTTCCTACGGAGTGTAGGCTGGGAGCCGTATATTTAGTAGGGAGCGTCACATTTAGCCATTTTGCAGGATAAACATACTATAGTATTTGCAAGCAAACAATGATCTGTCCTTGAAGAAAGATACACCAGGATGGAAAAGAGTGCTGCTGCACTCATGTTTCTTATTAATAGACAAGGACATTTGCTTTTGAAAAGTCAAGTCCAAGTTTATATGAAGCAAAACCCAATGGGTTTGCTATTTGGTAAGGCAACCAACAAGCCAAAGATCCAGAGATGGGCTTGTAAGTTGCAAAGCTATGATATTTCTGTAAAGGAGTTGCATTTAGTACGAAATCCTAGCCTCTACTTGCCTTACATATTTTTTGACCATGAAGATGAATTGGACATTGCTGACACCTCACTTGCAGTGGCACATTTAGAAGTAATTCAAGAAGACCAAGTCAAAGGGGGATGGTAGCAACCTATTAGAAACTTTTTACAATATGGGATCATCTCTCCAAGCCTCACACCAAGTCAGAAAAGGAGACTCAAAGACAAATGCAGACAATTCAAGTTGATAGATAATGTCTTGTGCAAAGTCAACCGAGATGGAATCTTGCTGAGGTGTGTAGATGAAGATGAGTCTGCCCTAATTATCAGAGAGATGCATAAAGATATCTGTGGAGGACATTTTGCTGGGGATACTACCGCAAAGAAGATTCTCAGGTCTGGATATTACTGGCCTACTGTTTTTAGAGATTGCTATGAGATCATAAAGACTTGCCATCAATGCCAGATTTTTGGCAAAAGAATTTTATTACCAGCTGCCCTGAACCCTATCATATCTCCAGGACCTTTTCAGATTTAGGGGCTAGATTATATTGGATCCATTAATCCTTCTTCTGCAGGTCAGCATCAACGTATCATTGTGGCCACAGATTATACTACCAAGTGGGCAGAAGCCATACCCCTGAGGCAGGCTAATGCCCTCACAACTGCAAGGTTTCTACATGAATATGTTTGTGCTAGGTTTGGTATTCCTCTCAAGTTGCATTATGATAGAGGTACACCTTTTGTTAATGAAGTCATTGCTAACTTGTTGAGCATTTTGAAGGTCAAGCATACCAAAAGCTCTTCATACTACCCTCAAGGCAATGGACAAGCTGAGGCTACTAACAAAGTGTTGAAAAATATCCTGCAGAAGACAGTTGAACTCAACAAGAGGGATTGGCATGTCAAAATAGTGGATGCACTTTGGGCTTATAGAGTCACTATTACACACCTTTCAACTTGGTTTATGGCATAGAGGCAGTTTTACCAGTAGAACTCGACTCGAGTTGCCTTCATTGAGGTTAGCTAATAAATTATGCTTACTCTTTGAACATGCCTTGCAGGAAAGATTGGATGCCTTGTTACATCTAGATGAATATAGAATGGAAGCTGAGAACACTAATTTGTTAAAAAAGGCTAAAGATCTGGCTGCATTCAAAGCTGCACATAGAATACAGGGTACTTTTAGGGAGGGAGAGCTTGTCCTCAAGTGGAATAAGTCAAAGGAAGATTCAGTTGGTAAATTTGATAATATTTGGGAAGGACCTTTTGTGGTGCTGGAATCTGTAGGTACCAACTCTTATTGACTACAAGAAGTTGCCTCAGGAATGCTATTACCAAATCTTATCAACATCTTGCACTTGAAAAGGTAATGGGACCAGCATGCTTGTCTGTCCCTCTTTTTGCACTAAAAAGTTCAAAGATCTATAATAGAATTAGAGTAGTTATATCAATTTGACTTCTGTTATGAGTTACTTTGATAAGTTAGTTTTATGTTTGTAGGTTGGGCTGACCAGAGAACAGTATAAGTGATCCCAAGGAGAGAATGATTACTAATGTTTTACCAAGTGTCATATGCAGGAGCATCCTTCTTCCATCTCTATTCGTCTGTCTTAAAGTGCTCCTACCACCCATTCAGCCTTCTATCCTTTCTTCCACATCTTAACAACTTTGCAAATTCATCTTCACCATCATAGCAGAAGGCAAGGATTTGAGATTAACTAGTTTGTGTGTTTCCATGACAAAAGTGCACCCTTTCTCCATCTATATTCATCTCGCCATAAGTGGTCCTACTATTCATTTAGACTCCTTATTCTTGTTTTCATTCCCAAAAGCACTCTTCACTTCAAACTTCACCATCATAGCAAAGTTGCAAGGATTTGAGATTAACTAGTTTGTGTGTTTCCATGACAGGTGCACCCTTTCTCCATCTATATTCATCTGTCATAAGTGGTCCTGCTATTCATTTAGACTCCTTATTCTTGTTTTCATTCCCAGAAAGCACTATGCACTTCAGCTTCACCACCATAGCAGAGTTGCAATTTTTGAAGATCAAGGAGAGACATACATTTTCTTGTTTTGGCGAGATCTCAACACTTGCACATTCACTCCATCTTCATATACTCCACACACTCCATCATTCACATCACCACCCTATCACATACACTCATTCTCATCTTTTTCCACTCACCATATCCCATTCACATCACCTTATCACCACATTCATACTCATTCCATCAATACTTGCACTTTACACTTTCACTCCATCATGTTCTCACTTGGACACCTTGGTACAAAACTGAAGACCCCTCTATGTATTCACTTTTGACATTGTATGGTTGAGGGGACCAGCCATTTTCTTGTTTTGGCGAGATGTTGCCCCCAAAAGGCAATATACTAATTGTGGTCTATGCATTAAAGCTAGGTTAAGTCATTTCGGAAGACTAGGTCAAAGTTTGGAAGAGCTTGGTAGCCAACATTGATGTGGAGGTCAAAGGATGCTTACCTTCCAGATCAACAAGTGCTTAAGTTAAGAGTTCACAAGAGGTACTTTATTTGAGGTCAAATGCTTAATGATATATTCAACAAAAATTGGACTTATTCAGATTTAATAGATAGTGCTTCAAAAATGACATTATAAGAATTTATGTATTGTTTAATTCTTCTTGATTGTTATAATTTTTATGAGTTTTTATTATATAAATTTATCTTTAAATTAAAACTATAATGGTTGTCAAAGAATAATTTTTAGTGATTTAACAAACATGATAATTTTTAAATGAAATCTGATGGTTTAATAAGTGAGATGTGAGAATTGCACAATTGATAAACTTTTACACTTTTAAGAATACTTTAAGAAAAGTTTTAGGTTGAAATTAATTAAACGATAAACTTAATGTTTTAATAATAACTATTGAATAATTTATTATTGATGAAATAAAACATAATCAATTTTTAAAACATAAGCATAATTAGTTAATTAATTTCAATCTAAAAGATTCGTCTATGAATATTTCTAAAAAATAACATTTTAATCATATGGAGTTTATCTTAGATTAAAATTTAATTTAAAATAGAGTAAAGTGAAAATTAGTTTAGAAAGCAATCTTATATTAGTAGCCATCATACTTTTGATCTAAAGGTAAATTGAATGAATTTTTGAAATCAATAAGAGTTGAAAATACTTATAATCCTTGAAGTATATCTATTAGATTTGAATAAGTCCAAATTTTGTTAAATATGTCATCTTAGTCAAGAATATACTCTAGAAGAATCTGGGTTATGAAGTTTGGAAGACATCTTTTGAAGTTTGGAAGTTAAAAGTTTGGAAGACCCCTGTATACATGGCACCAAATCCTAGTTCTTTCCTTCTCCCCCATTTCCATACTCATATCTCATTCCCATTTACCTTTGTTTAACCATTGTGCCCACTTCTTCACTATAACTTGCCAAGTTTGCTTATCTCAAATATTCCTCTAGCCCATATTTTCCTTTTCTTTTCATAATACTACCATTGGATATTCTTTTTATCATTACCCTTGCACATCCCCTTGAGTTTTCATTATTCTAGCCTCTCTCACTCTATATATCTTCACCTCCATGACTATCATTTTTTTTCTTCTTCTTACCTTTTCACTCCATGGGTACCATTACCTAGGGATTTGTGCCTACCTAACATAGCCCCAAATCATCTCCAAAATCGAAGGGTCACATGGCTACATTCTTCATGGTTCAAGACTTGCTAAATTTCCATGATACACTTATAGTACCCTCGAAAAACTATGGCCAAAATTAAGGCTTAAAATATCATATAAAATATGAGCATTTTGCAAAAATATGGCATTTATAAATCGATCTGCTCAAATCTTCGCGGAATTGGATTCTTAAGCTCTGAAACATGCCTATGATTGGATTCCCACATCTAAGCAACAAATTAAGCCTAAAAATATGGTCTGAGATCCCGGAAATGTTAAAATCAAACCTATATACAGGGAAAACGTACACAGGCAATTTTTGAAGGCCCAAAAGCGCTCAAATTCAACATTGACCGATGCTGAGCATGATATGAAGAATTCTTGAAGTCCATGAGCACTCCTCGATCAGATTTGCAAAGATCTGATTGATATTATTTTCTAAAAATTATTTTATGACCTGTGATTGATATCCTCTAGTATTTGAAGTATTGAAACACTCTTATTCATTATTATTGTGATCTACTTATCTCCACATCAATGAAAATTCGTTGCCAAGTTGATGAAGTTGTCTCTGATATGATCTTTGGCAATTTTGCCTTTCCAAAAATTCTACAGTAAATTCCTCTATACTCCCAATTGCCTTTGGCCCAGTTGCCATCGATCCTTGAGACCTCTGAGATCTATATACTTTGAAAAAATCGAAAAATACCATCCACAACTTGAGTTAAAAATTCTTGCACCCTGTTTTGACTGTACTTTGCCAAATCCGAGTGCAAAATTACCTCTGAGCATCCAAATGGAGATTTGATTTCATGCCCCCATTCTGTACCATCATTGTGACACATTTGCTTTGAAAATTCTCAAAAAAGTGTTCAAAAGCTCCAAATCCCTTTTTCTGATCACTGTTTTTCAGTTTGACCCCTATTGACCAACTTTTGACCTCACTTTAAACTTGAATATCTCTCAGATCTATGATCTGACTTGGTCAAGAACTACATCATTGGATTCACTTAACTTTTTTGTGCCAGTCTAAAGCATCTGACCCAAAAAATCAATCCGTTATCGACTACTACACCAATTTGAGCAAAGGTCCCATTTCCTAGAAATGGGAAAGGTATGAAACTTTGAGTTTTTGGACTCTTATCTAGATTTATCTTGCAAAGATTGATCACCTTAAGTGATCTGGAGGTCCTAACACCAACTTGAGTCCAAACTCAAGTTGGCTCATTGTGGTTGACCTTTGAAGCCAGGTTGAGGGTCAACATCTTGGAGGTCCTACCGAGATCCTACCTGGATCTCGAGAACTCATGGCTTCAAAACAGAAATTTCCAGCAGAGCAAGAACCACTAGAAGATCAAGAACCATTAGAAGATCAAGAAGCATCGGATTACTCCAAAGCATGCCTTATCAGTTTGAATTGAATCTGTGGTGCCATAATGAGACAGGAATGCTGTTTTCATTTCATGCCAATTTTGCTTCCAGTGGCTTTTGTTGGATTACTCCAAAAAAGCATGCCTTGAGTTGTGGTTTGACCATTGAATGGTTCCTATTCCATTGCTCCATATGGGCTTTTGACTCCAAGCATGAGTGCTAACACTTTTTTGAGAACTTTTGAAGATTACTACAGGGACTATGGTTTTAAAAAGGGGTGTAAGTTTTCAAAGTTTGAGAAGTGTCTCAAGGAGGAGAGTGAAGCTGGTGCTTGGCTGACTTATGAGAAACTTATGGGAACTACCTCATGGGATGACCTTGTCACTAAGTTCTTAGACAGGTTTGGAAAACTCGCTGCTCCCAAGGATCTTGTTAATGAATTGCAAAACTTCTCTATTTATGCAGGTGAAAGTGTTAGTCAATATAAGGAGAGGTTCAACACCTTCATGAATAGGTGCCAGAAATGCCAAGTCACCATTCCCACACTCTTTTTAGTGTTCTCTTTTATTAAAGGCCTGTCTTCTACACCAGAAATCCAAAGAAAACTTATCAAGATTCAAGCTGCTGAAGGTTTTGATTCCATTTACAAGGTTTTTGCCAAAACAATTGAGTTGACCAAGATGCTTTCTATAGAAAAGCACAATGGCTTTCAATGATCCCTTATCCATTGGTCAATAGAACTTCATATCCACAAAAAGAAAAAAAAAAGGCCAAAGATGAACATGACTCTCAAATTCGCTATTGGCAAGTCAAGCTTTGCCCTAAATGCAATATAAAAGGCCATTTTGTATCCATTGCAATAGAACTTCACATCCCAATTTGTGCTTTTTGCCCTAAAGGAGGCCATTTTGAAGAGTGTCCAATTTGTGCTTTTTGCAACCTTAGGTGTTACCCTGCTAAGGGTATTTTGCTAAGCAAGAAAGAGAAAAGAAATCTGAAACAACTCCCCATGTAAGGTTTGCTGAATCTACTAGTTCTATAAGGTTTGTGCAGGTTACATAAATGCCAAAGATTGAAGAAGTAATGGTAGTACAGACCAGAAGCATGGGAGAGGTCCATAGGCCTGCTGAACCCAGTAGACATGCTCCAGAAGATTCAAGGAGACCAACATTACCACCAGCTCCCGTTACAGAAGTTCCTTTTCAAGAAATAGCTCCACCTCCCCAACAAAAGTATGGTAAGAAAGATCAAGATTAGATGTTTTGCTTAAAAATTCTAAAGTAAGTGTAGACTTATTTACTTTATTAAAGATTGCACCCAATTATAGGAAGAAATTATTGCAACAAACTACCTCTAGTGAGGTAGTGGCTTGTGTAAGTTTTGCAGATGCTACTAATCTCATTTTGGCTCAAAATGAGGAAGATCCAGGTGCATTCATGTGTTCAACTACTTTAGGAGAATACTCTTTTTCCAATGTGTTGCTGGATGGTGAATCACCCCTAAATATCATGCCTTATCATGTTATGAAGAAATGTGGGCTCGAGATAGATAAAAGATCATCTGTTTTGTTAAAATCCTTTTCTAATGCTAAAATAGCACCAGTTGGTATTGTGATCAAAGTTTCTGTCAACACTGAAGGTATTGTTGTAGCTGCCAACTTTATTGTTGTTGCTTTTGAGGATTTGGGAGAAGATACAGATATATATGATCTCTTGCTGGGAAGAAGATGGATGGCTACAGTTGATGCTAGGCCAGCCTGGTCTCAAGGGAGATGTACCATTTTAAATGGTTCCCAGATGGCTACAATCTACAACCAGGATGGTTCCTATGGCTCCAAGGAAGAGGTACATTTCATTAGAGTTGCTAATAGAGGAGCCTTTGGGAGCTTATAGTTTAGCAACCCCCAAATCAAAAAAGTGTGATTTGATTCCCTTGGTCAGGGAATGTGCACTACTTTTGAGAATGGTAAGGAGGGATGTTTATGGTTTAATGGAGGGATTTCGAAGAAACTGAATGTAGCATCATCTAGCTATATTAAAAGATACTTCCAACAAACTTCTGGCCAAAGTAGGAAGAATTTTTCCCCAAATAACTTCCAATGTAGCAGAGTATAAAGCTTTGATTGCAGGTCTCCAAGAAGCTAAGGCTATGGACATTTCAGTCATACACATTTATGGAGATTCTCAATTGGTTTGCAGCCAGGTTAGTGGTGAATATCAGGCCAAAAATGCTAATATGGAGTCTCTAAGAAATCAGGTAATGGGAATACTTGTTCACTTCACTTCTTGGAAAATTACTCATGTCCCAAGGGAGCAGAATTGGGAAGCTGATGCTTTGTGCAGAGACACTTTAATGGCATATCTATCTGAAGGAGCTATACCAGAAGAAGATCTTGATGAAGATGAGGCTAAGGAGTTTTGCCCCATATTAGTCATAAATGCATCACAAGAGGAAGCAACTAATGAAGTTATTATCAACAGACATGGCCAGCAAAGAACTCTGTTTGTGGGAGACCTCTTTGACACACAAAACAAGGAAGAAATCACCAAATTCTTTGAAGAAAGAAGTGATGTGTTTGCTTGGGATTACTCTGAGCTCATAAGAGGTATGTCAATTTGAGATCAAAATCAAAGAAGGGTGTAAACCTATTTTTCAAAGGTTGAGGATCAATGCTTCACTTTTAGATCTAATTAAAGATGAATTGCATAAGATGTTGGATGCAGGTGTTATTGTGGAAATTATTAACCCTAAATGGGTGTCATGCATTGTTCCAGTGGAAAAGAAGAGTGGTGCTTTGAGAATCTGCATAGATTATCGAGACCTAAACAAAGCTACCATAAAAGATTGTTATCCTTTGCCTTTTTTAGAAGAAATTTTGTATGCTGTTGCAGGAAAGATTATGAAAGATTGTATCTAGACATGTATTCATTTCTAGATGGTTTCTCAGGATCTAATCAGATCAGCATCAAAGAGGAGGATCAGCCAAAGACTTCATTTATCACCCCCTGGGGCACATATGCTATGAAAAGAATGCCATTTGGTTTAATGAATGCCCCAGCTACCTTCCAAAGAGCAATGGATGTTATTTTTTTCAAATCTGTGAAGAGTTGGGGTGTATCACGGATGATCTTTGTTTAGGCTCTCATCCCACTAACCATGTGGAATTACTTGCAAAGATTTGTTCTTTATGCAGGAGTTCTGGAGTTAATCTAAATCCAAAAAAAAAACATCGCATCAAAAGGACAGCTCTTAGGACATGAAGTATCCAACCAAGATATTCAAGTTGCTCAAGACAAGGTTGAAGCCCTAAAAAAACTAGCATCTCCCAAGAATCTAAAGCAGGTGAAGAGTTTTATTGGTATGACAAGTTTTCTTAGAATGTATATTCCAAATTTTGCTCATATTTCGAGTCCCATTTCTAAGTTGACAAGGGTAGGCAAGTTTTCTAAGTCTGAAAGCAAGTATATACCTATCACATGGACTTCAGAATGCCAAGAGGCTTTTGACTTCCTCATTTTATCCATATGTGAAGCCACACTTCTGAAGAAACCAGATTTGAACATGCCATTTGAAGTTTATATCATTGTTACTAAAAAGGCCATAGGTTTAGTGTGACGTTCCAGGGGAATATACGCCATAAATACGTATATTCCTGGACCCGTCACTATACAAGTCTACCCTTGTAGCCTTGTATACCTTAGAAAGTGGTAATGGGTGCATATCTAAGTTAAATGCTTAACTTAGATAACCTTAGGATAAGGCCCATTTCCACATGGCCTTATCCTATTGGGCAAACTGCCACACGGCCCCACCCCATTGGTGCCACATGGCATCCCATGTGGACCCTAACCTATATTGGCCCAAACCCTAACCCTAGACCTCTTTTCCTGACCCTAGCACCTGAACACTCATCTACGCACTCCAAACCCCGTTTCGAACATTGTTCTTCGTAGCATAGCCTGGTGTAGCAGCCCCCGAAGTGTGTGCACGATCTTGGAGGGAGCACGGCTTCGACCCTGTCAAGGAGCATGGAGACGCCAGGATTGGGAGGGAGTGCTTCTGGAGCAGGTAGGTGGAGTAGAGTTCATAGTAGTTCATCTGGAAGTTAGCACTCCAGATGGGTTTGTATGTTGTATCTTGAGTAGACCATCCTAGAACCCTTGTTAAATATCTTGAACCCTAATCAAGGAACCCTAACTGTAAGTTAGATGTGTATGATTAGGTTAAGATGTTCTTATGATGATTATCATGTTATGATGCTATGCGATGTTGGTTGATCATGTTTGCTCCTCTTGTATTGGGAAGGGGGGTAGAGACCTAGTAGCCATTATGTAGTATGCTCATAGTTAGATCCCTTAGTTCCTATTATTATGCGGCCTGTTCATAGGAACCCACCGGGCTATGGGAGCTATGATGTGACTCAGCACTACACAATGGGGCTAGAGGCAATTTGGAGGGAGGATCCCTGCTGAGCGTGGCTACTGGGGATCCCATAGTGGGCTAGGCTTATGGTCGGCCACTTCGTGTGGGCCGGGCATGGGTCCGACACCTCCTGGGGCAATGGTGTCGCCCGGCCTCTCAAGAGTTGCAAGTGTTGGCTTGGCTCTTGGTTTGGGAGGTTAAGTCGGGGACGAATCGTGTGTCGCCACGATTCTTTAGCCGCCCGTGGAACCTCTAGACCCCAGGAAGGGGAGATGCAACCCTTCCTGCCTCGACGGATTAGGAAGATGCAACCTGGAGTAGTCCCGATGGGTGATGCCATGGGATCGCATATCCGGAAGGCTAGAGTCATGCCAGAGCATAGGAGGGGCGGATGGAGTGGTCAACCCTAGCCATTGTCTATAGCCAGCCCCACCATTATTATGACTCGGTCTGCTCTATCTTGAGGCCTATCCAGTCAGTCTACCTCCTCATGAGTCAGAGCCACAGGTAGGAGCTCTCATGTTTTATGACATATGATTATCTTCTTTGCAGTTATGGATATGTGGATGAGCTACCCTTCGAGATAGTATGATGTATTATTATTGCTAGTTCTGATGATGTTTATGCTTCCGCTGTGATAGGAGCCCATAGGAGATCTATAAGACACCTTCGTGTCCCCTTCCCGCACTCATATATATTGATTTTAGGAACAACGCGGGATAGGGGGCCAAGCACGTGGCTTGATTGAAGGGCCGGATGGGGATCTCTTTTGGAGTGTACCATTTGGGGCCGTATATTTAGTAAGGGCGTCACAATGGTATATGAGCAATGTTCTTGGTTGACCAAGAACTAGCACTGACCATATCCTTGAAAGTAGCCTAACAGGCCTAATAGGGTGCGAAATGAAAATTTCCACCATGGAACATCGAAAGTAGGGAAAAAAAAATCTCCTAGGTAGTAGGTCCGTGAGAATAGGCTAAGTTGCTAGATGAAGGAAAAAGAATGAATCCGAGACCTGGGTGAAAAATGGCGCAAATTCATAATTAACACTTCAAACCATTAGGAAAAATTCAAAATTATAATATAATACAGTATTAAGTATATACTAATAATTAAGTATATTGGAGTAATTAATAGGGGGGGCTAATTATTAGACCTATTAATTGTAGGAGAATATTCTCTAGAGCATCTTCCTTTTTAAATATCTTCTTGCCACCTCATTTCCCCCCAAACCTTGCCTACCACCTTCTCTCTCTTGATCAGCCTTACGTCCACCGGTTCTGGCATCAGTAAGACATGGTATGAGAATGAAAACAAACCTAGAGGAAGTATAGCCTCGCCGAGGCAGGCATAATTCATCGATGGCGCTAGCCGAGGCCATGGTAAAGCAGTACCGGAGCACTGAAATCGTAGGAGGAGGAATCGCCCATCGGGACGCAAACCTTTCATGCACGCAGAGGAGGAAGCTGGCCGGGCAGGCACTGGCCAACCGGGACGGTGACTCTTCTGGCCGGGCGTGCACTCAACAACCGGGACGAGACTCGGCCACCTTGGCTCCCTCCGACCACTTAAGAGGTGGGAGCACCAGGAGGGAGGGACCGGCCGGGAGGAGTGAGCACCACCAAGAGCAAAAAGAGCGCTGCACCGCATCTGCGATGCGCCCTTCAAGCAAGAAGAAGGGGAAGGAGAAAGGGAAGGAGTGGCCTGAGACGGGGCCACTTTGCAAGGGAAAGGGAGCAAAAGGAGGTACAGAGGTGAAGAAGGCGAGGAGGGATAGGCCATGGGGACCGTGACTATTGAAGAACCTCGCCCACGCCGCAGGAGGCGCATCGTAAGAAGAGGGTAAGCTTACATGCATGAAGAGGAGGAGAATGCGTGGAAGAGCAGGACGCTGTGTGAACCCTCGACCCTGAACGCGACTACCCTAAATTCCTGGGCGGCCCAAGCCACCTAAGGCAGTGAAGAAGGTGAGCAGGGAGTGAAGGGTGGAATTCGCCCGCGTGATCGCCAATCTGCCGCCAGAATGAAGCGTATCAGAGCACCACGCCGACGCAGGTATAATGATTGGTGACCGTAGCGTAACGCGGAGAAGTTCGCTGGCGAGGCAGGCCGGGCGAACCAGCTCGGCCGCCACCTTGCCGCATGGCTGAAGGTCCACCATCGACTCAACTCCCAAAGACGCCGGTGTTCATGGAGATTAGGCACTTTCAACAGTGCACTAATCTCCTAATAAGGAAGGCGCCACTCGAACGCCTTCTTTGGGAAGTAATGCAGGAGTTCCGGACGGACTATAGGGTTACACCCCTAACCACCCGAGCCCTGCAAGAGGCATCAGAGGCAGAGCTAATCCAGCTCTTCGAGGAGGGAAATATTTGCGCCATCCATGCCAAGCGGGTAACTGTTATGCCCAAGGACCTGCACTTGGCGCGGAGGATCCGCAAAGAGAGGCCCTAAGACCTCAAGTTTCTGTAATTTTCTTAAAATTAAAGTTTTCCAGTGTAAATTGACTTTTCTTCATATATATAAGTTCCTTTTTCCTCTGTCAATTGATTGTATTATGGTAAGAAAATGTAAGTAACTAAGTTAGATTGTAGTAGAATTCTTTGTATAATGCTTAGAATGCTTATAATAGGTTAAGTAGCATAAAGTATTAGCACACAAAAATCAACTTTGCTTCAAAAAATGGCAAACCGGGTGAGTCCGCGCCGATTGGCCTTACGCATAGCTTGGGCGTTTTTCTTACAGAACCCATCGATTTCGAGCAAAATTGATCCAAAATTTGTGCTAAAAGTTAGTAAATTGCTTAGAATTTGCCTAAAAACCCGGTTTAGGACCAAATTTCAGCAGAAATCATCCAAAATTCGCAAAATTTAGCTGACCTGGGTGAGTCCGTGCCGATTGGCCCTGCGTTCGCAACGCAGAGCGATTTCGCGCGAACCCACCCAGTTGCTTTGAAATTCCACTTCTAGAGGCTTTTTTTGCTTGAAATAAGTTGTTATCTAGGTTAGAATTGATCCGATTAGGCATATTAGTATCTTGCAACTCCTAGAAATGCTAAATTATCCCCTAAATCAGCCCAACCGGGTGAGTCCGCGCCGATTGGCCCTACGTTCGCAACGCAGAGCGATTTCGCGCGAACCCTTTTTGGCCTGGATTGGCCAAATTTGACCCAACAAACGGCCATGTAGTGTTTCTTGCCTTGTTTTGCTTATATTTACACTTCATGGTAGTTCAATTGGAGACCCATAACCTTAAAACAAAAGTCTGTTCCATCAAGAACCCTTGTGCACAGAACCCGCGGTAGACCATAGTCTATAAAAGGGGGTCTCATTTACCATTTTCCCTTCACCAAAACTGCTCTTGTCATCTTAGGCAATTTTTCAAGCTTCCACCAATCTTTCCAAGTCATTTTCTATACCTACCTCTGCTCAATGGTGCCCAATAGTTTTGTTAGATGGTATGATGCTGCCAACCACATCCATGACTTTCCTGCTGAACAGGCCTTCCAGGTGTTCGACCATCTCTTCGATCTCCACGCAACCTTGACCGGGACACCCTTCTATCTACCGATATATCATTTGCCAATATGATCAGCGGATCCTACGGGAAGTTAGCTTGCCGCCTAGGGGAGGAAAATGGGTATCCCTAGATTCGCTTAGCCAAGCCTTAGGAAGGGAGATGGGAGGATTCAAGGGCAAGAACCAGCTGTGGGATAGGACAAGAACCATGCCCGACTACATGACCTGCAAGCATAATAGGCATAGATATCTCTCAGCCCATGCAGCCCGCCGGGCCTATTCATGATTTATAAGATAAGTCAATAGGGTGGGAGAACCTTCCATTCAGCCTTTGGACCTAGCACCACTCGACTTTTCAAGGGACCAAAGCCACATTCACTAGATCGAAGTCCCTGAGTACATGTTCCATGGCATGGGGGACACCAAAGACGCGCAAATTGAGCAAGACTATGAGCAGCTAGGGAAAGAAAACCCAGGTTGGGAAAGCAGAGAGGCGATGAGGATCGAGAGGTGCATAGTCAGGCATGACGACGAAATCAGGCGGGCCTATGAGCCACCAATCGCCATCACAGCCCTATCACCAATAGTCATCGATGGAGAGGAGTACATCTTGGCAAACGACATCCTCAACCTTCCTTACTGCCAAGAAGAAGGGCTTAGAATCGACGAGCTCTTGGGCTTGATGGCAAAGGAGCAGCAAAGCGACTTCATCGACTACTCCTATCAGGAAATCCCAAGGGAGTTAGCAGAGCGGCACTCTTACGCTGGGGAGACAATGTCAGATATAACAGCCTATGAGCAGATAGGGGAGATGTATCGACAACAAGAACCAATCATCCCAGAGGAGGAGTTTCAAGAAATACAAAGCAGGTTGTACAAACCAGGTAGAGGCCCAAGCTCCAGCCGAACAGTCCGTTCCAGGAGTATGCGGGAGGCATCCAGTAGCATCAACCTGGAGAACGCAACTACCATGTGGAGGGATCATGAAGACCTCTTGGCACTAGACGTCTACGGCGGGGCAGCTCAAAGGAAGGGCACAGGGTCACAGATCATAGGCAAGGGTAAGGCGCTCCGCTACTATATGCCAGTCCTCAGTCTTTCACAAGGAGTTCAGCCCACGAGGGGAAGAGTCCGTGGCGCTCCTCATAGCGCTCTCTAGCTTCGGGCAGCACGCCAAGCTAAGCAGCCATACGGATCATATCATTCTCTTCAAAAGATCCGTGGCACTCCACTGCCTCGACTTCGCCAGAGGCCACCTCAGGGACGCGACATTGACAGTAGTGGCGGCAATGGCACCAGAACTCCCGGCACCTGAAATGGCTCGAGCACTCGAAGGGGGATCTTCCAGGAACATCTTGCGCAACCTCGGCAAAGGCCTTCGGCTTAGGGACATCAAGAATTTCTTCAAATTGACGAAGGGCCATCGAAGATAAATAATTTCTGTTTTCACTGATCTTCTAAATTGTATTGAATGTCTTCAGTTCTATGAGCTATCATGTATTTTATATTAATGTGTAACTTTTATATATTAATTGATATATATTGTCCTTAACTTATAAGTGCAATTTTGACATGATTTCTTTTATGCTCAACAATAATTCACTTGTAAATAAGGATGAATAATATATAACTTAAATAACAAGCATTGATGACTAATACTTGCAGCAAGGAACACCGGCTCAAGATCTCAAGGCCAGGGCCGGCAGCACCAATGGGTACCTAGAAACTTGTTTGGGCGTGAACAGGATGACAACAATGAAGAAATGACGGTGGAGACAATTAATGCAAGGCTCACGCAAATGAGGAACCAGATGCACCAGCTGATTCACTGGGCAACCCCATTGATGAACGCTCAGGAATATGGACCAGCACCACCACCTCTACCACCACTACCTGCACAAGGCATCGAGGAGGCCCCATAGCCAGAAGGGGAAGACAATCAGGGAAATGTCAGGGACAGGAAGAGAAAAAGGAGAACCAGAAGGACCCCAACACCATCTAGCTCCAGCACATCAGATACTTCTGACAGCCAGAACAGTTCCAGCTCCGAGAGTGAGTCCGGTACATCACACGTAAGAGCCAGGGCAAGGAAGACAGATGATTATCCGAAGAAAGTGGATAGCGCTATGAGCAATGTATGGAAGACTAGGAAGTTGGGTCAGTTTTCAGGGAAAGACAGGTCAGGCATGGAGGCAGAAGCTTGGCTTGATGAGATGGAAGAGTTTGGTAATTCTTACGGCATGAAGGACAAAGACATAGGGAAGGTTGCTACAGCCAACTTAATAGGACCAGCAAGAATATGGTGGAAAGGGTACGTGGTCCAATAAGCTGAGAAGAAACAGTTGCAGATTCAAGACCTTCAGCAAGGCCTTTCGAAAACATTATGTGCCAAGATCACACACTAGCAGGCAGATCCAGCAGTTCTACAGGTTAGACCAGAGGAACCTATCAGTAGCAAAGTACACAGAAGAATTCATGCGGCTCAGGCTCAATGTTCCCGAAATCTCTGAAAGGCAAGCGGTTGACGGATACATTGAAGGGTTGAACAACAGCATCAAAAGGCTAGTTCGAGCAATCAACCCAAGGACAGTGGCAGAAGCCGAGGACAAAGCTTTAAGTTTGGAAGAAACACCAGTTACTCCAGGCCAGAAACAATTACCATTCAAGGGTAAAACAACATGACAGTATCAAGGGCAGTATCAGAATAAGCAAGCACCAACTACGCCAGCCGGAGGCCAACATCAAGGGAAAGCTCAGGGAAAGCCCTTTGGAGACCGTATGCCACAAAATGGATCAGGGGGCAGTTCGCTCAAGCGTCTTTTAGACAACCTGCCAAAGGAAAAGAGGCAGGAATGCATTGAAAAGAAGTTGTACTTTAGGTGCTTCCAGCCAGGGCACCGAACGCACGACTGTCCATTCGTCATGCAGGCAGCTTTGGCAGAGCTTGCAGATTGGGATTCACCAACCGAAGGAGACAACGAAGAGGACGACCAGCAGGAAGCGCAAGATTTCATAGATGGTGAGTGCCATATTTGTGCAGCTATTGAGTCAGGTGATGTTGAAAATCAGTCCACAGTCATTGCGGCTGAGGGAATCATAGATAGTAGTCCATACCTAGTCTTGATAGATACAGGTAGCTCCCACAACTTTGCCTCTCCTAGGCTGGCTGCCCTAATGAAGAATAAAGTCTTGAAGTCCAAGCCAAGACCAGTTCGCATGGCAAGTGGTGCCATTCGCCACACTAAGGGGAGGAGGATCACGTTCGACATAGACCTTAGTGGAAGCAAGTGGCCGATGGGGGCAGAGGTCATGGATATTGGAAAGTATGACCTTATAGTAGGAATGGAGTTCCTAAAGCCAGCTAAAGCGATGATTGACTACGAGTGCAACGAGATCTCCATGAAGGCGCCAGACGGCAACAAATTCATAGTAAAAGGTAAGAAGGTAGCTTCTCCTATGCAATGCATTTCTATGAAGCAGCTAAGGAAAAGTATAATAAGAAATAAGGTGGATTATATTCTGAGGTTAGAGGAAATTGAACCAACCAAAGAGAAGGGAAGTAACCTAAGTGGGAATCAGTTGCCCAAGCCAGTAGCAAGGCTCATTAGGGAGTTCAATGATGTATTTTCAGATCAAATCCATCAGCTACCACCTTACAGGGGTATAGAGTGTGAAATCACATTAGCTCCAGATGCTAAGCCTACCAGCAAGGCACCTTATAGAATGAGCACCTCGGAGTTGATTGAGCTCAAGAAGCAGCTGCAGGATTTGCTTGACCTTGGATTTATTAGAGCAAGTGTGTCTCCTTTTGGAGCACCCATACTCTTCATGAAGAAGAAAGACGGGAGTCTAAGAATGTGGATAGATTATCGCCAGCTTAACAAGCAGACAATAAAGAATAAGTATGCTCTGCCAAGGGCAGATGATTTGATGGATCAGCTCCAAGGAGCGAAAGTTTTCTCTAAGATTGACTTAAGGTCAGGTTACCATCAAATAAGGATAAAGGAAGAAGATATCCATAAGACCGCCTTCAGAACGCGGTATGGGCACTTCGAGTTTACTGTTATGCCCTTTGGCTTATCGAATTCCCCGACAACTTTCATGTGTCTCATGAACGACATCTTCAGGGAGTTCTTAGATGAGTTTGTCATTGTTTCCTTCGATGACATTCTAGTCTACAGCAAGTCCCTTGAAGATCATTGTCAGCAATTGAGAAGAGTGTTGGAGAAGTTGAGACGGCATCGGTTGTATGGGAAGCTCTCCAAATGCCACTTTGCTACCGAAAGAGTGGAGTACTTGGGCCATGTGATATCAGTAGAAGGGATCTCCACCGACCCCGCAAAGATTGAAGCAGTAGTTGATTGGCCAGCTCCAAAGAATGTAGCTGAAGTGAGAAGCTTTCTAGGTCTGGCAGGATACTATAGGAAGTTCGTAAAGGACTTCGCTAAGTGGGTGTCCCCCTTGACGGACCTCACCAAGAGTGTTAAGGTGAAAGATTGGAGAATACGTTGGCTAGAAAATATTCAAGCTTCATTTGAAAAGCTTAAGGAAGCATTAACAACAGCTTCAGTGCTAATTCTGCCGGATCCAGACAAGGACAAGCTAGTAGCAACTGATGCAAGTAAGCTAGCAACAGGTGGAGTCCTTATGCAAGAAGGAAGAGTAGTAGCCTATGATTCTAAGAAGTTGAACGACGCCGAGCAGCGTTATCCAACCCATGTTAGCTATTGTGAGAGCTCTTCGTATTTGGAGGCATTATTTGCTTGGAAGGAAATTTCAGTTAGATACTGATCACCAGAGCCTCCAATACATTTTTACCCAACCACTTCTCAATCTAAGGCAAAGGAGATGGATGGAATTCCTCGAAGAGTATGATTTCGAGATTGCTTATAAGTCGGGTAAGTTGAATGTAGTTGCTGATGCTCTCTCTAGAAGACCCCTTGAGACGAGAACACATTGTAATGCCATATCAACTCTTTCGAGTGAGTATGGCAAGAAAATTGAGGAGACATTGCCATCTGATGGTGATTTCAAAAAGGTATGGGCAAGTCTCTCTAAGGAGGCTAGAACAGATAAGGAACGAGAAGCCTTCAAGCATTATAGGAAGGAAGGCAACCTGTTGTACCATAAAGATAAGTTGTGTGTGCCCGAATCGTCAGGCGTAAGGAATTTAATTCTTCATGACACGCACAACAGCCCAATAGTCGGGCATGCGGGGTTTATGAAGACGTATTTCAAGATTCGAAGTAGCTATTTCTGGCCGGGAATGAAGAAACAGATAGCCAGATACATTCGGGAATGTCAATTGTGCCAGCAGACCAAGGCAGAGCAGCTTCGAATCCCGGGAGCCTTGGAACCTTTAGCAGTGCCGAATGCAAAGTGGGAAGTGGTAAGCATGGATTTTATTACAGGACTTCCTAGAACTCTACGAGGCAAAGACGCACTAATGGTGGTCGTAGATAAATTATCTAAGATGGCACACTTCGTGCCTTGCAAAACTATAGGCACAGCCTTAGACACTGTTGTTCTATTTGTAAAGGAGATTTTCAAACTCCACGGCATGCCTCGAGAGATAATATCAGACAAGGATTCGAAGTTCATGAGTGCATTCTGGCAGGATCTTTTTGCCACGATCCAGACCAAGCTCTCGATGAGCACGGCCTACCATCCTCAGACGGATGGCCAGACGGAGCGGACGAATCGCATCATCGAAGATATGCTCAGAAGTTATGTGTGGAATAAGCAATCCAAGTGGGATGATTTCATCCACTTGGTAGAATTCACCTACAACAGTGCCAAGCAGGAGTCATCCCAGATGTCTCCGTTCATGATCAATTATGGGTACCAGTGCCTAACCCCGGATACTTGGCACAATCCCGTGTCAAAGGTAGAAGTATCCCAGTAAATGCTAGGAGATATACAACAACTAGTTGAATAAGTAAGGGGGTACCTATTAGCGGCAAGAAGTCGGCAAAGGAGTGTAGCCGACAGGCACAGGACCATAAGGGAGTTCAAGGTAGGCGACAGTGTGTGGTTGAAGATCAAGGTGAAGCAAGCTAAGCTTCACATAGGGAATTGCAAGAAGCTTGCCCCTAGGTGGGCCGGGCCCTTTAAGATTTTGGAGAAAGTAGGCTCTCAAGCTTACAAATTGGATCTCCCGGCGCACCTCAAAGTCCACAAGGTCTTCCATATGAGTTTATTAAAAATGCACAACCCAAACCCTGAGGAGATTTTGGATACTCCAACTTTGTTGGAAATGACGGAGGAGCAAGTTGAAATTGTGCCTGAATTACTTCTTGATAAGTTATTCAAGAAGACTAGGAGGTCTCAGTTCCTCCAGTATTTGGTCAAGTGGAAACACTTGCCTGTGGAAGACGCGACATGGGTATTGAAGCAGGATTTGGAGAAACAATACCCAGAGTTCATGAAGAAGTTTGATGGGCGAGTCATCTCTGAGCTCGTCGATGCCGACTAGCCAGGAGGTTAGCTTAGTATGTTTCTTAATTAGCCTTAGCTCTGGCATATGTATTCTAGCTAGTAGAGTGCATGTGCCGGAATCTTGGAACGTGTAGCGATGATGAGATACGCCTTTAAGGCATTCTCTAAGGCCAACATGCACCAAGGGTACGCATGACCAATAGGGTCATCGCGAGAGAGGAAGTTAGCATGGTGGGCGATGAGACATCGTCGGATGCTCTCTATGCCACAATCTTGGGGCTCGCACACGACCATAGGGGGTCATGGTGAAGATTAAAGTGATCATCTTGTGATGATGGGATGGTGAGGCGTTCCCTAGCTTCAAACCCTTGGGGCATGATGCACTGGTCAAATCCGAAAGGGCCATGATCGAGTGCAAGGTAGTAGGGTAATCTTGAGCTAGTAGTTCGGCTCAATGAGGTAGGTAAGGGGTGGTCCCCTAAAACCACAAATTTATTAACTAAACTAACGTAATGTGCTACTTCGTGGGAGGGCAAGTGAGAAGCGAGCATCGAGGAGGGGCATTACGAGAAGATGGGGAACCATGATTTAGATTTAAATTATGAACCCCTAACAACTCTTATAGTAATGTTTTGATTTATTATAGGGAGTAACCTTGTTAAGGCTATATAATTTTTGTATAAGTACCGAATATAGCCTAAAATTTTGACAATTAGCTGTTTAAAAGGAAGTTGATCATTTAAATTAAATTAAAGTTGTATACTTATGTTGTTTCGCTGAGGGATAGTGTAGGTTCATCACCTTAGCGCCAATCTTTGAGGACAAACATTGTCCTAAGGGGGAAGAATGTGACGTTCGAGGGGAATATACGCCATAAATACATTATAATCACGGACCCGTCACTATACAAAATCTACCCTTGTAGCCTTGTATACCTTAGAAAGTGGTAATGGGTGCATATCTAAGTTAAATGCTTAACTTAGATAACCTTGAGATAAGGCCCATTTCCACATGGCCTTATCCTATTGGGCAAACCGCCACCGCGGCCCCACCCCATTGGTGCCACGTGGCATCCCATGTGGACCCTAACCTATATTGGCCCAAACCCTAACCCTAGACCTCTTTTTTAGACCCTAGCACTGAACACTCATCTACGCACTCCAAACCCCATTTTGAGCATCATTAAATTGGTAGCATAGCTTTGGTGTAGCGACCTCAGAAGTGTATGCGATCTTGGAGAACCGCGACCGACCCGTCAAGGAGCATGGAGGCGCTAAGGATTGGGAGGGAGTGCTTAAGGGCGGTAGGTGGAGTAGAGTTCATAGTAGTTCATCACGGAAGTTAGCACTCAGATGGGTCATTTGTATGTTGTATCTTGAGTAGAGCCATCCTAGAACCCTTGTTAAACATCTTGAACCCTAATCAAAGGAACCCTAGCGTAAGTTAGATGTGTATGATTAGGTTAAGATGTTCTTATGATGATTACATGTTATGATGCTATGTGATGTTGGTTGATCATGTTTGCTCCTCTTGTATTGGGAAGGGGGGTAGAGACCTAGTAGCCATTATGTAGTATGCTCATAGTTAGATCCCTTAGTTCCTATTATTATGCGGCTTTGTGCATAGGAACCCCCAGGGCTATGGGAGCTATGATGTGACTTCGGCACTACACAAGGGGCTAGAGGCAATGCGGAGGGAGGATCCCTGCCGGCGTGGCTCTTGGGGATCCCATAGTGGGCTAGGCTTATGGTCGGCCACTTCGTGTGGGCCGGGCATGGGTCCGACACCTCCTGGGGCAATGGTGTCACCCTGCCTCTCAAGACTTGCAAGTGTTGGCTTGGCTCTTGTTTTGGGAGGTTAAGTGGGGGATGAATCGTGTGCTCCCACGATTCTCTAGCCGCCCAGGTGGAACCTCTAGACCCGAGAAGGGGAGATGCAACCTTTCTGCCTCGGCCGGACGAGGGAGATGCAACACGAGTATCCCGATGGGTGATGCCATGGGATTGCGTATCCGAAAGGCTAGAGTCATGCTAGAGCTTGGTCTAGCCCATGCGCAAAGTATGCTGGGGGAGGATGGAGTGGTCAACCCTAGCCATTGTCTATAGCCGCCTCGCCATTGTTATGACTTCGATTGCGCTCTATCTTGAGGCCTATCCGGTCGGTCTACCTCCTCATGAGTGAGACCCACGGGTAGGAGCTCTCATGTTTTATGGCATATGATTATCTTCTTTGCGGTTATGGATATGTGGATGAGCTACCCTTCGAGGTAGTATGATGTATTATTATTGCTAGTTCGGCGATGTTTGTGCTTCGTGTATAGGAGCCCATAGGGGAAGGGGCCGCATAAGACACCGTGCCCCTTCTTCCACTACGGTGATTCAGAGTCGCGGGATAGGCGGAGGACCCCGTCTGCGGTCGAAGGACCGGATGGGGGATTTCCTACGGAGTGTCACGGTTGGAGTCGTATATTTAGTAGGGGCGTCACATTTAGCCATTTTTGCAGGATAAACATACTATAGTATTTGCAAGCAAACAATGATCTGCCCTTGAAGAAAGATACACCGGGGATGGAAAAAGTCTTTCTTTGCACTCATGTTTCTTATTAATAGACAAGGACATTTGCTTTTGAAAAGTCAAGTCCAAGTTTATATGAAGCAAAACCCAATGGGTTTGCTATTTGGTAAGGCAACCAACAAGCCAAAGATCCAGAGATGGGCTTGTAAGTTGCAAAGCTATGATATTTTACGTAAAAAGGAGTTGCATTTAGTACGAAATCCTAGCCTCTACTTGCCTTACATATTTTTTGACCATGAAGATGAATTGGACATTGCTGACACCTCACTTGCAGTGGCACATTTAGAAGTAATTCAAGAAGACCAAGTCAAAGGGGGATGGTAGCAACCTATTAGAAACTTTTTACAATATGGGATCATCTCTCCAAGCCTCACACCAAGTCAGAAAAGGAGACTCAAAGACAAAAATGGGGACAATTCAAGTTGATAGATAATGTCTTGTGCAAAGTCAACCGAGATGGAATCTTCTTTGAGGTGTGTAGATGAAGATGAGTACGCCTAATTATCGAGAGAGATGCATAAAGATATCTGTGGAGGACATTTTTCTTTGGGGATACTACACAAAAAAAGAAGAGAATGCGGATATTCTTGGCCTACTATTTTTAGAGATTGCTATGAGATCATAAAGACTTGCCATCAATGCCGGATTTTTTGGCAAAAGAATTTTATTACCGGCTGCCACGAACCCTATCATATCTCGGGGACCTTTTTCAGATTTAGGGGCTAGATTATATTGGCCCCATTAATCCTTCTTTCTGCAGGTCGGCATCAACATATCATTGTGGCCCACAGTTATACTACCAAGTGGGAAGCCATACCCACGGGAATGCTAATGCCCCCTGGCAGCTGCAAGGTTTCTACATGAATATGTTTGTGCTAGGTTTGGTATTCTCTCTCAAGTTGCATTATGATAGAGGTACACCTTTTGTTAATGAAGTCATTGCTAACTTGTTGAGCATTTTGAAGGTCAAGCATACCAAAGCTCTTCATACTACCCTCAAGGCAATGGACAAGGCGAGGCTACTAACAAAGTGTTGAAAAATATCTGCGCAGAAGACGGTTGAACTCAACAAGAGGGATTGGCATGTCAAAATAGTGGATGCACTTTGGGCTTATAGAGTCACTATTACACACCTTTCAACTTGGTTTTATGGCATAGAGGCGGTTTTACCGGTAGAACTTCGACCGAGTTGCCTTCATTGAGGTTAGCTAATAAATTATGCTTACTCTTTGAACATGCCTTGCGGGGAAAGATTGGATGCCTTGTTACATCTAGATGAATATAGAATGGAAGTCGAGAACACTAATTTGTTAAAAAAGGCTAAAGATAAGGCTGCATTCAAAGCCGCACATAGAATCTGAGGGTACTTTTAGGGAGGGAGAGCTTGTCCTCAAGTGGAATAAGTCAAAGGAAGATTCAATTTTGGTAAATTTGATAATATTTGGGAAGGACCTTTTGTGGTCTTTGGAATCTGGGGTACCAACTCTCATTGACTACAAGAAGTTGCCTCGGGAATGCTATTACCAAATCTTATCAACATCTTGCACTTGAAAAGGTAATGGGACCAACATGCTTGTTTGTCCCTCTTTTTTGCACTAAAAGTTCAAAGATCTATAATAGATTTAGAGTAGTTATATCAATTTGACTTACGTTATGAGTTACTTTGATAAGTTAGTTTTATGTTTGTAGGTTGGGCTGACCGGAGAAACGTTATAAGTGATCCCAAGGAGAGAATGATTACTAATGTTTTACCAAGTGTCATATGCGGGGGCATCCTTCTTCCATCTCTATTAGATTACGTCTTAAAGTGCTCCTACCACCCATTTGACCTTCTATCCTTTCTTCCACATCTTAACAACACTCACGCAAATTCATCTTCACCATCATAGCGAGTTGCAAGGATTTGAGATTAACTAGTTTGTGTGTTTCCATGACGGGTGCACCCTTTCTCCATCTATATTCATCGTCATAAAGTGGTCCTACTATTCATTTAGACTCCTTATTCTTGTTTTCATTCCCAAAAAGCACTCTGCACTTCAGCTTCACCATCATAGCAGAGTTGCAAGGATTTGAGATTAACTAGTTTGTGTGTTTCCATGACAGGTGCACCCTTTCTCCATCTATATTCATCTGTCATAAGTGGTCCTGCTATTCATTTAGACTCCTTATTCTTGTTTTCATTCCCAGAAAGCACTATGCACTTTAGCTTCACCACCATAGCAGAGTTGCAATTTTTGAAGATCAAGGAGAGACATACATTTTCTTGTTTTGGCGAGATCTCAACACTTGCACATTCACTCCATCTTCATATACTCCACACACTCCATCATTCACATCACCACCCTATCACATACACTCATTCTCATCTTTTTCCACTCACCATATCCCATTCACATCACCTTATCACCACATTCATACTCATTCCATCAACACTTGCACTTTACACTTTCACTCCATCATGTTCTCACTTGGACACCTTGGTACAAAATTGAAGACCCCTCTATGTATTCACTTTTGACATTGTATGGCTGAGGGGACCAGCCATTTTCTTGTTTTGGCGAGATGTTGCCCCCAAAAGGCAATATACTAATTGTGGTCTATGCATTAAAGCTAGGTTAAGTCATTTCGGAAGACTAGGTCAAAGTTTGGAAGAGCTTGGTAGCCAACATTGATGTGGAGGTCAAAGGATGCTTACCTTCGGATCAACAAGTGCTTAAGTTAAGAGTTCACAAGAGGTACTTTATTTGAGGTCAAATGCTTAATGATATATTCAACAAAAATTGGACTTATTCAGATTTAATAGATAGTGCTTCAAAAATGACATTATAAGAATTTATGTATTGTTTAATTCTTCTTGATTGTTATAATTTTTATGAGTTTTTATTATATAAATTTATCTTTAAATTAAAACTATAATGGTTGTCAAAGAATAATTTTTAGTGATTTAACAAACATGATAATTTTTAAATGAAATCTGATGGTTTAATAAGTGAGATGTGAGAATTGCACAATTGATAAACTTTTACACTTTTAAGAATACTTTAAGAAAAGTTTTAGGTTGAAATTAATTAAACGATAAACTTAATGTTTTAATAATAACTATTGAATAATTTATTATTGATGAAATAAAACATAATCAATTTTTAAAACATAAGCATAATTAGTTAATTAATTTCAATCTAAAAGATTCGTCTATGAATATTTCTAAAAAATAACATTTTAATCATATGGAGTTTATCTTAGATTAAAATTTAATTTAAAATAGAGTAAAGTGAAAACTAGTTTAGAAAGCAATCTTATATTAGTAGCCATCATACTTTTGATCTAAAGGTAAATTGAATGAATTTTTGAAATCAATAAGAGTTGAAAATACTTATAATCCTTGAAGTATATCTATTAGATTTGAATAAGTCCAAATTTTGTTAAATATGTCATCTTAGTCAAGAATATACTCTAGAAGAATCTGGGTTATGAAGTTTGGAAGACATCTTTTGAAGTTTGGAAGTTAAAAGTTTGGAAGACCCCTGTATACATGGTACCAAATCTACGGTTCTTTCCTTCTCCCCCATTTCCATACTCATATCTCATTCCCATTTACCTTTGTTTCCTACTTCTTCACTATACTTGCCAAGTTTGCTTATCTCAAATATTCCTCTAGCCCATATTTTCCTTTTCTTTTCATAATACTACCATTGGATATTCTTTTTATCATTACCCTTGCACATCCCCTTGAGTTTTCATTATTCTAGCCTCTCTCACTCTATATATCTTCACCTCCATGACTATCATTTTTTTTCTTCTTCTTACCTTTTCACTCCATGGGTACCATTACCTAGGGATTTGTGCCTACCTAACATAGCTCCAAATCATCTCCAAAATCGAAGGGTCACATGGCTACATTCTCCATGGTTCAAGACTTGCTAAATTTCCATGATACACTTATAGTACCCTCGAAAAACCATGGCCAAAATTCTTAAGGCTCTAAAATACGAGCATATTCGAGCATATACGCACAAAAAATACGGGATCAGCGAAGTTTTTGTAAAAAATACGACATTTAGCCCTAGAAATCAGGAACTGGCTCAAATCTCGCCGGAATTGGATTCTTAAGTTCTGAAACATGCCTATTATTGGATTCCCGCATCTAAGCAACACATTAAGCCTAAAAATATGGTCTGAGATCCCGGAAATCTTAAAATCAAACCTATATACAGGGAAAATGTACATAGGCAATTTATGAAGGCCCAGAAGCGCTCAAATTCAACATTGACCAATGTTGAGCATGATCTGAAGAAGAAGTCCCCGAGCACTCCTCGATCAGATTTGCAAAGATCTGATTGATATTATTTTCTAAGAATTATTTCATGACCTGTGATTGATATCTTCCAGTATTTGAAGTATTGAAACACTCTTATTCATTATTATTGTGATCTACTTATCTCCACATCAATGATCTTTGGCAATTTTGCCTTTCAAAAAAATTCTACAGTAAATTCCTCTATACTCCCAATTGCCTTTGGCCCAGTTGCCATCGATCCTTGAGACCTCTGAGATCTATATGCTTTGAAAAAATCGAAAAATACCATCCACAACTCGAGTTAGAAAATCTTGCACCCTGTTTTGACTGTACTTTGCTAAATCCGAGTGCAAAAATACCTCTGAGCATCCAAATGGAGATTTGATTTCATGCCTCTATTCTTTACCATCATTGTGACACATTTGCTTTGAAAATTCTCAAAAAAGTGGACAGAAATTCCAAATCTCTTTTTCTGATCACTGTTTTTCAGTTTGACCCCTATTGACCAACTTTTTGACCACACTTTAAACTTGAATATCTCTCATATCTATGATCTGACTTGGTCAGGAACTGCACTATTGGATTCATATAATTGTTTGTGCCAGTCTAAAGCATCTGACCCAAAAAATCAATCTGTTATCGACTACTACACCAATTTGAGCAATTTATCTTGCGAAGATTGATCACCTTAAGTGATCTGGAGGTCTTAACACCAACTTGAGTCCAAACTCAAGTTGGCTCATTGTGGTTGACCTTTGAAGCCAGGTTGAGGGTCAACAGCGATGAAGGATAGAAACGGGGCAGATGGCAGTGTGAAAGAGAGAGGGCTGAATCCGTTTGCTATGAGGTCGACACAGGGGCGGCTTGTTGAGGGATGTCATTTAACTCCTTCTTGAGAGCTGGCAATTCAATTTTTCTACAGTTGCAAGCTGGCAGAGGTTCGTTTTCGCAGAGATTGCGGCAGGCATTGAGGTGCAGGCTGGTGAATCTATCGATTCGAAATCCAGGAGTAGAGCGGTTGAATCTGTATTTAGAGTAGTGTTTGCAGAATCCGGCCAAGGCATATAGTTTCTGATAACGGCAGATTTGAAGCTTATCTGATATCGACAATGCCACACCCAGAGTTTGGAAGCTTCTCTGATAGTGTGAAGATGCGAATGCAAGCAGAGGCATTCGAAGGTTATCCCATGAAGCGGGGAAGGAATTGTGGCGATGAGGCAGCCCGAGGTCCTATTGAGGCGGTATGGCACGGAGGTTCGATTCCTCCAGCCCGGGTTCTTGGCGGTTTATCAAATTATTTTGTTCTTCGGTTGGGCGTGGGCACTGTATCGCCCACGGTGTGAGTAGAGGCCATCGAGACCATGGTTTAAAATTTTCCATTGTACCATAGGAAAGCGGCAGACATTTTTCTTGGCAAAATGTTAGTGGCAGTGGATGCGGCACAATGCCGCGAACATGCTAGCCATCAATGGTCTAATTGAGAGTTGAGGAAAAACCGATAAGAAAGAAAAAATAATGAATAAAAAGAAAGATTGTATGTCCGCTCGTTTGATAGTTTTTGGCACATTCCTTATTGCACATTCCTTATTGTTTTTTTTTTTGGATCATTGGATCCAGGCATAGTTCCATGAATATACCAAATAAAGAATCGTGAAATTTACACATCAGCCCCCGCATTATAAGTTTTGCTTTTATACGTCCAAATATGTATATACATACATAGTATACTTGAATCCATACACATGAGAAATGAATATATTACCATTGTGCATTCTGAGAATTACGAGGATAAGAACAAATAAGAGTGAAGAACAGATAGGAAGAAATGAGAGTGAAGCCATGGCATTTACTGAGAAGGTGACGTAGCTCAACAGAATCATTTTTTTCACCGAAGTTGGTCTTCTTGAACCTCTTACGCACCTCTGAAATGAAAAAAAATGAGCTTGTGAGGACAAAAAAAGAGGAAGTTTTGAAGCACATTTGGAAGGAAGGCAACTTTGTTGTACCATAAAGATAAGTTGTGTGTGCTTTAGGAATCGTCGGCGTAAGGAAGTTAATTCTTCATGACACGACTTGACCCAATAGTCGAGCATGCGGGGTTTATGAAGGCGTATTTCAAGATTCAAGTAGCTATTTCGGCGGGAATGAAGAAACAGATGCTTGGATACATTGGGAATGTCAATTGTGCCAGCCAGACCAAGCGAAGCGGCTTGAATCCAGGGGAGCCTTGGAACCTTTAGCAGTGCTGAATGCAAAGTGGGAAGTGGTAAGCATGGATTTTATTACAGGACTTCCTAGAACTCTACGAGGCAAAGACGCACTAATGGTGGTCGTATTAGATAAATTATCTAAGATGGCACACTTCGTGCCTTGCAAAACTTGAGGCTGACCTTGAACCTTAGACACTGTTGTTCTATTTGTAAAGGAGATTTTCAGACTCCAGGGCATGCCTCGAGAGATAATATCAGACAAGGATTCGAAGTTCATGAGTGCATTCTGGCAGGATCTTTTTGCCACGATCCGGACCAAGCTCTCGATGAGCACGACCTACCATCCTCAGGACGGATGGCCGGGCGGAGGCGGGCCGAATCGCATCATCGAAGATATGCTCAGAAGTTATGTGTGGAATAAGCAATCCAAGTGGGATGATTTCATCCACTTGGTAGAATTCACCTACAACAAGCGATTATGGCGGGGAGTCATCCCAGATGTCTCCGTTCATGATCAATTATGGGTACCAGTGCCTAACCCCGGATACTTGGCACAATCCCGTGTCAAAGGTAGAAGTATCCCAGCAAATGCTAGGAGATATACAACAAAAAGTTGAATAAGTAAGGGGGTACCTATTAGCGGCAAGAAGTCGGCAAAGGAGTGTAGCCGACAGGCACAGGACCGTAAGGGAGTTCAAGGTAGGCGACAGTGTGTGGTTGAAGATCAAGGTGAAGCAAGCTAAGCTTCGTATAGGGAATTGCAAGAAGCTTGCCCCTAGGTGGGCCGGGCCCTTTAAGATTTTGGAGAAAGTAGGCTCTCAAGCTTACAAATTGGATCTCCCGGCGCACCTCAAAGTCCACAAGGTCTTCCATATGAGTTTATTAAAAATGCACAACCCAAACCCTGAGGAGATTTTGGATACTCCAACTTTGTTGGAAATGACGGAGGAGCAAGTTGAAATTGTGCCTGAATTACTTCTTGATAAGTTATTCAAGAAGACTAGGAGGTCTCAGTTCCTCCAGTATTTGGTCAAGTGGAAACACTTGCCTGTGGAAGACGCGACATGGGTATTGAAGCAGGATTTGGAGAAACAATACCCAGAGTTCATGAAGAAGTTTGATGGGCGAGTCGTCTCTGAGCTCGTCGACGCCGACTAGCCAGGAGGTTAGCTTAGTATGTTTCTTAGTTAGCCTTAGCTCTGGCATATGTATTCTAGCTAGTAGAGTGCATGTGCCGGAATCTTGGAACGTGTAAGCGATGATGAGATACGCCTTTAAGGCATTCTCTAGGCCAACATGCACCAAGGGGTGCGCATGACCAATAGGGTCATGCGAGAGAGAGGAAGTTAGCATGGTGGGCGATGATGAGACATCTGTCGGATGCTCTCTATGCCACAATGCGGGGCTCGCACACCTGACCATAGGGGGGTCATGGTGAAGATTAAAGTGATCATGCGCGATGATGGGATCGTGAGACGTTCCCTAGCTTCAAACCCTTGGGGCATGATGCACTGGTCAAATCCGAAAGGGCCATGATCGAGTGCAAGGTAATAGGGTAATCTTGAGCTAGTAGTTCGGCTCAATGAGGTAGGTAAGGGGGGTGGTCCCCTAAAACCACAAATTTATTAACTAAACTAACGTAATGTGCTACTCGTGCAGGCAAGTGAGAAGCGAGCATCGAGGAGGGGCGCATTACGAGAAGATGGGGGAACCATGATTTAGATCCTAACAACTCTTATAGTAATGTTTTGATTTATTATAGGGAGTAACCTTGTTAAGGCTATATAATTTTGTATAAGTACGAATATAGCCTAAATTTTGACAATTAACTGTTTAAAAGGAAGTTGATCATTTAAATTAAATTAAAGTTGTATACTTATGTTGTTTTGCAGGGATAGTGTAGGTTCATCACCTTAGCGCAATGCTGAGCGTGGCTACTGGGGATCCCATAGTGGGCTAGGCTTATGGTCGGCCACTTCGTGTGGGCCGGGCATGGGTCCGACACCTCCTGGGGCAATGGTGTCACCCTGCCTCTCAAGACTTGCAAGTGTTGGCTTGGCTCTTGTTTTGGGAGGTTAAGTCGGGGATGAATCGTGTGTCGCCACGATTCTCTAGCCGCCCGTGGAACCTCTAAACCCCGAGAAGGGGAGATGCAACCTTTCCTGCCTCGACGGACCAGGGAGATGCAACCTGGAGTATCCCGATGGGTGATGCCATGGGATTGCGTATCCGAAAGGCTAGAGTCATGCTAGAGCTTGGTCTAGCCCATCTGCAAAGTATGCACAGGAGGGGCGGATGGAGTGGTCAACCCTAGCCATTGTCTATAGCCAGCCTCGCCATTGTTATGACTCGGTCTGCTCTATCTTGAGGCCTATCCAGTCAGTCTACCTCCTCATGAGTCGGAGCCACGGGTAGGAGCTCTCATGTTTTATGGCATATGATTATCTTCTTTGCAGTTATGGATATGTGGATGAGCTACCCTTCGAGGTAGTATGATGTATTATTATTGCTAGTTCTGACGATGTTTGTGCTTCCGCTGTGATAGGAGCCCATAGGGGAAGGGCACGCAAGACACCTTCGTGCCCCCTTCCCGCACTACGGTGATTCCAGAGTGCGGGATAGACGGAGGGCCCGTGCGGTCGAAGGACCGGATGGGGGATTTCCTACGGAGTGTACGGCTGGGAGCCGTATATTTAGTAGGGAGCGTCACATTTAGCCATTTTGCAGGATAAACATACTATAGTATTTGCAAGCAAACACTGATCTGCCCTTGAAGAAAGATACACCAGGATGGAAAAGAGTGCTGCTGCACTCATGTTTCTTATTAATAGACAAGGACATTTGCTTTTGAAAAGTCAAATCCAAGTTTATATGAAGCAAAACCCAATGGGTTTGCTATTTGGTAAGGCAACCAACAAGCCAAAGATCCAGAGATGGGCTTGTAAGTTGCAAAGCTATGATATTTCTGTAAAGGAGTTGCATTTAGTACGAAATCCTAGCCTCTACTTGCTTTTACATATTTTTAACCATGAAGATGAATTGGACATTCTTTGACACCTCACTTGCAGTGGCACATTTAGAAGTAATTCAAGAAGACCAAGTCAAAGGGGGATGGTAGCAACCTATTAGAAACTTTTTACAATATGGGATCATCTCTCCAAGCCTCACACCAAGTCAGAAAAGGAGACTCAAAGACAAATGCAGACAATTCAAGTTGATAGATAATGTCTTGTGCAAAGTCAACCGAGATGGAATCTTGCTGAGGTGTGTAGATGAAGATGAGTCTGCCCTAATTATCGAGAGATGCATAAAGATATCGTGTGGAGGACATTTTCTTTGGGGATACTACCGCAAAGAAGATTCTCAGTCCGGATATTCTTGGCCCTACTTGTTTTTAGAGATTGCTATGAGATCATAAAGACTTGCCATCAATGCCGATTTTTTGGCAAAAGAATTTTATTACCGGTGCCACGAACCCTATCATATCTCGGGACATTTTCAGATTTAGGGGCTAGATTATATTGGCCCCATTAATCCTTCTTCTGCAGGTCAGCATCAACATATCATTGTGGCCACAGATTATACTACCAAGTGGGCAGAAGCCATACCCCTGAGGCAGGCTAATGCCCTCACTGGCGCAAGGTTTCTACATGAATATGTTTGTGCTAGGTTTGGTATTCCTCTCAAGTTGCATTATGATAGAGGTACACCTTTTGTTAATGAAGTCACTGCTAACTTGTTGAGCATTTTGAAGGTCAAGCATACCAAAAGCTCTTCATACTACCCTCAAGGCAATGGACAAGCTGAGGCTACTAACAAAGTGTTGAAAAATATCCTGCAGAAGACAGTTGAACTCAACAAGAGGGATTGGCATGTCAAAATAGTGGATGCACTTTGGGCTTATAGAGTCACTATTACACACCTTTCAACTTGGTTTATGCCATAGAGGCAGTTTTACCAGTAGAACTCGACCCGAGTTGCCTTCATTGAGGTTAGCTAATAAATTATGCTTACTCTTTGAACATGCCTTGCAGGAAAGATTGGATGCCTTGTTACATCTAGATGAATATAGAATGGAAGCTGAGAACACTAATTTGTTAAAAAAGGCTAAAGATCTGGCTGCATTCAAAGCTGCACATAGAATACAGGGTACTTTTAGGGAGGGAGAGCTTGTCCTCAAGTGGAATAAGTCAAAGGAAGATTCAGCTGGTAAATTTGATAATATTTGGGAAGGACCTTTTGTGGTGCTGGAATCTGCAGGTACCAACTCTCATTGACTACAAGAAGTTGCCTCAGGAATGCTATTACCAAATCTTATCAACATCTTGCACTTGAAAAGGTAATGGGACCAGCATGCTTGTTTGTCCCTCTTTTTGCACTAAAAAGTTCAAAGATCTATAATAGATTTAGAGTAGTTATATCAATTTGACTTCTGTTATGAGTTACTTTGATAAGTTAGTTTTATGTTTGTAGGTTGGGCTGACCAGAGAACAGTATAAGTGATCCCAAGGAGAGAATGATTACTAATGTTTTACCAAGTGTCATATGCAGGAGCATCCTTCTTCCATCTCTATTCGTCTGTCTTAAAGTGCTCCTACCACCCATTCAGCCTTCTATCCTTTCTTCCACATCTTAACAACACTCTGCAAATTCATCTTCACCATCATAGCAGAGTTGCAAGGATTTGAGATTAACTAGTTTGTGTGTTTCCATGACAGGTGCACCCTTTCTCCATCTATATTCATCTGTCATAAGTGGTCCTACTATTCATTTAGACTCCTTATTCTTGTTTTCATTCCCAAAAAGCACTCTGCACTTCAGCTTCACCATCATAGCAGAGTTGCAAGGATTTGAGATTAACTAGTTTGTGTGTTTCCATGACAGGTGCACCCTTTCTCCATCTATATTCATCTGTCATAAGTGGTCCTGCTATTCATTTAGACTCCTTATTCTTGTTTTCATTCCCAGAAAGCACTATGCACTTCAGCTTCACCACCATAGCAGAGTTGCAATTTTTGAAGATCAAGGAGAGACATACATTTTCTTGTTTTGGCGAGATCTCAACACTTGCACATTCACTCCATCTTCATATACTCCACACACTCCATCATTCACATCACCACCCTATCACATTCACACTCATTCTCATCTTTTTCCACTCACCATATCCCATTCACATCACCTTATCACCACATTCATACTCATTCCATCAACACTTGCACTTTACACTTTCACTCCATCATGTTCTCACTTGGACACCTTGGTACAAAACTGAAGACCCCTCTATGTATTCACTTTTGACATTGTATGGCTGAGGGGACCAGCCATTTTCTTGTTTTGGCGAGATGTTGCCCCCAAAAGGCAATATACTAATTGTGGTCTATGCATTAAAGCTAGGTTAAGTCATTTTGGAAGACTAGGTCAAAGTTTGGAAGAGCTTGGTAGCCAACATTGATGTGGAGGTCAAAGGATGCTTACCTTCCAGATCGACAAGTGCTTAAGTTAAGAGTTCACAAGAGGTACTTTATTTGAGGTCAAATGCTTAATGATATATTCAACAAAAATTGGACTTATTCAGATTTAATAGATAGTGCTTCAAAAATGACATTATAAGAATTTATGTATTGTTTAATTCTTCTTGATTGTTATATTTTTATGAGTTTTTATTTTATAAATTTATCTTTAAATTAAAACTATAATGGTTGTCAAAGAATAATTTTTAATGATTTAACAAACATGATAATTTTTAAATGAAATCTGATGGTTTAATAAGTGAGATGTGAGAATTGCACAATTGATAAACTTTTACACTTTTAAGAATACTTTAAGAAAAGTTTTAGGTTGAAATTAATTAAACAATAAACTTAATGTTTTAATAATAACTATTGAATAATTTATTATTGATGAAATAAAACATAATCAATTTTTAAAACATAAGCATAATTAGTTAATTAATTTCAATCTAAAAGATTCGTCTATGAATATTTCTAAAAAATAACATTTTAATCATATGGAGTTTATCTTAGATTAAAATTTAATTTAAAATAGAGTAAAGTGAAAATTAGTTTAGAAAGCAATATTATATTAGTAGCCATCATACTTTTGATCTAAAGGTAAATTGAATGAATTTTTGAAATCAATAAGAGTTGAAAATACTTATAATCCTTGAAGTATATCTATTAGATTTGAATAAGTCCAAATTTTGTTAAATATGTCATCTTAGTCAAGAATATACTCTAGAAGAATCTGGGTTATGAAGTTTGGAAGACATCTTTTGAAGTTTGGAAGTTAAAAGTTTGGAAGACCCCTGTATACATGGCACCAAATCCTGGTTCTTTCCTTCTCCCCCATTTCCATACTCATATCTCATTCCCATTTACCTTTGTTTCCTACTTCTTCACTATACTTGCCAAGTTTGCTTATCTCAAATATTCCTCTAGCCCATATTTTCCTTTTCTTTTCATAATACTACCATTGGATATTCTTTTTATCATTACCCTTGCACATCCCCTTGAGTTTTCATTATTCTAGCCTCTCTCACTCTATATATCTTCACCTCCATGACTATCATTTTTTTTCTTCTTCTTACCTTTTCACTCCATGGGTACCATTACCTAGGGATTTGTGCCTACCTAACATAGCTCCAAATCATCTCCAAAATCGAAGGGTCACATGGCTACATTCTCCATGGTTCAAGACTTGCTAAATTTCCATGATACACTTATAGTACCCTCGAAAAACCATGGCCAAAATTCTTAAGGCTCTAAAATACGAGCATATTCGAGCATATACGCACAAAAATACCTGGACTGTATCGCGAGTTTTTGTAAAAAATACGACATTTAGCCCTAGAAATCAGGAACTGGCTCAAATCTCGCCGGAATTGGATTCTTAAGTTCTGAAACATGCCTATTATTGGATTCCCGCATCTAAGCAAAACATTAAGCCTAAAAATATGGTCTGAGATCCCGGAAATCTTAAAATCAAACCTATATACAGGGAAAATGTACATAGGCAATTTATGAAGGCCCAGAAGCGCTCAAATTCAACATTGACCAATGTTGAGCATGATCTGAAGAAGAAGTCCCCGAGCACTCCTCGATCAGATTTGCAAAGATCTGATTGATATTATTTTCTAAGAATTATTTCATGACCTGTGATTGATATCTTCCAGTATTTGAAGTATTGAAACACTCTTATTCATTATTATTGTGATCTATTTATCTCCACATCAATGAAAATTCGTTGCCAAGTTGATGAAGTTGTCTCTGATATGATCTTTGGCAATTTTGCCTTTCAAAAAAATTCTACAGTAAATTCCTCTATACTCCCAATTGCCTTTGGCCCAGTTGCCATCGATCCTTGAGACCTCTGAGATCTATATGCTTTGAAAAAATCGAAAAATACCATCCACAACTCGAGTTAGAAAATCTTGCACCATGTTTTGACTGTACTTTGCTAAATCCGAGTGCAAAAATACCTCTGAGCATCCAAATGGAGATTTGATTTCATGCCTCTATTCTTTACCATCATTGTGACACATTTGCTTTGAAAATTCTCAAAAAAGTGGGCAGAAATTCCAAATCTCTTTTTCTGATCACTGTTTTTCAGTTTGACCCCTATTGACCAACTTTTTGACCACACTTTAAACTTGAATATCTCTCATATCTATGATCTGACTTGGTCAGGAACTGCACTATTGGATTCATATAATTGTTTGTGCCAGTCTAAAGCATCTGACCCAAAAAATCAATCCGTTATCGACTACTACACCAATTTGAGCAATTTATCTTGCGAAGATTGATCACCTTAAGTGATCTGGAGGTCTTAACACCAACTTGAGTCCAAACTCAAGTTGGCTCATTGTGGTTGACCTTTGAAGCCAGGTTGAGGGTCAGCGATGAAGGATAAGAGGGCAGATGGCGGTGTGAAAGAGAGAGGGCTGAATCCGTTTGCTATGAGGTCGACACAGGGGCGGCTTGTTGAGGGATGTCATTTAACTCCTTCTTGAGAGCTGGCAATTCAATTTTTCTACAGTTGCAAGCTGGCAGAGGTTCGTTTTCGCAGAGATTGCGGCGAGGCATTGAGGTGCAAATTTGGTGAATCTGTCGATTGAAATCCGAGGAGTAAGCGGTTGAATCTGTATTTAGAGTAGTGTTTGCGAGAATCCGGCCAAGGCATATAGTTTTCGATAACGGCAGATTTGAAGCTTATCTGATATCGACAATGCCACACCCAGAGTTTGGAAGCTTCTCTGATAGTGTGAAGATGCGAATGCAAGCAGAGGCATTCGAAGGTTATCCCATGAAGCAGGGAAGGAATTGTGACAGTAAGGAGCAGCCCAGGTCCTATTGAGGCCGGTATAGCCTGGAGGTTCGATTCCTCCAGCCCAGGTTCTTGGCAGTTTATCCAAATTATTTTGTTCTTCGGTTGGACGTAGACCTGTATCGCCACAGTGTGAGTAGAGGCCATCAGACCATGGTTTAAAATTTTCCATTGTACCATAGGAAACGACATCTGTTTTTCTTGGCAAAATGTTAGTGGCCGTGGATCTGGCACAATGCCACGAACATGCTAGCCATCAATGGTCGGAATTGAGAGTTGAGGAAAAAACCGATAAGAAAAGAAAAATAATGAATAAAAAGAAAGATTGTATGTCCGCTCGTTTGATAGTTTTTGGCACATTCCTTATTGCACATTCCTTATTGTTTTTTTTGGATCATTGGATCCAGGCATAGTTCCATGAATATACCAAATAAAGAATCGTGAAATTTACACATCAGCCCCACGTATAAGTTTGCGCACCCCATACGTCCAAATATGTATATACATACATAGTATACTTGAATCCATACACATGAGAAATGAATATATTACCATTGTGCATTCACAGAACACAGATAAGAACAAATAAGAGTGAAGAACAGATAGGAAGAAATGAGAGTGAAGCCATGGCATTTACTGAGAAGGTGACGTAGCTCAACAGAACTGCATTTTCACCAGAAGTTGGTCTTCTTCTGAACCTCTTCTGCACCTCTGCGGAAAAAAATTGAGCTTGATACAGAGAAAAAGAGGAAGTTTTGAAGCACATTTGGAAAAAATCGTCAGAAGGATTGAACCCAAAAGCAAAAGTGCTCGCCCATCTGATTATTGCAAAGAAACAGAGCTCGCATGGGCCGATTGGCACAAATTTAGAGGGGCACGACAAGGCATAAAGAATTTATTCACCCAACAGCTCAAAACTAGAACCCTTTATGCGCATCGCCCGCTCTGGTAGGCGGGGCTGCCACAAAGGCGGAAGCTTGGCGAGTCTTTGTTGTGGTGTTGTTTCCCTGCCCAGCTCCCTGCAACTTCCCTCTGCATCCGGCTCCTCTGCTTCCTCTTCTTCTCTGCGCCCTGCTTCTCTGCTTCCTCTTCTTCTCCTCTGCTTCCTCTGCTTCTCCCGCTTCTCTGCTTCTTCTTCTTCCTTGGTTTCTCACTACTGTCTCAAATCCACGGTATGGCCGGCCGCCATCTTTCGAGCGCCCGGCCCGTCATGAGTTTTGCAACTCAAAACATTAAGCCAAGGTCCAATTTTTTACCGTAACCTTCATCACTTGCCGATTACCTAATATTTGAGGTCAAGTTTATTTTAGGTAACTTCGGGTCTCAGGTTTTGGTGGTGCTACAGTAGGCCACCAACATTGAAAAGCATTGATTGCGGAAGAGCATTGAGGAAAGGCGAGAAGAGCATTGAGGCGAGAAAGAGCATTGATTGCCTCGTAGGAAGGGCTGCACTCCAGAAGAGCATTGATTGCGATTGCGATGCCGGATCTTGATAAAGTCCTTAAAAATGCTCATAAAACCCACCAAATTGAGTTGAAGTGGCTCAAAATGGAGCTTAGATCTTAATTCGATCAAAGCAGTTGCTTCTCTTGCAAGATCCGGTGGTTAGATTGAAGAAAAAGACAAAGAAAAAGATGGATGGGGTAATCGACGACGTGATGAAGCGATTCTGGCGGGAAACTTTCGGCGAGGAAGTTTGGGAAAAACTTCTTGGTGGCGCGGGCTTCGCGCTGGCGCCGCTCGCCGCTTCCGCCGCCAGCAAGTTTCTTCCTGAAACTTCCTGCTCTCGAAAGTTTCCCCTTCCAAAACCCTAATCCCCTTTCTCGGTCAACCACTGCCAAAATCATAGTGAAAGATAATTTGCAAACCTTTGTTGGAGAAAAGTCACTTTCTAGAAATTTTTTCTCCACAGCTATTGTATGTTCGCTCGTTTGATAGTTTTTGGAAAAAAGTCACTTTCTAGAAATGGCAACCACGCTAGTTTTTCTCCACGCTAAACCTAGAGAACAGCGCAAGATGGAAGAGTCGTCGTAATGGAGGCCGGAAAAAGATCACCTATCAATGCCAGGCGATCTCACTGGAAGGGCAAGGTAACCTTTCATCTGTAAATTTTTTGCTTGCCTTTAGTTTCTGAAATGACCATCTGCTTCCCCTTCAGCTAAGGGAAATCTGTTTAAAAAGAGTGCAACATGATAGGAGTCAATTACTTCGGACTATTCGTGGTTTGGGAGATATTGGCAACAAGGTAAGTCTAATCTGCTTGAGCTGTTTAGTCTAATTTCGTCTATATTCCAGTTTAGTTTCATCTATATTCCTCTCTTTATGTACTAAAATCCTTCCTTCCATAGCAAGCATGCACATCAACATTGAGGACCATTGTAGACCATGAGCTTGTCGAGCTCACCAACAAGAGAGATAAAGGGACTGCTGTGTTATTCAATGGGAGCAATGGCATGGGTGATATGATTTGGGAGTATGAAACACCCCAGACAATAGTTGAACTTCCTGATTCAGACTACGAGGAACTTATGCTTGCCATGGAACAGGCTCTATACATGGACTTAAAAGAGGAAGGTTTGTTGCCTCACTTAATCTTCCAACTTCAGGTTCTCTTAATGATTCAATCATTATCATTTGCTTCTCTAGAAGATAGGTGCTTGGAAGATTATGAAAATGTGCAAGTGCTGGAGGAGAAAGTGCTGGAGGAGAAGACTTTAGTCAATCTTTTGGAGCGGTCTCAGATACAGGTGACATCTTGTTCTGGTGTTAATTGATTGGACGATTATATACATCTCAAGCTTTAATATATAGAAAGAATAAATTGGAACATGTTGTACATGCATTGTAATACACACCATGTGACCAATTACTCCAGCAAACTCAGTTATATATGCTAGGGTATCTTTGCATTTCCTTTTAGTTGTCCCGCGGATTAGAAATTCTGTTTACTGGACAGCTTTTGCAATCTAGAGCTGGTTATGCTCTATAATATTGGATAAGGCATTTGGTTCATTTTTTTGTCCGAATTTGGGTTCAGACAAAAAATTGGCAATAGAAAATATAACAGTGTATTTTCATGACAAGGCCTTGGTTTTTTGGTGCATTGTTAAAAACGTCAAGGAAATAGAGCCGATAACCTGGAATGGTGGAACGATTTAGCATGGAACTTAAAAGGAAAATATGTTGCACATATTATACGTTGACTTCCAGTCTACAGTCATTTTGATAGAAGGGAACTCAAAATCATATTTAACTTTATCATCAACACATATAGATTGGACTTTGGCTTGAAATTGACTGTCAACTCCAATAGCTGATTTGGTTCATTGAGTGCATCTTTTATGTTTTTGCACCTATTCTTAGATGGATAACAGCTAAATTGGGCTTTGTGTTTTTGATGAAAAATCAAAGGAGAATATTTTCCATTCTACCAAATTCGATTGAGAGATGACCTAATAATCACCAAAGTTCCATTAAAAAGGCCGAACTTTTGTGGACACCATACAGCCATAGAACGATTAAGGTCATGTGATAAGTCAGTATGTGATGCCATTATCCTCAAAGTGTGATAACATTTTCCATCTGCACATTCGAGCTGCCAGGCTTAAGAAGTAAGTATTTTGATCCAGTGGAAACACGCCACCCAATGTTACTTCTGCTTTGAGCATGTTGTGAATCAGCTGAATTCAAATAGAATTAGATTCTAATTGAGTAATTGGATTGCTTTAGCTTATTCTATGCTATAAGATTAAGCTTGCCTTCTAATCTTCATACTTGTTGGCAGCTACCATAAGATTAAGTTTGCTGTCTAATATTCTGCTTGACTCTCAACTTGTCTAACAAATCACGTTTTTACCTGCTTCTGATTGTGCACAATGTTCTTCTAACAACGATTCTGTATAATGGTAGGATTCTGGAGTTTTGTGCCCTGTCTGCAGGAGGGGGTCATTACATGAGAACAACAAAGCATTATTTTGTGATCAAGGTTGCTTTCGCTTGGAGGTGCAAGATCAAGAGGTAAAATGGATGTTTGTCATGACTTCAAATATCTTACCTGATATTTCTCCTATATGGCAGGTTGGTTTGGAATTCTTACAGACTCGTCTTGCAGAGATATTAGATGAACATTACAATTCAGGGTGCCAGGATAAGCCTGTATTTTTTGTGGAGAATCGATTTGGATTTTATGGATTGTACATGTGTTGCCATTCATGTTCATCTTTTCAGGTGGTATTTTGATGCCCCATGTATATGTATATATACAGCCAAATTTAATGATATCCCACGGACTTGTTCTTTTCGTTGGGAGTCCCTACCTTTTCCCCTTTTATTGTGAACATTGCGAAGCAACAAATGGATCTGTAGGATATCCCACAAAGATTTTCCTGCAAAAGTTTATTTCGTTCTTTTTTGGAATGTGAGCATATTAAACTGCACGAAGCATCATTTCATGTAACTTTATTCTATGACACAGCAAAACCTAGATGCCATGGAATTTGCATGAAAATCAAGCTTTTTAATAACTGCATACAATTTTTTCTTGACACGTTGGATTTCGAATGCCAACATATCTTGATTCTTAATAATAGAATGATAGAATAGGCTTTTATCGTCCACAAAAACCAATCGGCTTATGGGACCAAAAAGAGAGCCCGGGTTAAAAACGCCCCGAAAACAAATAATAGGAAAAACTAAATCAGAAATAAATTGCAGTGTTTTCTGAACTAATTTTAAAATAACCCAATTATAAGTAGCCAAATGATATTATTTTGAGACTTTTATATTTAGACGGTGGAGCTAAGCGGTGCCATAGCCGAGCTTTGGCTAGCTTTTGCTGGGTTAGAAAGTGGCAATGGCTTTCAGGTATATGTATAATGAATCGGCAAGACCAGATCTTTAGTTAAGTAGTGCATTGTTTGAGTTCAATGTAGTTTTCTGATCTCTATCTGATCTCATACATTCGTTCCCTACTAAGCATTCGCATTTCTAAGGCGGAGTTGGACCATTCTGATTAATCTGACAATGCTCTCGAAAGATAAAGATAAGTATTTTAACGTCACACCACTAGGCAGCATCCTATTGGATATGTGACGACAGAACAGGGGACCAAAGTCCAAAATACACCGAGCCAAGAGAGTATAGGAGAGACTAATTCGTGAGTTTGAGATTCTTGCAGATTAGAGAAAAGGAGTTGGCTCCTAAGACATTGAGCCATGTCATATCCATGTGGCTAGGCGGTGGAGCTAGGTGGTGCCATAGCCGAGCTTTGGCTAGCTTTTGCTTGGTTAGAAAGTGGCAGTGGCTTTCAGACAGGAGAAAAGGAGTTGGCTCCTAAGACATTGAGCCAAGGCCAATGGATTGACGCTCTGCATTAGTGCAGCATTGCATGCATGGTCCTGGTATTTTCATATTTTCTAAAGTCCCCCTTGTTTGTGAACTCGGCTTTGCTGAGCTCCTATAGTTCTCTGATAAATCTCTTATAAGAGAGATCTGTGGGTTCTAACGTCTTCAGTAGGTAAGATACCGGCTGGAGAAAACTGAATTTTCGTAAGAGCGCCTCCTTTTTGGATCAAAAGGCCCATCCCAATGCTTGCTCCCCTTCCTCCTTCGTACTTGGCTCAAGGCATTAACAATGTGCCGACACATGAGACTCTGTTCGTCCGTAAACCAGGGAAGCAAGCAACAGATTTAACATGATTTGAAGATATGATTCAGAATATATGGCTTACTACAGCTTAAGAACTGGAGGACGAGCTAGGGCAAGGTTCTTGCAGCTATAGGTAAAACTATTCTTTGTTACTCCCACAAACAGAGGGGGCCATAATACTGCACAGTAGGAAGGAAACAAACAAGAGGGAAGTGGCACCGGGAAAAATCAAAATTCACAGGATGGAAAAAGGATAAGTGGCTCCAGAATTATGGGAGAAGGATCTGATAATAATAACATGCATTAGTGAGCCCATTACTATTAAGGTTTTTTCTCGAACATGGCGGGGTTTTTTAATCTTGATAGTAATCGGCCTCACTAATGTAGTCTAGGTCAGTGCGACTTTGTTGCCGCTGGGCACCACTATTGGGCACCAAGACTATGCACCATAAATAGTAGAAAAAGAAAAGGAGCTAAGTGTCGGGACAGTGAGGGGACCTCCGACCGACCACAAGGATAGAGCAGGGTACAACCTGCCGGCTGGTGCTCATCTCCACATTCGAGCTCTAGTGCACCAAAAATTGAGGGTTCATAATTTGACCCACTATTAAAGGTAGGACAGTGGAATCCACAATATGTACAACTCAAAGTTGGTGATAGCAAAGCACTCTCACATGGCCACGAAGCCAAATATAAGCGAGGTGCATGTATCGATTAAAGATAAGCCTAAAAAAGGGCTATATTACACCTGCAGCGACCGAAAAGGGAGCTCGCACATGCTATACAAGTCCAGTGACCTCACGGCACTAAAGACTATCATTATTCTTCTATTCTATTGCCAGCCTTGGCACTATTGCTAACGTAACGGTCTGGGGCGGGGGCTATTTAGCTTTGTGGAGCATTAGGAAGCAGCGATTTTAGGAAAACTGTTGCAATCTTAAAGAGGTCAAGAAGAGGCCATTATCAACTATAACCTTGTTACGATGTTTTAAATTCAGGTAAGCTTTATAAAGAAATTCAGAGCTTTTGAGTAGGAATTCCACGCAATCCATAAACGACAATAAACTTTAATTCACAAAGCTATTTCAATTGCCAGTTGCTGCTGTTTTACTCATACAGTTAACAATAATGCAAGAGCAGCTCCACAGGATGGAACGCGATTACATAAAGCATGGGGAAGCAGAAGAATATCCCAGAGGACATCAACGGAGGTGACCTTTTGTCTGCATACACCTCTGAAAATGCAATGCTTATAATCAATGGGGGTATTCTTGTACAAGATTCTACAAATATTTGACATAGGACGACCATATAACTTGCCATGAATTAAAAGCCTGTGCATCATTGTGCACATCTTGAAAAACCAAGCCTCCCTTTTCAAGTACCATTATCCTGTACATGATACAATGAGGATAGCACTTCCCAAGGTCAAATATATACTCTCCATAAAGATCTTGCTAACCACATAGCAAGGGTTCCACAATAAAATTAATCTCAGGGCTACCAAAATGAAGTTTTGAATAGATCAGCACAGGTAATATTTTTGAATGGTCAACACTGCTTTTTTAAGTAGAATCTACTAACAAAAATCATCCTTACAACTAGATTAAAGCAACTTACATCATCAACATAACTAAAAAACACCATCAGTAGCCAATGGTAAGACTAGTATCTGTTATACAACCACTTTACAAGAGCAGTACTCTAATGAGCACTTAACCTGCACGTTCAGCAGCTGGAGGAGGGTAAGGCCTGAAACGGACATCCGGGCCTCTCTGCGACTGCCTACCAGAAACACCATAGCTTCCACTATAATTTCCTGGTCCATTGGCTACACCTTCTGTTCCACCACCATAACCAGCTGCATCATATCCTGCAGCTGAACCTGGAGGAGCCCCGTCAGCACTTCCAGCCCTCCATGTACCTTCTTGATATCCCGAGCCACGATATCCATCCCCATAGCTCCCACTGTAGCTTCCAGTTGGTGCTGCTCCTGCAATTCCATATCCACTTCCATAACCAGTACTGCGATAGGCCCCCCCAGAACCATAGCCATTATCACTACCAGCGTAACCATAACCGCCATAACTAACAGCACCACTAGTAGGCTGTCCAGCAGCTGTGCCACCAGGATTCCATAGACCTGATCCATAACTTCCAGCAGCAGTCCCTGCATATCCACCAGCATTTGTTGCATTGGCATAACCTGGTCGCCTCCAGTCCATGCGCTTCTTCCTCCCGCAGGAGGAGAAACATAAGCTGCACTCCCAGCAGATCCGCCAGTATAACCTGCTGAAGGGCCAGGTGCATAGCTTCCAACATAGCCAGATCCACTACCAGCGCCATACCCTGTTCCATTCATTGCTGCATATCCTCCGCTAGGACCATAACCTGGGGTGGCATAACTACCTCCAACATAGCCAGGATAGATGCCCCTACCAGCTGATCCAGGACCATATCTGCTGTCTGGACGAGGTGCCAGCACGCTCCTGGTGAAGAATATCCTTGTCCATATCCACCCCCTCCCTTCCAGCACCTGGTCCAGAAAAAACGCTATCACCTCCACCTCGTGAAGTTGAACCATCCTTTGGAACAGCTCTCTTCACCTCCACTAGTTTCTCCTTAAGCTCATGAAAATTCTTTTGAAGCACATTGTCCACAGCCTCCTCAGTGTCGAAAGTAATGAATCCAAAACCACGAGGACGCTGGGTGGTGTGATCGTACATAACCACTACATCTGTAATAGTACCAAATTGTTCAAAATAATTTCTAAAATCTTGCTCAGTTACATTTGAAGCTAATCCACCAACAAAAATCTTTTTTGTCTTAGTCTGCCCCCCTTGCACAGGGACACCGCTAATGTTGTTCCTAGATAGATTCTGCTGCTCATCTCTTGGTACAGCTTTTTTTGCTTCCACCTAAGTAGTTGAAGAAAAGCTAAACTAGTTATTAGGGTGATACGGACCCTACAGACCCATAAGGCCACCGACAGACCAATATATGCTAGACACAATATTACCCCCATGGAATTAGAAACTCACCATTCTTCCATCAATAGTGTGTTTGTCCAGTAATGCACGATCAGCAACAGAAGGGTCGGTAAAGACCACGAAACCAAAACCCCTTGCACGACCTGTGGCTCTATCTTTCATTATTACAGTCTCTTTGACATCCCCATATACTTGAAAATATTCTTTGAGTTTAATTTCGTCAGTCTCCCATGATATTCCGCCAATAAAAAGCTTTCCTTCATCAGAATCCATCGCTACAAAGAACCCAAAAAAAAGAAACAATCAATACAATCCCTAACGGCAGTGGGCAAGTGGAAATTATAGAAAAGGCATGTGGCAAGAACCCTAATAGAAAAGTCCATGAATTTAAAGAAGATAGCGAACAGAAACAACAAAATCAACTTACCAGGTGTAGAAAAGACCTAAAAAGGCGACGCTGTGGAAAGAGGATCAGGAACCAAATATAACGTTTGGAAATTCAGCAGAAATCTTGGTGGCGGACTTTGGTGCCGGCTCAGCCGAGAGATCGGATGGAATGACCGAAATGGCGAGTTCCCGCTGCGAAGGAAGAAGAAAAGCCATGGGTGGGACGGTTGTGAAAGGATGGACACACGTGCGACCAACGACTGGATGAAGCACACGTGATCGGTCGATGATTTTCTTTCCATGTATTAACGGGTTTTGAGACTGGGGTCTTTCTTTCAATTTTAGTAAGCTCTAGGGGGGTATTAAGAGACTTTTGAGACTTAGGGTCTGATCTATATTCTCGTCTCATCTCGACTCTTGGTCCAGAGGATCCATCATAGGATATTCCATATGTAGCAAGCATAGCCGTTCTCCCAAAATCAAAATAGGGCCAAATTGCCATTTCCATGTCACCATATGATTTGGTGACCATGATATGGAAGTCAATGATACCACAGTTCAACAACAACGCATTTTCACATTCGTCCATGCCAGCAAGCATAAACCTTGTTGAAAGTGCTTTGCAATGTGTTTGCAACGCCAATTTGCAAAAATGTCCTTGGACATGCTTTGCAGGAAAATCGAAAATTAAATTACTTGAGAAGAACTTGCAAGTATGTTAACATTCATAACCCGCACCGAAACAAAATAAGATGTAGAATGTGCCCTGTTATATGCTACTCTTCAGCTGATAGAATAACAAAAGTAAGAATTAGTAATACAATTGGGGATTTCAACCCCTTGCCACGAGACGAGACCAGCAACCCTGTTCATATGAGAATGACAGAGACACATGCTCCTTTGGTGCTCTGAAAACTCGCATCAAGGCAGAAATCATAGTAGAAGTATTAAAAAAGAAGCATACCTTAAGGCCAAAGCATAAGAAAACCTCTCTAAAATCACCAACCTACTTTCACTTTCACCCAAAATCCCTCAAGAAGAACCCTACAATCACAGCTTCTATTTTAAACGGAAACTATGGGCTAGAGCAGCTATAGTGATGGGCTCTACCCAGGATATGGAATTGGGCCTTCCAAACTCAGATCCTGATAAAAATCGCCCCATTGGCAAGGGTTGCCATGATCGCATATGTAGCTACAAGGTGCAGCGTACGAAACCCTTCCACCATCTCTTTCTAGCTAGCAACAAAGGGCACCATCGCCTCTACGCATCAACTTCTTCCCTGCACAAACAACCCCAGCCAAAACCTCCAATATCACTTTAGGAAAAAACCTTTAACCATGTAAACTCACAGTTTTGACATACTTATACATGCAAAAACCATAGACAATCATATGTAGTACATGTCCCTTGCTTCAATCACAAAAAAAATAGATGGCAACGTAATGCAGTGTTTCTATATCCATGTATATAACTGCAGGGTGGCGCAAGATGTTGGATTTGCTTGCCTCATCATGTCATATTTAGATCTTCTATTTTAAATTGACGGGGCTTATACATAAAAGGGGTTCGGCGTCTGCGTTTCGAGGTGGCAAAAACCTCTTTGTATACGTGTTGTTGAAAGGCGAATTGACCCCTAAGAGTTGCACTAGGGCAGTGCTTATAACATTTCTAAGTATACGTACAAAATAGTCCCAAAAAACTTCGCCTCCTGAACCCTCATGGTCATGGTTTATACGCATGAATCCCTCAAGACTTAATGTTATATATCGCATGAATCCCTCAGGTCTTAATGTTATGTATTTATATGTGAGTTACATTTATATATTTGTGTTTGATTGTTTGTAATTGTAGATTATGCATGGGGAGAAGTTTTTTGTTTTTGGTTGCCCTTAATAGAATAGACTAAAATAAAATAGAGTTTGAATGCCCACGAAGAGCAAGAGGTCGTGGGACCCATACAATGGGTTAGTACAACCATTATTACTGGGATTAAAAAAACCCCTGCCTCGAAAGGTTCTCAAGGGTAAAACCTTTGTAGTAATGATGATACTAGACAATCGGGAATAAATAGATAAGTAGAGCATGGTGACTACTGAGGGCTCATCACGAAAGCTTTTGATACAGTGCTGCACAAAGAGCTTAGTGATCACATGATTCAGATCGGTGTTCCTCAGAATACTAGAGAGGCAGTCTCACAGTTATATGCAGAAGTATTGATTAAGGTCTCTTGGGATCTTGACGCAGACATAAGAAGCACCATTGGAGTACGCAAAGTTTGCCCGTTATCCCCGATGCTATTCGGAAATTTCATAGATGAACTGGACGACTGGTTGAGGGCCAGATCTCTTGCAGGCACAAGATTAGGTACGCATGTCATCCAATTACTCCTTTATACAGATGATGTGGTACTGTTGGCAAGCAATTGAAAGATTCTACAAGACCCTTTAAACAGCCTACAGATCTTTTGTGATGCGAAAAGAATGAGCATAAATTTATCTAAATCTAAAGTCATGGTATTTGGAACCAGAGAAAGACCGGGATTTACATACAAAGGGTAATGTGGTCAGCTACAAATACTTGGAGATCGATATAGCATTCAATTACAGCTGGAAAAACTATGTGAAAAGAAGAGTATCAGGAGGAAAGGCCGCCTTATATAGCATGATGGCAAAATGTTGTAAGGCATCACTTACAGATTGAGAACTGAAAAAGATCCTATTTAAGACTCTAGTGGACTCGCCTTTACCAGATTGTATAGTTTTGAAGAGCGGGCCTTGGTATAAAAAGCTGGATCTTAAGCTTCTAAATGGTCCAGAATTAGCACGTCTGTTTCCTGATAAGGAGGCTTTTGATAGCTTTCATCGAGGTACTCGTGCATCTCAGGCATCCGTTCAACATTCTTCCCAGGTTCAAGCTCCCATTGTTACTTCTTCATCTATTCATGATCAACCTTTGCCGGTTGCTTTGCATGCCTTGGCTATGGAAGATGCTCTATATACAGTTCCAGTGGTGTTACCCTTGGCACCATCAGCTGCAGTTATAGTTCCTACTACTCTCCACGATGTTGCTTCTGCCGCTCATTCTTCTGAGGTTGTTATTGCTGATGGTCCTAATCTTCAGTGCGCTAAAGAATCATGGCAACAGGTCAGTTGGAAGAAGGCAGCGAGGAAGAAGTCTATTATGTCATCTCACGAGGCTATCCTGCCTCGTACTATTCAGTGGCATGATAATTTGATATCTGTTAATGATCATCTCGATGACGCAGAACCTGATGATTGTGATGAGGCTATTAAACGCCTCAAGGTGGCACAAGGAATATGATTATATTCTGTATATGGGTGGTTTTGCTTAGTGGACTATTTCGTCCTCTAGATTTTGAGTCCCATGTCACAGATCCCTTGTATGTATCTTGATTTTCCTTGATAATAAATTGTCGTCCTTCAAAAAAAAAAAAAAAAAAAAAAGACTCTAGTACAAATAATTTTACTGTATAGTGTACACATCCGGGGAGCCTGGATTTCTACTCGATTATGGAAACAACTGGAAGCAGTTTAGAAAATGTTTTTGAAGGTGGAACTTGACATTCGATCCCAAATCTCGTATGCCATAATGTTGGCGAAGTGGACATGTTCCACTTGAACTTCGAAAGCTTGTATCAGGCAATTAATTTCTATAACTGAGTTTAAAAACAAAAATTACGCCGCTTGTCTCACTGTGCCATGATAGAGTCGGATCAAGGGTGGAAGAGAAACGTGATGCAATGTGCTGATAGACAGAGTTTGAACAGCTTGAATTGGCCAACAGATAAGCGAGAAGCGAGGGTTTTGATTGAAAAGCTAGCAGTAGACTATCTATGGGCTGAACTTGGAAAAAGGATGTCTCAATATCAGGCCAGCGTTAACCACTTGGAGATTTATGAGTGCCAAAGCTATCTAAAGACATGTGTACCAAAAGGCTATAGATAGATGATAGCGAGATATAGAGTACGCTCACATAAGTTGGAAGTAGAGACATGAAGATGGACAAAGACTCCGTTGGAAGCCAGGATATGTAAGGTATGCAATTCAGGGAATATCAAAGACGAACATCATGTATTCTTCCAATGTTCAGAATATGTACATATCAGGAAAAGTTTTGGCATCCAAGTGACAGACTTTCATTCATTATTATCTATGTCACCGGTGCTTTTAGGACCTTATATAAGAGCAGTGGATGCACACAATTCCTTATCACTCAAGCTGTAAACACCTTGTTCATGTGCTCCATGGTCTCTCGAGGCCCAAATGAGCAATAGACATAAATTAAATTAAAATTAAATACCCGAAGAAGGCATCTCTACTGACCCTGCAAAGATTCAGGCTGTAATTAAATGGCCACCACCGAAGAACATTCATGAGGTGAAAAGCTTCTTGGTCCTCGCAGGATACTACAGGAAATTTGTCAAGAACTTTTCCAAAATAGCAGCCCCATTGACGGACCTCAACAAAGTAAAAAAGGTAAAAGACTAGGTAGATCATTGGCACAAGACCATCCTAGACACAGGGGCAGATATAGAAATTCTGACCTGAGTAACCCGATGGACCCAATTCCTTTTTTCTTTCAACTCCTTTGCCTCATTTGGCTTGAGAATAGACCTGACAGCCTACAAAAATGCACAAGACCAATTGCCCTGAACACTATCTTTATTATTGTTGACCTTAGTGTATTCAAAGTAGGAGTCTGCTATGTCAATATACGTTCTTCGTTGAGATCAAGGAAACAACTAACCAGCTCCTCGAAACATGAATACTTCGCTTCCAGAATGTTGTTTGTATAACCAAGAATCTCTTGACGCATAAGAGTAAGAGTCCTGACATCTAAAGCCCTCTGCTTGCAGTCATACCTCCAAATATATCTAGATTGCACCTTGTTGGGTTTGTCGTGCAACTCTCCATGGTCATCCATTAGTTTTTTTGCAGTCCACTTCGATATAACTTGCATAAATTTGCCCCAAACATCCTCCTGCATGAATATAAATTTATCCTTAAGTTCCTTCAACTTCAAGGTGGTTGTGGCTACTTCAACAAAGTCCTGGAAGCAAAATAACTCGTGAGAATCGTAGCCGCGATCTTGACAAGTAGAAAATGGCACACTTACTTTCCATGCAGAAGAAGCAGCAGTTCATGTTCGACCCTGAGGCAAACAACCACAAGCTTTGTGCTAGTTTCGATGCGGCTGAAGCTTTTTGATGACCGGCTCCTTGTAAACTGCATTAGCAATTATATCATTGCACTGTATTGGCAGTTGTATGTACTCTTTGTCGATGAGGTATCCATTGAGAACACGTGTCCTTCTTCTTGCATAGACCTTTACAAACGCAAGGCATTCTTCAAAGTTCTTCTTAAAATTAGCATATATCTCTGTGATGTTTCTTGTGAATCTGTCTAAGCAGTGGGTTAATACGAACAATCTCGAACCTTCGTAAATATAGATTTATCGAGAATTTGGGTTTGCATCACGAAGTAGCATGTTTGTGTGCCTAATAAGCATGTTTACTGGTGAAAAATGTGACAGCGATTGTAAGGATCTCCATTGTCTGATTTCGATCTGTAATGAGTCTCAATCAACCAACTTATGCTTATATGATGAAGAACAATTTTTGACGTTTTAGAATCATGTGGGTGACTTAATAATAGCCTGATGTGCAATAGTATCGTTGCAATGCAAAGCAACAGTAAAGCATCAACTTCATTGCTACAGAAGGTGATACTACAGCAAGAAGCAACTTCATTCACCGACTAGTGCAGGGAAGCATGGCCGCGATCCTGCACATCACTGGCCAGGCAAGTCTATGGTGCAATCTCTTCGTAGTGGAGATTAAACACATTTACCCTTTACTCGAGAACATCGCGGCCGCGATTTCTCATATCACTTTTTGTTGTTTCACATTATAGAATGGTCGAATCAAGGTTCTTATTCTCAAGGGGTAGAAAGGTTGCCAAGGGCAAGATCCATGATTTTGATAAGCATCACAACCTGCCTTTGCCGGAGGGGTGTGAAGTTGTGTCCTTGGATCTTATTTTGGCGGTAGTCTTTCGCTGCCATATGCTGAGCCAGAAATAGAGACGCTTTCGAAAGCCATAGGTCGTTTATTTTATGGCCAAGCAAGGACATTTCTGGCATCACCTCAGAAGCAATGGAATTTTCTACCCCTCCTGCACAGATAAGGCCCATAATGTGGCAGGACACTGCCCGAAGTGCCCGAGCCCAATGTGTCAAGTGCTCATGGAGGCATATCAAGGGATGAGCTTGTGAACTGACCTTGCATATTATTGCATGATTGTTGTAAAATGTCATGGGGGTTATTATCTTCACCAATCCAAACATGCCATTTCTGAGATGTTATTGGGAGATGACTGTTTAGCTGCGACCATAATGATGCTATGCCCCATGCTAGAGAGGCCATCTATGAGATGTCAAGCTTGCACTGAAATGTTGCAGTTGCATGACCTTGTCAGATAACAGAACGCGCTGGTGGTAGTTGACAATGTGCCGACGTCGAAGCTTGTAAGAGTTGTGAAAGAGAAAGACGTAGAGGTGGAAGTGTATGCCATGCAGTTGGAAGTTGTTAATGCCAAAAAAGTCCTTACAGAATGATCAATCAATCACCTAAAATGGCACCCGTCCCCAATATAGTAGGGAGGAAGACTACGATAGTTGCTATTCAGGACTATAGATCCTCGCTCTATTGCATGAGAAGATGTTGCGCGAGCTCGTCTATGAGTGAGATCACTAATATGAGGTGTTTCTATTGAAACATGAAGGCAGCAGAGAGGATCAGATTTGCTTATAACATGCTAGATGTTTTCTCAGGGAATCGTCAAGTGAGAAATCTCATGCTGAACAATAAGCAAATGTGCTTAAAACCATGACATAAACCGCATGGTTTTCCAATGTCTACATTCTATAAGTGGCGCAAGCTTTTTCTAGCTGGCCACAAAATAGTTGAACATGGTAATACTTGGTCAAAGAAACCAAGATCTCACTACAAGAAAAAAGGAGTATTAGAGTCAGTTATAGCATCCGAAGGATATTTTTGGTGTTTTTTGAGGTGAAAATAGTGTTCTGTAGTTAATAGCAACACTTATGTTCAGATATTTCCCCACTGTTAATTCTGACATTATGTCTGATTCTATGGATGATGCTATATCATTCTAACCAATCTAATGCTATAACTGACGTTACAACTGACGCATGAGCTGATGCACTATGAGTCATAGGTGTTAGCGTTAGGTTCAATCACACATGTACTCTGACTCTAATTGTGACACTATGTCTGACTCTAGAGATGACTCTATATCATTTTAACAAATCTAACGCTATAACTGACGTTATAGCTGACGCATGAGCTGATGTATTATGAGTCAAAGGTGCTAGCATTAGGTTCAAGTATGCATGTCAACTGACTCTAGCCTTGAGGTTATTATTGATGCTATGTATGACTTTATATTGACCTCTAATTATGACTCTATGTCTGATACTACAGTTAGTTCTAGTTCCGACTCTACCAATGACTCTATGTTTGATGCTATTATTGACTATATATCTAACCCTATGTCTGATGCAACCGTTGATTCTAGTCCTGACCTTACCATTGATGCTACGTATGACTTTATATTGGCCTCTAATTCTGACTCTATGTCTGACACTATCGTCGGATTTAATTCTGACTCTATGGTTGATGCTATTATTGACTCTATATGTAACTCTATGTCTGATGCTACCGTTGACTCTATAGTAGTATGAACTCTACTACTCATGCTAACATGTGATTTAACTCTTGTTTGTACGTGATCTCTAGAGTTGATGCTATCATTGACTCTACGTCCAACTCTATACCATCAATTCATATGGTATGCACTCTAACTAGTCATACACTTTGTATTCTTTTTAAGCATTTTAAATAATCCCATATGCAAAGATACCAAAAGAAACACTTGCCATCTGTTCGAAGAACCATTTGCCGCTAGACTCGTAATATAATTACTCTATCTAGTTTTTATCTTTCTCAAAGTCTTCATTTCATATCATCCCATGTGGCTAGAACAAGATTGGCAAGGCTACGAATATACCATAAAGTGTGCATTATCGTATTTGTCTCATATGATTCAAAAGTTCATAAATGCATAATACTAGCAATTGTATCAAGAGTATCTCAACACAATATTTTTCAACGATAGTAAGATATACTTAAAAAAATTGAGCTAGTCATTGATAATGTCATATAGCAAATCATGTTCAACCTCTTCTCTTTCATCATTATCCGCCGCGATACATGTCTCTCTGTCTGATTTTTTCTGTCATTCTCCTCATCAAAATAGTCATCAAGCATATGATGTTCTGGGCTATGCATTGGAGACCTCAACTGAAGGTCTTGGTGGTCCTCCAATCGTGAATCATGCTCGTAATGAATGGTTTCTTCGACTGGGTCAATCAACTCCAATTCAAGAGGAAGCGGGCTATCAGATGATGATCCTTGAGTGTCACAATTAGAATCATTGGGACAGGCATGACAATAACTCTTCGAGAAGTTGGTTGTGAATTAACCACTATATGCCATTTCTTATCCCTAGGATCATGGAAGAAAACATGCTTCACCTGACTAGGAAATATAAAAGGCTTGTCCAGATCCCTTAAAGCATGTGAAGTGTCTACCTCATAGAATCCAGAAGGGTGTGCTTGAATGGTTTCATTTCTTCATTGGATTTGTGTTTTGAGCCATTTGGCTTTAGTACATTCACATGGAATGAACGGGAGTTCAAATCCATGACTTTGGTGATGACTTCAATATAATCCACATTGCCATCAATAGGATTTATGTCCCTCACACTGCATTGACTCCTTTGAAGAAAAGAAGTGATCATTCTAGAGTCAAAAGTGACACGACCTTTGTCAACTTCCTCAATACGAAAGTATTTATCTGCAAGTGAGAAGAAGAAACGTTATAGTTTCAAATTAAAATACATATTGGAAAACATTGCTCGTAGTTTCCAATAACATATATATTGGATTGATATTTCTAAATTATAAATAAGAATGAAAGATCTATGAGACGAGTGTTACCTTCCTCTCACAACCTAAAGCAATGTTGAAGTTATAAGTGGATATCTTCTTGCCTTTTTTCTTTGCTTTGTCCATCTCCTGGACCATCGACGGAAGATAAATCCTCTAGATGATCTGGACATCCAAATCTTCCTCTTTGAGACACTCTATTTTCCCATGCATATGCTTCTCTAGCCTTTTTCATTTCATCACAAGCCTTCTCATATAATTCATGCCATCGTCCAAGGCTTTTGTATTGTTGATGACAAACTTATTGATGGCAAAAAATTCTTCATCACTTAGCTTTCGTCATTCCTTACCCAATCCTTGTAACACTTCGCCTTCTAGCTCTTCTTCAACATGTTTTTCCATATTCTAGGTGCATTAGGATGTAATGAGATCGTAACTTCAGTAAGAAAAAATAATGTCTCTTGTATCAGATGTCATTCAGCAATACAAACTTCGGGCTTTGCCATTCGCCGCACAAATCCTTTCAAGACTTTCATGTATCTCTCCAGAAAGAAATCCACCTAGATGGAGCTGGGCCAACAAGCATAATCTCTCGTGGCAAATGTAATAGTAGATGCATCTAGCACATAAACACCAATCATCATATTTCAATATCATAATCTATAAGTGTCTTGTACTTACTTGTAGGTCAAAGAAGCTGGTGGGGAGAATCGTCTCAAGCATACACAAAGTCTCTACTCATACTCTAGCTGGTAATGCCATATTGTTTAGTATACAGACAATAATGCTGAGACGATGCCTCATAGATCCAAAATAATCAGTGATGGCGTAAAACAGAATGTGAACATTCATTAGGAGGTTGATGCTATTGTTATGAAAATGACTGATAAGCACATCTTCATTCTTAAGGCGGTGAGGAGCACCATTTAGAGGTCACAATAGTGAACAAGATCACATTTTCTAAATGTAATAATTGAATTTTTATAAAGGAGAAAATGGCCAAGACAAGAGATCCAAGGGAGAGAAGAGAATTGCAGATGGAAAGAAGGTACACATGACTGCACAAATATCTTGTAGGAACCCTTACTGGTCTTGGAGAACTTTATCGCACCGTGCCCCCGAGCATGCCCTAATAATCATGTCCTGACTTGTGAAGCACGCTCGGGGGCCGAGACTTGTGATGCACGCTTAAAAACTAGTGTGACCGATGCACTGATGCAAGGCCAAGGAATAGGGGCATTGGGCCATTTCTCAATCGACTTCTGGAAGGATGACTCTAATTTCCATGTCGACTCCTTGAATCACATATTGAAAACTCTTGAGGATGCCACTGGGGATGACTGGAACCATTTAAGGGAAGCAGATCACCCCGATTGCATTGGGAAGTCACACTTCTCAATTTGGATGCACTAAGGACTAAAAGGATCAGCAGCACCAACAATGATTTTGTGGCAACAACTAGAGAGCCACCTCTCGGCATAAGCAGCTACCTAGGAGGCTACAATTGCAATTGCACAATTGCTCGAGCCAGAACAAGAATAGATATCTCTTCTTCTACCTTTCATATCTTGTTGGCTAGGTATTTTTGATCAAGTACAACTAGGTTTCATGATCAGCCACACTCACGATGATATTGATGCACTCTTTGATAATTACTTCACTCTTCTATGCAGGTCGGATGTGCTAACTATTCCCGATCTAATGCAACTCTTTCAAGAATGTAATAACAAGACACTAACACCATACCGTGTTATCGATGTTCCTGACTGGACATCCTTTGTAAAAGGCTACATCCCGGACAAGAAAGATCGCTTGGTTGGTCACTTAGAACCTTATTGTTCAAATTTTGCGTGGAAGATGGATGGCTACTAATGTATTACAAGATGAGGCCAGGTTATCGAGAATGGTTGCCTGACAAGGGTATACGAATGTGGAAAGAAGATAAGAATGGTTCTTCAATAATATGGGTAGAGCACCAAAGGCTGTGATGCTATATGGAAGCCTAAAGAACATAAATGCTTTGACATCCTCAATTGCAAAGTATATGATGCATTGGGCAAATATCTCCCAGGCCAGTATGAATTCTTTATCTACTAGTTACATGAACGAGGTTATAGACTATTGGTCCAATCTAATGCATGTGCTTGGAGATATGTACCCTCAAACAATGCAGAGATAAGAGGTTTCTGTCCTCAGACGAGGCAAGTTTTGCTGGTTGAGTCTGATTCCGTATTTCTTAATGACTACCGCTACTATACCACCTTATGTTAGACCAACAAAGGATAAACCGCGCAGTCCAATTGAAATATTCGACCCACACAAGTATAATTTCATTATATATGGACTTCTTGTAAGTTCATATATATATCTCAAATGCTCGTAGGTGTGTAGAATAGAGGGTATATAGTACAACATAAGTGGATATAATAACATAAGTTGTGAGACTTGTACCAAAAATTAATTCGTTAGATATCGTTTACAAATATGGAGGATACAACATTATGACTAAATGTATAGTAATACAACCTGAAATTAGGCAGGTGGCAATTTTGACTTAATTCTATGTCAAAATAGTCAAATAGAAAACAAATAATTCTCAAGGCCAGGTTGCTCTTTGTCTGGTAGGGCTCTTTTAGGTTCTTCAAACTTTGCTTGAGCTTGTTGTGCAGCATCTTTCATACTTTCCATCCTCTCCATGAATTCTTGGGAGCCTAGTGATTTATTTCCCTCCTCTTCTACCTCATGTGGAGGCGACTTCTCGATCTGTCAAGACTCTCAAGGCTCTCATAGCCATTGATTCTACACAACAATAAAAGTTTGGTCAAAATAAAAGGTTCTGCCAAACAAAAAAGAACGGCCATTTAAATATCTAATACTAAGATAAATTTGCCATGGGGGTGTTGCCTTAGATGGCAAAAAGTTTTTCCCCCAGGGCCAAACTGTGTGGGCACACAATTTGCGCAGGAGGTGTTGTCTTGCATGGCAAAACATTTTCCTCCAAGGGCCAAACTGGCGGGCACCCAATTTTGCCCCTGGGGTTATTGCCTTGCATGGGAAAAAGTTTTTCCCCAAGGGCTAAACCGGCAGGTGCCCAATTTGCGGGGTGTTGGCCCAACCGGCGAAGCCTTAATTTGCCATGGGGCGTGTTGCCTTGTATGATAACAAGTTTTCCTCCAAGGGCCAAACTGGGCAGGCGCCGAAGTTTCCCAAGGAGGAGTTGTCTTACGTGGCAAAAAGTTTCCCCCCAAGGCCCAAACTGGACGGGCACCCAATTTGCCGTGCGGGGTGTTGCCTTGCATAGCAAAATGTTTTCTCCCAAGGGCTAAGCTGGGCGGGAACCCAATTTGCCATGGGAGTGTCGTCTTGCATGGCGAAAACTTTTCCTCCAAGGGTCAAACTGGGTAAAGCCATTGATCAAACATACTTATACAAATGGGGCTCCAAATTGAGTGCCTGCCCAATTTGAGGGGCCCCGTAGTAGTAATGTATAGGGTTTTCGGCATAACTCTTGTATTCGGACTCCGTTTTTTGCACTTTTTAGCTCGTTAGAAATTTGTCCAGAGAACCTTTCAAGCATACTATTTACACAAATGGGGCTCCAAATTGGGTGTCTGCCCAATTTGAGGGACGACATGGTGACAATGTATAGGATTTTTGGCATAGCTCTTGTATTTGGACTCCATTTTTGGTGCTTTTTAGCTCGTTGGAAAGCTTGTCCAGAGAACCTTTCAAGCATACCATTTACACAAATAGGGCTCCAAATTGGCCACCCACCCAATTTGAGGGGCTCCATGGTGGCAATATATAGGGTTTTTGGCATAAATTTTGTATTCGGACTCCATTTTTTGCGCTTTTTAGCTCGTTGGAAAGCTTGTCCATCAAGTTTTTCAAGCACACTATTTACACAAATGGGGCTCCAAATTGGGCGCCCGACCTGTTTGCGAGGCTCCTTGGTGGCAATTCTAGGGTTTTTGGCCTAACTGTATTCGGACTCGGCTTTTTGGTAGCTAGTTGGAAAGCTTGTCCAGATGGCTTTTCAAGAATATTTACATAAATTGGGTCCCTAAATAATGTTCAGCCTAGAGATAGGCCCATCGGCACCTACAGAAATACTGGAATCTTAGTAATTCTAGAATGGGACTCGCATGAAACCAACAAACCGCGACTTAGACTTGCTTCTCATTCATCTCAGCAGATTTTCTACAATGGTGGATAGTGGGTAGCCGCACACATGCGAACTACCCATAAAAAATAAAGGGAAAATCCAATTATATCATTTGGACCCCAACAAATTACAATGTTAATAGAGACTGGGCTAGTGTACCTGCTGAAAGCTTATCACCGGGATTAAAAAACCCCGCCCTTTCGGGTTTTCGAGGAAAAACCCTAGTGATAAGCCTTTGGCAAGGGGCTTGGACAAACGTAAGGCATAAAAATCGCTCCCAAAATCCACGAATGAAAAGTCGAAACAGATCTGGCCGCTAACGTACGCACATCACCAACAAAACAACAAGACAAAACAAACCTCCGAGAGAGGAGGGGGTTGATTGTGGCGTGCCGCGATAAAAATACAATAACAAAGAAGGGGGGAGGGTGGGTTCAAAGAGAATAAGGTATGCTGAGAGAGAAGAGGCGCCGAGATGAGAAGCGTAAACGCCTAAAATAGCGAAACCCCAACGGAAGCGGGCATCGCGCCGCATGCATGCAAAACATGCATGCTCGTCCCATTCTAGAATGGCGATCCGATGTCTCCGGATCGATGGGATTCTAGAATGGGACTCGCGATGAAACCAACAAACCGCCCGAATACCAAAGGACTTCCTTAACAACTAGGATCGAGGGCGAAGGTCACGGGATGAAGGCTAAAGGTCGAGAAAGGACAAAGATGAAAAAGCGCCAAATTGGCCAAACCAAAGGAAGAAGCCCCTCCCCGCACGGAAACAATTCAAAGAGAATAAGGTACTGCTGAGAGAGAAGAGGAAGCGCCGATGAGAAGTCGAAGCAGAAACGCGCCTAAAATAGCGAAACCCCAACCAGAATGGGCATGCGCCGCCCGCATGCATGCAAAACATGCATGCTCGTCCCATTCTAGAATGGCGATCCGATGTCTCGGATCGATGGGATTCTACCTATAGAGCAAGCTAATCCTAAGGATGTGCCCTTCTAAAGCATACTAGCATAGCAAAAAAAAGATAGATGAAAAGGTGAAAACAAGAATAAAACATACGGAATGTAGATTAAGCTAACAGGAAGAAGGCGTCCATACTCTAAGAGCAAGAAGAACATAGATCTATGACAGATGAAGTGAGCAAACTTGAAAATAAGCATCTGTGACTATTCTCCCTCGATATCAATTTAGATGAAGATAGCAACCTATAAGTTATGGCGCCACTGATGCAAATATGATGTTATTAAGGTCAATGTGCCAAGAGCTAGGCGTGGTGCTCTTGTGAGAGAGAAGGAAGAAATATGGCCATCACGTTCGAGAAAAAACCCGTGGTGTGACCTTGGGGGAAGCTTGTCCCTGTGAGGAACCAAGTATGACTTGACTCCTTCAAATAAGAAGAAGCTTACCAACATAATGTTGTTGAAGCATATTCAACATGCTCAAGCTCCTTCCAATAAGAAGAAGCTATCAAATGCTGTCAAGATTCTTGTGCTTGTTGCTGAAGCATATGTAGCACTCATTAGGATGTTTGTTAGTCTATGAAAACTGTCATTGAAGAAAGATCTCCAAAAAAAGTCCACAAATTAAAGTATTGCCCAAAGATAATGAAATTGTGCTTATACTATGATGTTAAAAAGGTATGCTCTTGCTCATCAGACTAGCGGATATCTGTCCTGCATGGATGGCCTATGCTGAAGAGGACTCTATACAAGACTCTACTCTTTGCCATTATGAAGAGGTGTTTGTATCTTGATGGGAGCCCCAGCGCTCAACAACATATGGATTGCCTAAATGATTGTTGGTCTAAATGATTGATGGGTAGTCAGATATGGAGGAGGTGCAATCCCCTTTGCCAACAGACCCCATAGGCGAGTCCAAAAGTTCTCTCTCAGAATGCCTTCCACACACTCATACGAATTTTTCCCAACTTCTAACCCAAATTTTTTGAATTGTGAGAATAAAATGATAAAAGGAAGTTTGCAATTTGGAACAAAAATGCCTCACAAAGGCTAGATTTTTCTGGAGACTCGACATGCGATTCATCCTTTAACCAATATAACTCACTTCAATTTCCTGCTAGATAAATCTGATAAAATTAAGGGTAGTCGATTTTTTGTACAATTGAGTGGAAATTAGATGTTCTTCATAAACAACAAAAAATATAGCTTGAGATTTAGTTTTGCAATTCTCATTCTGCTTCTCTCGTGCAATGGGTGTGTCCTTCCTCGACTGCTTGTAGCAAAATCCATTATGTTTTTCCATACAATGCCAAGCAATTCATGCTCCCTCCCAAAAAAAAAAAGAAAAAAAATTGTTTTTATAAAATGCCTACCATCTGACGGCAACTGGTAGCAAAAAACGAGGCACATTATATTTATGAGTGCCCTCAAACAAATTTTCTCGAGTAAAGGATTGTCTTAGGCCCGTAAACAGCAGTTAGACATCATTCTGCCTTGGCCCAATGATATGCCGCCACATGGCACATTTTCTTTTCCAGGAAGTACACATACTAATATTCTAACTTTTATATAATATTTTCTGTCTTGACCCTTGGATCAATGACACTTGGTGCAGAATTGACGTTTAACAGTCATTCACGTTATAGGGAAGTCGATTTAGGAGTTTCCTGGCATTCCAACTTGCCTTTGTGCATTGCGCATTGACAAGTTTCCACGCCATGAAAGTCTCATAAATGGACTTTCCTATATACATACAACTCCTCCCTCAAATCTAAGGTTTACTCACATAGTCATGTGCTCATCCTTGGGCTTTTCCTTGAACGTCCATGTCCTCTTCAAGTTCCCTTCGCCCAACCACAAAACTTAGGAAAAATCTCAATGCTTTGACCAATGCGATAACATTTTTTTCGCCGGAATTATGCTACGCCACCAAAATATTATCAACAGACACATCGCAAAGCACTCATGTGGAGAGGCTAAAGGAAATTGCCAAGCTCGTAAAAGTAAGTTAAATCCCATTCAACCCCATCCACCAATCTTCATGCCACGTGGTATAGATTCTTTCCTAGGAATGTTGTTGCTAACTTTGTTGCTAATTTCTTTTTCTAACATTCCTAACATTTAATTAGCATTCCATTTACATTCCACTTTTAATTAACATTCCATTTTACATTCCACATTCAGCTTACATTCCACTTAGCGTTCGATTTAAATCAAATTTACATCAGTTCTATACTTACAGAAACATGCCGATCATGCCCTATGGAAATTCAAATGTCAGAAACATAAAACAAGTATAATTCTATGGACATAAAGGAACATCTACAAAGGCCTTGTAATTTGTTAATATGAACCAAATCACGATGTATGTGCGGCTTATTCTTTTACAAAAAGAACTATATCATGCTTCTAAAGCATATCAACTTCTCCCCTTTTTTTTGGCAGATGGCATAATTTATTTGACAAAGTGATTAGCCCATAAGCTCCAATGGCATACTCTCTTCAAGGCTTCCCATAGCAGAAATAGGAAGGCCGTATCCTTCCATCAATCAATCAATCTGCCATTCCAAACATTTTTTTCATATTCAAATGTGCTAAATCTAAATATGGGATAATGTAACAGCATCATAAAACTGTACATGCAAAAGAAAGATCAGTTCATATTAATCGAATTTGTCTTCCTTCACGAAATTTCTTATCCATTACATTTGCAAATGCTTTTTAGAATTTTTTGGATAGGAAAAAAAGGTTTTAATCAAAAATAAGATTTTTATGAGAGATTCTTTTTTACCAAACCATTGTATGTAATATCTAAGTCACTAAAAATAGATAAGAAAAAAGAAGCGACAAGAGAATATCAAAATTATTTTTGTGCTACTAACTCGAGCTACAGAGGTCAGATTCAGATGATCTTAGGCTTATTAAAAAGCTTGTGTAGAGAGCTTTTCATTGGCATATAATTTGACCCATATCTATCAAGATCGATACATGCTTTTTGTACTTTTCATTCCCGATGTCTTTTTGCAAAGTGCAGATTTGATGATAATATGTGTTTTATCATAACTTTTGAATTCGGACTCCGTTTTGTGTGTTTTTTATTGTATTGGAAAGCTCTCTCTGGGATCTTTCTGATGACGTATGATATGCTCATTTTTGGTTAAGTTTTCTGCGTCAGAATAGTTTTTAGGCGGATTTGGTAAGGTTTCACACCTGATTAAAACATTATTTGCACAACAAATCATACTCCCTGTCCAGCTGATCATTCTGGTCATGCCTTTTGTCATGTATCATTGTAGCTGGAAAAACATTTAAAACTTTTTGTTTTGGTATGTTATGGGATTTGTGCTATATTTGATAGTTTATATGTTATTCATGAACTTGCCAATATTTTTTGAATTTTTGTTTCTTTTTCAAACAAAAAAAAAAACATTTCCCATAACACACCAAAACATACATTTCCATAACACACCCATACATAATTTCACATGTTAATTATTTATCTTCAATTATGTGAAGATTGATGACCACCTTTATATTTCTCAATGTAGAAAGATGCATGTTTTAGTGTATCAAAGCTTCTCATATTACTAGGAGGGGTGATGGCAGTATTTTCATTTATCGTCTATTTTCCATTATCGTTCATTTTTGGCCATTGATTTACATAATATTCTCATGGATATTCATTCTCTGCATTTCAGACCATCCAGCAAGTCCGTGATCCCCATTTCCACCTCAGCATAAGATTTTGCAACCTTTGCAATAAGTCAAAATACAAGTCAACATACAATGTTCTTGTGCATAGATTTAAGCCAGCTGTGAGTTTTCTTTGCCCTTGCTGTTGCTCTCATCGAGAGTCCATTGAACATTGTCTCGTCTTGTGCCCACATTTGCAAGTTGCATGGGATTGGGTTAGAGCATTGTTCTGGATCAGGATGTGTAGCCAGAAGATGCTTTTTCACGTGTTTTCGATCCTTTCATTATTTTTCTTTCCTTATCGGTTTTTTTGGTAAGGTTGATTGTCGGCCGTCGATTCCCAGTATATTCGCAGGATTGTTTCAGATCCACGGATATGAACACTCTGCCAAAAGAAACGCATGACAAATCCTATGGTCTAAATAAAAAGACACCCCTGCCAGAATAAACCATAGTTTGCTCAAACCATAGTTCCATTGCTCTCCCAAGAAGCTTAGGCCTATGAGCGACCGGACTTACAAATCCACGTTCCACGCTTCTCAATGCACAAACAATCTTGAATTCTTCCCCCAGAGCACAACCGGCGGGGCTCAATCCACGCTACTCGGTACGCAATCCGCACACACGCAATCCATCCGCCTGACCCGAATCACCGCAAGCCCGGCTGAATCATCACGGACCAGCGGCTTGCACTCTCCGCGCGACTACGCCCAAGAATTTTGAACTACCTGCGGTGCTCCTTGTGAAGATTTCGAACTACCTCTGTGCTTTGACAGAAGATTTGGAACCGCCGCAATCAATCGTCTTCCCGGTCTAAGCTAGCTTGAGAACCTGCCGGGCCATCTTGGGAGAAGCCAAATCAAACCTTCTTATTCCGAGAGAGAAGTAATGGTGGGCTTAAATATCGGGATTAAAGCCCACATCGAGCCCTCCGATTTCTCACGGAATTTCTTCTACCGCGGTAAAATTTTTCTTGTACTTTCGCCCGGATCGTTGGCACCCCCGCCAAACAAAGAAAGGCCATGCGGCTTTATCCTTCCATTCTCGGACCATGCACACAAACCACAAAAAAATTGCATGCCATAGCCTATTTTGGATATACGGCAATAAGCAGCTCAAACCATTCTAAAAATACCCTCAAAATACGATTTGCAATACAATACAACCGCCAAATCTAGGCCCAACCATGCCAGAGATACCCTCCCCAAATACCAAACGAAATAATAGAACATACTCGGCTTCATGGTCCTCTCCTAAGAAGCAGGCTTTCCATCTATGTAAGGCATGGTTAGTTTGGTTGATTTGGAAACAGCATCGTTTATGGATTTTTCAAGGGATTCGGCAACCTTCAGCCTCTCTAGTTCCACGACTTACACATAAGCTATTCCAGAGTTTTCATATGTTTACTGGTCCAGAGGAGACAAAGTTTTGTATCTGGCGAGATATTTTGCACATTGTAAATGCGAATGGGAAGTTTGTACAGTGATTACTAGAGGTGATTGGAAGTTTACGCACTAGTTTTTTAGTATGGAGTGCTGAGGTGTCTTTGTCCCTTCGGGGCATTCTTTTTCCTCACTACTCGCCTTGTATCATTGCCATTCTTTTAATATAAGTGTCTCAGTCCTTCAAAAAAAAATACAAGTCAACATGAAAACATGTCACAGAACAGCTCGTGATGGGATTTGAACCCCAGTTGCCAGAGAATTGAGCACAAAATTAAATGAACTCACATAAAACAACAACCTTTATAAGATGCAGAACCACAACATTTCTAAACATGCAAGAAACCCCTTAAGCTTCAAATGGAATCTTTAGCAGAAGTACTTTCAGCAAAATCATGGTGGCAGCAGTATCTACATATGATCTTATCTTATTGTGCATGCAAACCTGCTGAACGATAAGCAAAACAGGCGATAAGGGTATAATAGCACAATATAAGTATACCACAATTTAAAACTGCAGAAGAAATACAGACATACTTAGACATGATGAAGATAACAACAGATCTACAAACATAAGTGCTTATGGATATGACCATGTTCTATATCCACCAACATCTAATCGATGAACTAAACTGTTTCAAACTTAATGAACCTGAAGGTATTTGTCTACTCTGATATACTAATATAATGTTCACAGATCTGCAGACCTAAATTCTTAAACAATAGCCATCTCCATTGTAGACAAATCCACTTTGATACTACTAAACTATTGCCTCAAAACTGATAATCCATGAAATTTAAGGCAAGAATGAAATTTTACCTTAGGACCAAGGGGACGATTGTACCTGCAAAACTACCCAAGCAAACAACTTAAACATTTTAAATCTCACATCATGGCCACAGATTCCTTACCCATTTTCCCGGATTTTCGCGTCCTGCCAATTCACAGGAGACATTACTCCTGTCCACATGCTGCTTTTGGTTGTGCTGCTACTTCCTTTGGCAGGAAACATGTATGAATATGATTGTGCGCCCATCATCACTAGGAGCATAATTGCAAAGGAATACCTTGAAGACCTCAATGCCATACTCACAGCTTTGAAAATTCAGCGTGCCTATGTGTAAGTGAAAAAGTCTGATATAAAGAGAAGTTCATTGTGTAAGGAATAGGCCAAGGACCCCAAATGAGTAGACTCTGGTGCTTTCTAAATCTGTCTACCAAAGGAATAAGAAACTTCAATTTCACGTGACTGCAAACACTTGAAATTACAGACCAAAACTCACCGCCTTCTGGAAGCCTCGAATTTGCTGCAATAATTGCAGCCCATGCACAAGGGCATCGCTCTCCAACTGTTCTAAATCCCTGATTTGCCTCACAACCCAACCCACTAACCACATAGAACTTGCTGCCTTCTGCACGCTGCAAGTCTCCTGGAAGAATTGGAGCCCATGGGAAAAGTGGAAGTGGAAAAGTCTGATATAGAGGAAAGTTTATTGTGTAAGGAACTGGCCAACGACCCCAAATAAAGCACGTTTAGCAATCAAAACATCATGAAGACAAGCCGTGTCTATGAAACAGGCAGTGTCGCAAATCCTATCCTCTCCTTCTACAAATCCTATCCTATCCTATCCTATCCTCTCCTCTCTGCAAATCCGGCGACCTCTCTGCTCCACCGTATTGAGTGCCTCAGCTTGCCTCCTCCTGTCCGCCAGATGCCTCCAAACCCTAAAATCTAAGTATAGAAAGTGCACAAGATAAGAAGATAAGGACAAAAACCTTCGATGCTATGAAGCCCTATTTCCACGTCATCATTCTACTCCAATGCATAGGAATACCTATGCTACACCTTATAAAATCATATGGTACACTTGTCCCTTTTCACAATTTCGGAGCTTTAATACAACAACTAAGAAGAAAAGACGGCTTACAAACATACTTTTATGCAAGAAGACACCAATACTCCCAAAGCTCGCAAAAGATGTCAGGAAACACAAAATGTTGCACTGGCCGAAAATATTACTCCCAAAACTTGCTAGAAACTTCGCCAAAGAAATTGGTGATGTCAAAATGCCTCGCGTCTTTGGGCGTCAACATTCTTGGCGTCAACATTTTTCCACGCATGGAATGTGAAAAAAAAAAACATTCCTGTATACATAAGGAAGGAAGGAAGGAAGGTATTTTTATCGTCCACGGAGACCAATCGGTCTATGGGACCCAATACAAAAAGCGACAAGGCGGATTACTACGGGATTAAAAACCCCCCTTAGAAGGTTTTGAGGAAAAACCGTGGCGACAATCGGCCGGGCCGACAAAGCTGTTCAATATACAAAATGCAAAAACACACAAATATATACACTCATGCACCGCACCGTAGTGCATGATCGGTGAGCGACAGGCGGGGGGGCAAAGGTGAGCTCGCAGATCCGGTACCTCACGAATGTACGACCCGAGCGCGTCTTGGACGGCGTGTTCATCGGCAAATGTAGGGGCAAGTGCAGGGCTGTACTAAAGGGAGCATATCTGGCCTAGATCTGACTGAATCTTGGGCAACTCTGGAAAGTGTGAGACTCATCCTCAATGGCACGGTTTGACAGCACTGACCGAGCACATCTGGCGAGGGCTCCCAATCCACTGCCAGATCTCGATCGCGAAGATGGTGGCGTCTGTGCCGAATGGAGCCAATGAGTGCTGCGCTTTTCGGGGGCAGGCGGGAGTGGAGGTAAGCTGGGGCCACTGGGCTAACCGCGGGGTTGATATGCTCCTTGTAATGGGCGTTTTGACCTGCTCACAAATGGCGGGGTCCCGAGCTTGCCAAGGAAGCAGCGTCGAGGTACCCCGCGGGCATCCGCGATCGACCTCTGTGTCCACACCTGCCCTTTTGTGCTCTGCACATTCCATCTGGCGAACCAGCACGATCTCTCTTACCCCTCAACGGGCCACGAGGCGCTGCGAGCCCATTGCCTGCGTGAGCAGTGGGGCCGAGCATCACCCATATTAACCACTTTACGAAAATAGGCGATGTGTCTATCAAGGGCGCATTCGAAGTGGCAGAATCCGGTTTCTGGCGAGAGTCGATGGGGGGCCTGAAGGTTTTCCCAAGTGCGTGCCAAAAATGCCTATACGCACCTGCCCAAGTCATTCCAGTGCGCCAAAAGATGGCGGGCCCCAAACCTCGACCCGTCTGAAGGGCGGGCTCGACCGGTGCGAAAGCAGATGTGGCCCGATGGCCCCAATCATAGAGCTCTGCTGCGCTTTCGGCCTTGCATCACCATCAGCCGGATGGGCGCCTCCTCAGGCGGGGAGGGAACTCCATCCCTAGGTACTTGTAGGGTGGTGACCTCCCACAGTATCCCGATATGTGAGTCACGAGGCGTGGGGTGGCGTGAAGAAGGATATGAGAACCACCACGGTCTTGGCGATTCATGCGGCGTAATGTAGCGACATAATGTGTCTAGGGCATCCGGATGAGGCTGCATAGCTTCGGGGGTGTGGGCGGAAGGTCAACATCATCCATAGATGAGCTAGCGGATGACCACAGTGCGTAAAGCCGTATGCCATCCCCTCATGCTCAAGAAGCCCGGGGCTCTGGCCCGATCAATGTAGATGCCAAAAAGTGTTGGTGAGAGGGGCAGCCCTCAGCGGACGATACTACCGGGTGAATGCTTGGCCCGTCGGTACGCATCACGCCAAAAACTCTCATACGGCTTGTATATGGCATTACGCCTGGCGGCGGCAGCCCGATTGGCCTTTGATCCTAGCCCATAAGCTTTCCGAGGGGACCGTATCAAAAGCCAGCCCGGAAGTCCACAAAGCAACAATACAAGTCTGCCCGATGGTTCGGCTGTCTTCAAATCGGTGCGCGATGTAAAGATATGGTCAATGGTTGGTGGCGGGGGTCTAAAAATACGCTTTGTGTGAGGGCTCGCACATCTGCTGCCTCCGCCCAGTGGGTCAGCTGGCGCTCGAGAATGCCGATAGCGGTTTGGCAAACAGGAACGACCATGATAAAAGTAGGAGTGGTGGCAGGACACGGTGTGGGTCGCCCGCCTTGTGAATGGGACAACCACGCTTGTGGTCCATTGTCGAGGGAAACCTTCTCCAATGCTCTATTGAGCGGTAGTGAGGATCGGCTTTTGGGTACGGCCTGCCCATTTGAGTAACTTTCGCACGCATACCATCGAGGGTCGTTGCCTTCCCATTAGCCCGACCGTTCTGGGCCCTCCACAACATCCTCCTCGCTTAAAGAACCAATGGGGGGCCATCATGTGGGGGTAGCGATGCTGGCGTCCACAGTGGGTCATAAAGGCTGCTTTGCAAATCTTACATTCTTGCCTTACTGATGTGATGTCTCAGCGTAAGGCTGGGCTGGCCTTGAAGCACTGCGCCAAGCGGTTGAGGATGAGTGTCAGCCCGAGCCGAACATCTCCCACGATGCTGGCAATGCAGCGCCCTTTGTCTCCTTCCCGGATGGCGTAATGCGTGTCGGTAACTGCAAAGCGAATTACTGGATCGAGGATGTGGCCGGGCTGGCGCTTGCGTTCTTTACACTCGCATCAAACCCGGAGTTTGGCGGAAATGTTCTTGCCCGGCTTACGGCGGAGTGGGGGAAGTGCCAAAGCACATCCATTTGCATCGTAATAGCGAAATCAGCGAGTGCATCTGGCTCTAGTGTGGGGGTCCTTGAAATTGGCGGGGCATCCATGACATCATTTCGGCGTAGTCCTCTGCTGCTCATAATCTAGTCTAACCGGGGATGGCGAGGGTTGGCATAATGGGGGTTCTGGCGGCTTGCCAATAAGGTGTTACCAGCTAGAGCTTTGATGGCTTAGAATAACACTTTTTTTTTTTTTTTTTTTTTTAGACTACCTATAATAATTCAATGATTTAGATGATCTTGAAACATGAGCATTGGAAATATAGTATTGATAGTTTTTAAATGGTTAGGTGGAAAGGCTTTTATCTTATAACACATATGGTTTATATTGGTATGTGTACATGCAAAGGCTAAAATCGTTTTAGGAACACTTGGGACCCGGTAAAGGCATTTTCCATATGATGGATAAGTTATTTAAGAAAGGTGGGCTTTTTGATACTACGGTTTTATTGGATTTAGGAACCCTAGAATGTGATTAGTATGACATTTAGAGGTACCGATAGTAATTGCTGCCCAGCGACTATCGACAACTCGAATGGGGTATTTCTCGATTGTGATTCTAACCAAGAGGAAGAAGAGCCTGCGGATTACCGAGTCTGGGACACGCAAAGAGTTATATGATTGTGAATCTTTGTGTTGGATTCAAGGCCTTAAACATGGATAGGCGAGGATCGGGAAGAGGGTATGACCATAAAAGGAGCTTTGATGGCGGTTCGGGGCTACATGCACAAGCTGGAGAAATATGAATCGTAGGCAAACAAGTTATTACAAGGGAAATAATGCTAGTGGCGGTTAGTTCTGAAACACAAATGGAACGAATTAAATCAATCCGATGAAGAAGAAAAAATCAGGTATGAGGTCTTCCTACAAAGTTTACAAATAATATTGAAGATAAACGATTTCCTATAAAGAATAACGAGCACAGGCGTATCCATGATCATAAAAGAGGTACATAAGGAATAAAGTAGCGGTTTATGAAAAAATAAGATTTCAGAATTTCTTGGAGAAAAACCGTGGCCAAAAGTTTACAGAGCAGTTTGGATTTCCTTTGTTCCGGTTAAGTGTGAAGCTAACTAAGGGTTAGCTATTAAGCCCTAATAGCTTTTTGTAATTTGTAAACTTGAATCGACAGGTTATGGTAAACAAGAACATGGTGTAGGTTACACAATAAGAACATAAAAGTTCTCCTACATTGGAGTTACTTTCTAAGCTTTCTCTTTTTAGTTACTAATACAAGGGCAAAAAGATGTACAATGGGGTGAAGAAAAGAGCCATGAACCACCAATGTACCTTTTGGCCCTTGCATCTTCTGAGTCTCTTGCTAATGTTTGCATGGTTAGGCTGCAGTGCGTGGTGGTTCATCTCTCATTGTCTTCTTTTTCTTTGTTATGTATGGCTTACGCTTAAAAGGGATGGGATGAGTATTTACTTGCTGAAATATCATATAACATTGTTACTATTGGAGTGGTAATGGTTTGAACCAACTGATTTTGTTAAACTTAAAGGTTTCTTCTATCAACCTTTGGCTTCTTAGTTATAGTAGTGAACTGTATTTTGTGGAGGCGAGGAATGAAACATCTGAGGTTTAAACCGGTTGGTAAAAGTACTCTCTTGTTGCTAAACTTTACAATAATATTAGCATTATAATTGCAGTCAAACTCTTGGTTGTGGAGCGACACAACAATAGTGGTAAATCTTCTTTGAATATATTTTTGGTTTTGACAATCTTGAGTGTCAACATTATTTTCTTGTGCATACTTGGTATAGAATGATTCTACCTATGTTGCATGTCCATTGAGTAGGAATAATATGGAAAGACATAAGTACACCCAGTAGTTAAGAGGACCTTATGGATTAAAGAGGTGAAATATAAGGCGTATATAGTCTCAAATATAAAAATCTTCATTAAGGTCATTAAATAAATTAATCACGATGGGAATAACCAAAGAAATTAAAGTCCAATAGGACTAGTAAGCCTAGTATAGGAGTTTAAAAGGTATAGTAATAAGTTAAGGCATTTTTGTACAATGTGTAATGGACTTCTAGGCGGAGTTAGTTTAACCTATTGTAGGCCAAACCTAAGGCAATAATCCAACATAATTATAATTCTAAGGATTTGGTGATGTGAGAAAATACTAAGAACACAAAGATTAAAAGTTAAATAACTTGTTTTCGGAGTTAAGATGTCCGGCTATGATGAGCTCGGTCATAGTTTGGTTTGATAAGGCTACCAAAGGGATTGGTGGGGTAGTTTGAAGGGGCTAGTGGGCTGTTGCCAAGGCTAGCTTCGGTCGGGGTTTTTAGAAACTTCAAATCATTGGTTCTACTAGTGAGGCATCTTTCTTTGTTTTGGAAGATTGTGAGCCTACTCTTTTGGTAGTTTGATATTTGGATCTGGTTCTCCACTAACTTATGTGTCTTGAAATGCATAGGATAATGATGAATCCACAGAATGAAGTGGAATTTATCCCACCAACATGGAATAGTGTACTCGGACCAATGGGGTATGGAAAAAGCACAATTGCATGCCCTAATTATGCAGTCCAAACTTTGCTCAGTTGTATCAAAAATCAGAATATTCATATGATCCTGCTGGAGAAGGAGACCACCAGAAAACCTGAACAGTTATCAGCCATTTCCCATCTGGGGTTTAATGCATGGCTAGATATGGTTCCTAAATTGAACAAAGTAGGGGACAATTGGGATGATGCTGTAGCAATTATTGATGCCATCTATGATGAGCTGCCCAATAAGGTTTACCAGTCAACTATGGAAGAAGATCAAGCTAAAGCTTTATTTTTTCACTGTATTCCAGCCCTGGAAAAAGCAAACAAAATCAAAAACTCATGTATATCCAAAAGTACAGCTTGCACATCAATCCAGGTCAACAGCAATACTAAGGAGGAGGACCCCTTTGGTGAATCTCTACTGACAGAAGAAGAGAAGCAGGCTATGAATAGCACTCTAAATTCCAACATCAGTGATGAAGACAAGGAATTTCGTTTCACATTACATAAGCGCCATACATTTCCCTATTATCTACGAAAGACTAGTGAAGGACATGCTATGTTTTGCAACCATGGTATATGGCATTACAAAAATTTTGGGGCTCTTGCTCCAATCGGTAGAAGGCATGGATTATGTTGGGAATATCACACGAGGCGCGAGGCGTGTAGCAAAAAATGGCATTTGAAAAATGGAGAAAATCATTATCAAAGAGAAAATTAAACTTAAGATTGATCCACGGGTTCTTTGACAAATCATGTAGCAAGGATGAATTCATCTACATTAGGCAGAAGGGTCATATGGCCTACCCAACTATTCAAGGGATGCATTCTACTTGAAGAGGGGTATGGAGAACAATGTGCCCCTATTTCAAATGTGCTGTGAACCTAGAAACAAAGGAAACAACTGCAAGGATAACATGACATGGTTGGATCATGCCGTTTGGTATATGTTCAACAATTTAGATCAGGTTTTCCACGATATGTCGATCCTTTGCTCAAATGGTATCAATCTTAAGCTGTTAACAACTACATTAAGAGAGCGACATTATTGCATACATCTCCTATTTAGAGGTTGAAAAACTCTTATCGGTATGGTATTTGGAGCTAGCAAATGACCCTTGGGGGGATTTAAAGCTTAATTTCCCTAAATGTAAAATGGCTCAAATTGCAGAAAAAAGTATTAAACCAGTCAAATTTATCGACACGAGGAGCGAGGCCGGCGGTGGAAAACCCAAAAGAACAAAAGGCGCTACGAGAACTTCATCTAATTTCAGTGATGGAAGCTATGTACCACCTCATTATTACGGTGGCACACAAAAGAAGCACCTCAAGTATTGCGGACAACTTCGGCAATTGTGCATAGGGTCACCTAATCCTATGGACAAATCTGTCACAAAGCAAATTCTACAACCAGAAAATAAGGACTTTGGAGATGTCGCTCAAAATATGAAGTTCTAATAAAAGGTATACATTTGAATATCTTGAAGCTACTATCCTAGTACTACTATATTAAATACTAGAGTTTCTCTAAACAATATTAGTTCTTGATTAGGACTCTATTGTTACCATGACTAATAAAATAAAGGAATATGAAACATTTAGTACGCACCTTCTAAGTTTTGAAGGTTGCTATTGACAATGAGCATAAGCATGCCAGCGATCCATGCTGCATTATTTTACCATCCCATCACTTGGTAGGAAGCCAAGTGGAGTTCAATATAATTAAAGGGAATTGGTGAGAGAAGGACTAACAAATATACTAAATGATATTTGATAGCGAGGTCACGGAGGACCATCGTCAAGGATTGTCAAGGTAGGATACATTATGAATGAAGTGGATATGAGTTGTAAAAAGGAAGATAGTCCCTTTGTCTTTTCCTTTCCAAAATTTTGGATAGTATGTTTTCCCTAAAATTGTGCATAGATATATGGCTTGACCAAATTGGGAGAAGGCTGGAGCACAAATAATGGAGGACACTATGTTTGCTTGGAGGTATCTTGAAAACCTCAAAGAGATCTGCTATAAACCGTATCCGGTGTTTGCGTGAGAGGGACAAAGAGCCTAAATGCCCTGCACAAATCCAAATTTAACCAGATTTGTAGACATGAATATGAGACGCGTCGAGAACCATGATTTAGATATTGTACACAATAAGGTACTTAGAAATCTGTTGAAAAAGGTTTGAGCCATATTCACGATAAGGCACTCAAATGGAAAGACATGGCGAGATCGAAATACATGCGAATATATTTGAACTTCATAGGTACCCGTTCCCTTCATCGGGATGATTTGAAAAAGGAAATAATTGTTGACATTATTGAACATGTGGGAAGTGAAATACAAGATGGATCTTGAAGTGATATCACCGAAAGTTTGCACTAAATGACCGGGATGTGGTTAAAAATTTAGAATGGCTGGCCAAGAACCTATATGTTTGAGGGGTTGACAAAGTGACTAATAACCCATGCTTCATATGTCCTAAACATATTAGGGATGAAGCTCTCAAAAGATTGGGCTGATTCGATTTGGACCTTTGGTTACTACCATAGGCAATTGGTCATGGAATTAAAGAATAATATGAGGGAATACTTTGACTACATCAGCTTAGTCGATAAACTCCCATATCTTCTTGGAATATTCAAAGTACACAAAGCAGTCCCTCGGGTGGATCCAAGCGCCCATGGTACAATCTACTCTGAAATGGCCCTCATTCTTACACCACCCTTAATTCTATTTTGAGTAGCGGCTTTGAGATCTCCAAGGATGCATGTGAGTGCATTAACACTTTCCTACTGGCGGGGATAAATTGTAAGCTGGATTGTCAATTAAAGTATCACGATGTAGCTCTTAATCTACCTCACAAAATCCAGGATGTATTTGTAGCAATCACTAGATGTTATGAAAGTATTCCTTTACTTGGAAGTAATGGCATATGTGAAGTCATGGAAAAAATTGCTGGACTCACTTGGAGGTTCATGAGAAAGAGAAATAAAAAATGCAATCTATGGATCAAAAAATCTAATAATGGCGAGTTTGTAGCCAGATGGTTTAAGACAGCTCCCCAAAGTAAATGTTGGGACTTGATTACCCAACAAAAGTTTGTTAAAATCAATACCTGGCTGCTCAACAACTGCTGTGTAAAAGTAGGTAAGGGTTTGTGGCAGCAAATTTCTGGAATTCCCATGGGATTCTCTTGCAGCCCCTGTTGGTGCAATTTGTATCTGGCTTGGTTCGAACTGCAGTTCATCAAAAGTCTGGCCATGCAGGGCAGATATGAAGATATCAAATCCTTCAGACATGTGTTTAGGTACATGGATGATTTACTGGCTATTAACTTCCCAGGAATTAAGAAGTTCCTTAAAGAAAATATAGGGTCTGAGGAAGTGGAACTACAAATCTATGATCTTAACTCCCTAGGGATTAAAGATGAGACCATATATTCTGATAACCACCCTGATCATATATGGGGCTGCAAGGCCAACTTTCTTAACATGACCATACAGGTCTTGACAAAGCATTAGGGAATTTGTTTCAAACTTTCAAATTTGATAAAGGGAACTATTACCCGTTTAAGGCTATTAAGTTCATACATGCAAGTGGTTGCAGACCATACATGCAGGCCAGGAATGTCATTGTTTCACAGATCATGCCTTTCATGTATATAAATACAAATCCAGTATTGGCTGCCCAAGCTATCAAGGCTGGCAGTGCCAGTTTCACCAATAATGGGTTTGACAAAAGAGGTTTACAAAAGCGGGTTTACAAATATATCCAAGATAATGTATTCCCGGGACTAAAATACGACAAGGACACTCTTCTAAGTCTACTGAAATTTTACTAAGGTATGTCACTTATGATTATTCCCTAGCTATTGGTATGGAGTAACATGCTCAACAAGATCATAAGTGTTAAAAAGTTTAAAAGGTAAATAAAATTTTAGGGATATTAACTCTTTGAAATAAACATAGGGTTGTGGAGGACCCCTCTTTGTAACAAGTAGGGGTACTCCCACTATATATTCTGATATTTACAATAATTTGTAGGGAGTGCGAAGCAAGCCTACGGTAGGAGGCAGGGTTTTTTTTATATATTAGACTACCTATAATAATAATTCCAATGATTTAGATGATCTTGAAACATGAGCATTGGAAATATAGTATTGATAGTTTTTAAATGGTTAGGTGGAAAGGCTTTTATCTTATAACACATATGGTTTATATTGGTATGTGTACATGCAAAAGGCTAAAAAAAATCGTTTTTAGGAACACTTGGGACGGTAAAGGCATTTTCCATATGATGGATAAGTTATTTAAGAAAGGTGGGCTTTTGATATGCGCCGCAGGTTTTATTGGATTTAGGAACCCTAGAATGTCGGTAGTATGACATTTAGGAGGCGACCGATAGTAATTCTTTGCTCCAGCGCGTATCGACAACTCGAATGGGGGTATTTCTCATTGTGATTCTAACCAAGAGGAAGAAGAGCCTCCGGATTACCAGTGCAGACCTGCAAAAGAGTTATATGATTGTGAATCTTTGTGTTGGATTCAAGGCCTTAAACATGGATAGGCGGGATCGGGGGAAGAGGGTATGACCATAAAAGGAGCTTTGATGGCGGTTCGGGGCTACATGCACAAGAAATTTGGAAATATGAATCGTAGGCAAACAAGTTATTACAAGGGAAATAATGCTAGTGGCGGTTCGTTCTGAAAACACAAATGGAATTAATTAAATCAATCGATGAAGAAGAAAATCAGGTATGAGGTCTTCCTACAAAGTTTACAAATAATATTGAAGATAACACGATTTCCTATAAAGAATAACGAGAACTTTGGGCGTATCCATGATCATAAAAGAGGTACATAAGGAATAAAGTAGCGGTTTATGAAAAAATAAGATTCGAGAATTTCTTGGAGAAGGAAACCGTGGCCAAAAGTTTACGGAACAGTTTGGATTTCCCTTTGTTCCACGATTAAGTGTGAAGCTAACTAAGGGTTAGCTATTAGCCCTAATACACGTAATTTGTAAACTTGAATCGGCGAGGTTATGGTAAACAAGAACATGGTGTAGGTTACACAATAAGAACATAAAAAAGTTCTCCTCTGGCGGTAGTTACTTTCTAAGCTTTCTCTTTTTAGCGGTTACTAATACAAGGGCAAAAAGATGTACCGGGTGAAGGCGAAGAGCCATGAACCCCCAATGTACCTTTGGCCCTTGCATCTTTACCAGGTCTACTGCTAATGTTTGCATGGTTGGCTGCAGGTACGTGGTGGTTCATCTCTCATTGTCTTCTTTTTGCTGTTATGTATGGCTTCTGCTTAAAGGGATGGGATGAGTATTTACTTGCTGAAATATCATATAACATTGTTACTATTGGAGTGGTAATGGTGCTGAACCAACCTGATTTTGTTAAACTTAAAAGGTTTCTTCTATCAATCTTTGGCTTCTTAGTTATAGCCGTGAACTGTATTTTGTGGAGCAGAATGAAACATACAGGTTTAAACCAGCTGGTAAAAGTACTCTACTGTTGCTAAACTTTACAATAATATTAACGTATAATTGCAGTCAAACTCTTGGTTGTGGAACAGCACAACAATAGTGGTAAATCTTCTTTCTGAATATATTTTGGTTTTTGACAATACTGAGTGTCAACATTATTTTCTTGTGCATACTTGGTATAGAATGATTCTACCTATGTTGCATGTCCATTGAGTAGGAATAATATGGAAAGACATAAGTACACCAGTAGTTAAGAGAGATCTTATGGATTAAAGAGGTGAAATATAAGACTGTATATAGTCTCAAAGTATAAAAATCTTCATTCTGGAGTCATTAAATAAATTAATCACGATGGGAATAACCAAAGAAATTAAAGTCCAATAGGACTAGTAAGCCTAGTATAGGAGTTTAAAAAGGTATAGTAATAAGTTAAGGCATTTTGTACAATGTGTACAGACTTCTAGGCAGGTTAGTTTAACCTATTGTAGGCCAAACCTAAGGCAATAATCCAACATAATTATAATCCTAAGGATTTGGTGATGGCATAAAATACTAAGAGACACAAAGATTAAAGTTAAATAACTTGTTTTCCAGAGTTAAGTTGTCCCGGCTATGATGAGCTCAGTCATGGCTACCAAGGGATTGACTGAGGTAGTTTGAAGGGCTAGTGGGCTGTTGCCAAGGCTAGCTCAGTCAGGGTTTTTTTTTTTTTTTTTTGAGAGATAAAAAATAGACTTTATTTACTTTAAGGGAACGATAGTACGATACACAGCCACGTGGCAGGGGTGCACCCATCTGCAAATCTGAGATGAGGATAGCTACATGGCTCCTTCTTGAACTACTCTCTTGGATGTCCTAGTATAGACTTAGGTAGGTGCCCCATATTTCAACCTTTACTTCTTCTTTGCTCTCAAACACTAGCCTGGATTTTTTTAGCCTTTCAAGTATCGTATGTAGAAGCTGATTTGGTGATATGACCTCTTGATTCTCATTGAAGACTAAGGCATTTCTCCTTTTCCATATTGACCAGATTGTCCATGCTCTAGCTATATGGAAGGCCACCTTCTTCATGGTGCACCAATCTAGAGGAAGGATACCCAACAACAGTTCTTTGGTACCTAACGAGTATTCAAAGCTGTCCAGGCTCCATGCCCGTACTACTTGCAGCTTCTCACATTCCACCAGACAATGTTCAATGGATTCTGTTCACCAGCCAAATGGGGCATAGTGGGCTGACTTTATTGTCCCATTTGGAGACTAGTTGATTGGCGCTTGGAACCCCTTGTATCACTTGCCAAAGAAGCGTTTATCAGGTGGGGGTAGATATTTCGCCATGCATCTCTCAGGATGTTTTTAAGGTTTTCCTCTGTGATCACTAGTTCCCATTTGGTAGGTATTGGGAGTACACCCTTAGTCCTCAAGCTTCTGTAACTTGATTTCACAAACTTGTTAGGCTGAATCGTAGGGTGCAGAACCCATGGATTTTGATCTCCTATAGTTATAGTGTTTGGGAATCTTTGTAGCCACACTTTCCCCATATTATTTTTATGCATCCTTTAAGGCAAAACAAACCTGAAATTCTGCCCAACTGACTAATTGCTCTCCTTGTACCCTTTGCACAGGGAATCAATTCCACAATTTTTCCACCTCTTTACGATCCTTGCATCAGCCACCATACCTAAGGGGCCTTGTTTGTTGTGCAGTAGCACTGGTACCCACCATGGAGGAGAAGTCTCTGCTTCGAACTTGTTGATGTCAAGTGTAAAAAGTTTTTTTATGACTTGCCAAGCCGAAATTAGACCCTCATTAGGGCGGATTTGGGGTCTCAAAATGGCCTCGTAAGAAAAATTCCATGTCATATTTTCTCTTGCTTATTAATTGTACTTCCCTTCTCTTTAATCGCAATAAATACTCAAAAAGTAACTTCATCAATTAGTTTTTGGGCCATAACTTTTGATTCATAGCTTCAAATCGCAAGATTTTTGTTGCATTGGATGCGGAATCAAAAGATCTATCCAACAGTATATGGATTGAATATATTTTAATCTAATTTAGATGACCAAAAGTTAAAAAAACGAGAAAAAACCTGGGTTTTTGCATTTTATTAGTCTTTCCTTTTATCAAAAGCATATCAAGGCTATACTCATTGAAAGATCTCGCCATGGGCTATCCAACGCAACAAACGGCGTGCAATGTGGACATCACAATCACAAGTTATAGCCGAAAAACGATGCATTTGAGTTAAAAAGTGCAATTATTAGAGTGCAATTTTTTTATGGTCTTTTTTATTATGGTCTTATGGTCTTTATCCCCCAATTTAGGAAACTATGAGAAGATGCTACAATGTTATTATTGTATTATACTAAAGGTATACTAAGATGTAATCATAACTTCTGGTAATAAGAGCATATAACATGCAAAAGCACAGAATGTTTATAAATGCAAGGTGGTTGGCATAAATCTGTATATATATTTAACTACAATATAAGAAACTAATATTGCTTCAATGTAAAACTACCAATCACATAGTATTTGATCCAATAAACATTAGTTCCGTGATATGAAATGAGTTGTGCTGCGGTTAAAAGGTATGTAATAAGCTATCTAGAAGTTCGTCACTAAACACTGGCTGAAGAAGTGACATGTCAATGGAGGGATCTCTGTGAAGCTCTGACTGGAAGATGTAGAACATATGCTTGCAGGGAATGAAGCTTCCCTTTGCAACCCTCTTCTGATAATCGGGACAGGTGCATGAAGGCTCGTTCTTGATGCTGACAATATATGCATTGCCATTTCTGTTCAAACTGAACTCCACATGTCTCTTATGAACAATCACATTGCTTACAACTGAAACGTCCATGTCTTTGCTCTGCTCCAAATTTAGTTCTGCGACTCTACTAAGTTTAGTCCTTCTGTTTACACGCTTACCATCACGTCTCATGACGGAATGTTGACTTCCAGGACTGCTAACGTACTGAACATCTTCAGTTTGATGGACATATGTGGTTCTACTCAATCCTTCCAGATTGTAGCCACCCCTTTCCAAAGTTTCAAGCTCTTGAGGCTTAAGTTTGACACCTTTATGAACAGGCCACAAAACGGGACGATTGGGTGTAGAAATCATATCGGCATTTGAGTACCATGTGCATCTATAGTTGTCGGGACAAAACCAAAAAAATTGCTCACAAGTTCCTCCTCTATAAGACCTTATACCATAGTACGATGGTGCTGCAATAGATGACAACCCTTTGTTAATCAACTTGTCACATTTCTTGCCATTTACGGAAACCCTGCCTTGACATCTCACTTTACTGCCAGCATTTGTTCTGCGAATGGCCCAGTTGGTATCAGAGATCTCCCTCTCACTGACGTTAATAGAATTTGACCCAAATAAATTTCTGACTATTGGATCTGTTTCTGCTACTCTAGGTATATTTCTTGCTTGCTTGTCTGGTCTATGTGTTCCAAACTCTCCTGCAGGTGTAGAGAAGTTCATGCATTTTCTCTTGGATATTGTTTGATCATTCCCACCAGAACCACATTCAAATACTGGTAAACCCTGTCTGCTAACTTCTTGAGTAACTGCATCAGTGACCTCCTTACTCTTAACCCCACTACTTAATCTACCTTGCAACCTTGAGAAAAGTGTCGATATACCTGGCCCTGATCCAACGAAGTTATGGTCAAGGTGTGATTTGTATTTACTACTCTGTAAGATAGCTTCTGTAAGATCAAACAAATTAGCATCATATAAAGTCAAAGTCTTTTTGTAACCTGTCCCTGCTAACCAACTTGCATGTCTACTTTCAGACAGATTAGTATCAGGTATATGCATAGCATCTTCTATTGAGGCACAAGCTTTCATATAATTTCCCCATCGGCTCACTCTCTGATGCCACCAGGCCATCCATGAGCATAATGCATTTACATTTGATGCAGAAGCCTTCTCTAGAAGCCAACCTGTCATATAAAGGTACAGTTCATTTGGATTATCTGAGTTTCTCCATTCCCTGCACACTTTTATAAATTCATTTCTATATTCTGGGCTGAGATGCTTCTTGGCCTGCCTCTGCATACACTGTTCAAAGTGAAAGACACAAGAGCGCTCTTTTTCACACACTTCTTTACCCTCAAAGAAAACATCTCTAACTGCTATCCAATTTGCCTGTGCTTCATCAGCCATAAATCCATGAAATTGAGCAGGCTCGTAACCCTTAGATATCATCACTTTATTCAACTTTTTCCAGAATTTCCTTTGTGATTGGGCATCTTCTGTTTTCATATCACAAATTGCTATTGTCACCAAACTTCTCAATCTGTAACATAGCAATGTTACATACGTTAATATTGCGATAAATTTGATATATAAAAAAGGGGTAAATTAATAGGTTACTTACATAGGATCATACACGTGGCATGCCAATGTAGTCCATCCATGTATTCTTTTAACATGATCAAAATGCACCCATGAATTGCCAAGATCCCCGACCGTCGCGATTACGTTTTACTAAATCAACTCCACTCCCAGGACCAACAGTTGACATTTTAAAAATATAACATCTGTCATTATTTTTGTCATGGGTTTGGTATGGAAACTTCGAGCCATGGAAATATTCATACCGACACTTGCTTTTCAGGTACATGATGTTGTTATAATCATCAGCGTATTGCTTGTTTTTCTTTCTTGCATCATCTATCCATTTCCTTAATCTATGCATTACAGAAAAGGACATTAGAAGATAATGAAACACTTAGTTACTCAAAGTGAAAAATATTACCTCCTTTGGTTGCAAAGTGGCTCTAGGCGATCCAAAAGTTCTTCTACCTTGTCTGTTGTCAACATCTCAATTTGATCTACCTCTGATGTCGAAAGAACGTCTGCAATCACCAATTGCATGGCCAATTCATGTATGTTTGTATATTTGGATGTCCATGTGTTAGCAAAGTCTATGGTGGCATCGGCTTCTTCTATAAATTTTAAAGAGTTCAAGGAGTTAAGGGACTTTGCACGTGCAAACAGAATGAATGACAAGGTTTTGCAGAGAAATGGCAAGCCTAGAGATTGGGGCTTTCACATGGTTCTTATAGATCTTCCTACAAATATGATACCTACCATTGGGCATGAAGAAATTCCAGCATGGAATTCATGTGATCAGGAACTCATAGATGCTAGCATGAGCATTGCTACACTTTGTTTGGATGATAAAGGATTTGCATTGTGCATTTGTATGCAGGAACAACTAAAGACACTGGACATGTGTGCAAAGAAGCGAAACTTGGAGAAGTGTCGGGTGTTCTTTCTATTCTCTAAGGTTCCGTTTGGCCATAGCAAGGATAAGCTGGGAATGATTGCACATTATTGTCAAGTATGTGTTATCTATAGCCGCATAGGAGTGCCTATGCCACCAACTAATAGCTTGCCTTTTCAGCATAAAATCTATAGTGCAGATCGAGACTTCTATACTCATCATTTGACAGAAACTGATAGGCTGCACTATAAGGATATGCAATTATCAAGATTTGGTTTAGAAAAGTCACCGATATTCATGGAGTTCATTTTGCATACTTATTGCCCAGTTGGTGGTTTAGTGCTTGATTTGTTTGCAGGATCAGCACCAATGCTCTTTGCTGCAGCTATGCGAGGCGTTCATTACTATGGCATTGAGCGTGATTATGCTCTTGTACAAGAAGTCATTGCTTTGCGGAATTACAAGTCGAAGATATTAGAGGAAAAGAAAAGCAACTATGAAGATGAAGATGATGAGGATCTAGATGTAATCCAAGTCCAAGACATTCCCGAGCCTGGTGACTAGTTAGTATTTCAATATTTGATTTCATATTCAGAGATTACTTTTTAAAGTTACTTTGTACCATTACACTTATGTTTATTATAGCTTCTCTTATAGCTTAACAACTTCGTTTTATTCTTGATTTTATTGGTCCTATATTCTAGTCAAGTTTTGCATTACAATAAACTGTAATTTGAATTTTTACAGTGTCTTGCCCATCTATGCTGAATGTGTGGCTTCTCACATGGCGTTGCTCCAATCGTGCAACATTAAAGAGAGAAAACGAAGGCGTTGTCTCTTTGTAGATGACGAGGCAATCTTAGATTAAGTTAATCTCAAAATCTATGTAGAGTTGGACCTTCGACGAGGCAGTGTTAGACTGAATCAATTGCCATAACTTTGATTAATAATTCATCTACCCTTGTAAAATTCGATTTGATTAATAATTCATCATAGCGTATGATGTTCTAATTGTTATTGAAGCACAACTCTAAACCAATTAGTACTAGGTATTCCATACGTGGGCCTCTATAGTGTTTTGACGAAATAGATATAAAAGGATAGGTATGGAATTCACGACATGAGCATTGATATAGAAAGATAGGTATAGAAGTCACAAAAAGACCATAAAGACCAGCAAGAAAAAGACCATTGAAAAGATTTCCTCCAATTATTACAGTACTATTTATTGCAAAAGTGCCACGTAATACTGATTTTCATTTTGAATCCCTCTCTTTCATTGGCTTGAAGGTACTATGACGTGGATATTAGAAATTAAAGTTAAGGGCCATTTTGAGACCCCAAATCCGCCCTAGGAATGGAGATGCTTCTCTACATGGCTTAAGATAAAAAAAGAGTGACCATGGAAGTGAGACTTTAACGGAGGGCTTACTATGCTTACATGAAGCTAATAAGGCCTGGTTGATGAGGTGCATACCTGGAGACTTCACCCTTTTCTGTAGGATCATCCATATGAATTTGGCTATTAATACTTTGCTCTGTAATGATATGTCAACCATTCCAATTCCTCCTTCTGTCTTATCTCTCTTGCACTTCCACCAAGCAATTTTGACCGCTGCCCCTTCTTCGTTCCCTCCCCAGACAAAGTTGCGGATTAACCCTTCTAATTCTTGTGCCTTCTCCTTTGGGGCTAGTAAAATTGATGACGTATAGACATGAGTATTGCTTAACACATGTTTTGCCACAGTGATCCGTCCTGCAAGTGATAGCTTTGCCACCTTCCACCAATTTAAGTGTTTACGAAGGCCTAGCGGTGGCCCCGTCCCATATTCGTGCATTAGCGATATTAATGCCCACTGGAATACCTAACGGTTGGAATGCTCACCCTCCGGGATTATTTTCCATGGTAGGATTGTCAAGCTTGCGGTGACGGCCTTGGGTCTTCCAAAAGGCCTTTATCTGCGCATTTTTCCAATTTATGAGACAACCAGGAGGCTATTGAGGAGGAGGCTAGTAATTTACCTGCACATGACAGGTTATCTTCCTCTGCCTCTATGAATAGAAATGTGTCGTCTGTGTATTGGTTACATATTTGTTGAGAGCCATTCAACATTTGTAGTCCCTGAATCATCACACCGGCGAGGCTTGCATGAATATTTGTGAAAGTGCTTGTCGGGCGCAATATTGAAGAGGAATGGGGCTAGGGGGCACCCTTGCCTGATGCCCCTCTTTATGTCAAATATTGGAGAGGGATCACCTTGGAATAAGACAAAAGCTCGAGCAGATCGCAGAAGTTTCATGACCCCTTCTGTAAAAATATTTCCACAACCCAACTTGAGCATCATTTTATGCAAAAAACTCCATCTGATACTGATACTGTCATAAGCTTTGGTAAAGTCTAGCTTTAGATAGGCCACCTTTTGTCTTGTTTTCCTAGCCCAGTGTAAACCTTCAAATGCTGCTGCGACATTGCTCAGGATACTCCTACCTGGTAGAAAGCCAGATTGGGCTTGTGAGATGGCTTGATCTTCTCTGCCATAGCCTTAGCTATGATTTTATAGAAAGCAGATAAAAGTGTGATGGGTCTCCAATCGTTGATTGTGCTTGGCTCCTTACTCTTGGGAACTAAGGAAATACATCCTATGTTCAATCTTGGGTTTAGTAACACTTATTTTTGGCAAGTCCCCTTTTCCGATGTCTTAAATTGTGCCGAGGAAAGTTGCCTTGATACTGATAATATAACTACCAAAAGTTGAGCTGAGGTCATCATGTGCTGCTTATCTTTAAAATTCTTTGTTGATTTTTGCATTAAATCATCTTTTCACTTTTACGCTGCACTTGTATTTACCATTGTGCACAGCTATTTGCATCCATTGGAGATCTGTTAAAATCCTTTTACTTTCCATTTCCCTCTATTGCTTCAATTGAAAGAATGCAGTCCAATATCTGGATTTTCGTTGCCAGAAAAAGATGTTGGTAAATTAAGGACCTTCATAATTGTACAACAGCTTCATGTGAGTTCTGACATAATAGGAGAATTTCAATATTGCACTTACAATTGCTATATCGTTGGTCTCCTCTCCCTCCTCCGCATGCACCATGGTTAATGAATATATGTTCAGTTAATTGCCCCGGCATCAGATGGCCAAAAAAAGGCCCTGCTGTGATCAAACCTTCTTGCATAATTTTGCAAAGCACACTGCACATTTGCCTATTACAAAGATACTATACAATTTCTTGTGAAATAAATGTATAGATAAGGTATGCCAACGGCCCATTTGCACCTGGATCAATGGTGATGCAGTAAAATGCGGTGATACTGATGGCATCCAACATAATAATCGCCAATGACAAATTACCTGGGCATCTGATAAATTACTTGGGGCATCCTGCTGTGATATGACAGCACTCTAAGAACTGTAGGATACAGATTAGTAGCTATATACATCAATGGTGCAAAGGAATGCTCTCATAGTATTTGGGAAAGCATACGGCCATCAACAATCTTTGTTACCATCCCTTTTGGAACCTTCACTGCCTCGCCCTCTTTATACATCATCAGAATATTGCTCGGTTCCTCGAGAACATGCACATCTACAAGAGGGTTCTTTTCTAGGACAAGAATGTCTGCGAATGCCCCTTCTGTTATAGCACCCACTTTTCCATCCATTCTAAAAAGCTCTGCACATGTGGTTGTTGCTGATCTCAATATTGAAGCAGCTGATTGTACCTTTGAACGAAGAGAAATTTCTAGAAGCTGATGCTCATGCATTGATCCAAGCAGATCTGTTCCAAAGCAGATGTTCAACCCCTTATTTTCTGCTAAAGCTATGACTTCTAGACCCTTCTCAAGTATGTTTCCCACCTGATACACAAAGCAATTAGAAATTTTAAGAGTTCCCAGCATGGAGAAACAAATGCTAACCTTGGCAACAAGCCCTGCTGGCATTCCTGACGTCTCCCCATTGCGTCGAATTTGATCATAGGTCACTAAAGTTGGAACAAGGAAGGCTCCCTTTTTTTTAATCAAATCTAAACATTCCTCATCTAACAGCTGCAATTTAGATAAATGTTACAAAAACTGGAAGTGTGAACTTGCAGCACCATTCCTAAAATTTCATTTGTGAACGTACATTTCCATGCTCAATGCTTCGCACACCTAGTTCCAATGCACGCTTTGCCGCAGCCGCAGTATATGCATGTGCACATACATATTTGCCTGCATGAGTTGCTTCTTCCACAATGGCGGATATCTCCTCGGATGAAAACTACAATTACAAGCAGCACAAGATTAGCTCCATGAGTGACATGCTGCACAAAAGCACAGCTGGATCGGAAGACTGGAAGTGAAGAGTGAATGGACAACCAAAGAAAAAAATAAAAATAAAAAAAAAAATCTATGCACATAAAGTGGAGTTCCGTAATGCAGAGAATACCTTCACGGTCAAGATGACCTGTTTGAGCTAATGCTAGACAGTAAACAGTTCGTAATATAAAACAGCAAGGTGGTATACCTTAATGCAGGGAGTGGAAGATGTCACAGCTTATAAAAAGGGTAGTGGAATAAAGCATCAGTCATGCCATCATAGCCAGGTCACTTCATCTAATGCAATGAAAATATGTTACAGGAGCAACTACTGTTCTGACCGATGCTACAGAAGTGATCAGTGCTCTCTTAACTAGTCCCCTCTTATATAGTGTCTTAAATTTTCCGTTTCCTAAGCAATTTATTTACTTCAGTTATTCCATCGGGAGAAAGACATGTAGATACCACATTAGAAAATGCATGGACACAATCATAACAATTTGCAACACATTAAACAGGACTTAGATTTTTGCTTATAAGATTTTCATACAAAATATTTACCTGCAAATTTTGAAGATGGTCAGAGGGGGAGGCTACACCCCCTGATACCATGATTTTTATCTGATTTGCACCTTTTCGAAGCTCATCACGTGCCGCCTTCCGCACTTCACTCACTCCATCACAAACCCGACCAAGGTTCATTGTTGAGCAACAAAGCTCTTCTTCATTAGGCAGCCGAAAATCACCATGACCGCCTGTCTGTGACAAGGCATGCCCACTAAACAAAAGCCTTGGTCCCAATATTGTTCCTTCTTCCACTGCCTACAATAACCCATACAAAATATCGTCAAATCTAACCTGTTGAGAAATGTGTTTATTTTGTGACATGAGATGAGTTATAAGGTTCTTCTTCCATACAAATCACAGAAATATTCTTTTGCTCACCTTTGCAAGGCCCCAGTCACACCCACCAGCATCCCTAACTGTAGTAAAACCACGCATTAACATATCCTTCAGAACTTTGGCTGCCCTTGCAGTGATAAGAGATGGTGGAAGAAGAGAGAGGTCATGAAGATTAGATGTCACAGCAGTGACATGTACATGGGCATCACAAAGCCCCGGCATCACATAGCGCCCACCTAAATCAACCATCTGCAAAATTATGGCAATTTGATTGGATGATATTTGTAAATAAACACACACTGCTAGGTCATTCATCATACATGATCATAGAGCAAGTAATCGTTCTTTTCAAAAAAGTTTGATTCCAAGTTAAGTTTTAATGTTTTCTGTAGTTTAGAGTCTAGTAGCTCTTGGTAACGATATCCTTTCCTTTCTCAAAAAATATCCCTGTTAAAGATGGACTTCCAGAAACATTTTGTAGTAAATGAAGAATCTGTGACACACCTGGGATGCATAGAAAGAAGAGGGCCCTACATAAGCAATTTGTTTGTTTTTTATTAGAATATGTTCCCCTTTGTTTACTATAGGTTGCGGACCCAGGCGTATCACGGTACAATTGCACAACAGCAAACTCCCATCATCACCTCTAAATGGGGTTATTTCCCTTGGGCAAACAGACCTGTATAAGGAACATCCTTGCCAATATCAGATACATTAGTCATATTCTAGAAGATTGATCGAGAAAATCCAAACTTAATGGGATTGTACAATGAAACATAATTATTCAAAACACGAACAGTTCTGCTCACCTATTAATTGGATCCATAGATAAAGAAGTCTTATCTGTGGACTTTGTTGCTACTTTCCTTCTTTTCAGGTTGTTCTTGTAGTTTGATGGATGCTCAACATGCAGATTCTCACCATCGGTCTCTAAACAGTTGGATAAACTGTCAATGGACTTGCTGCAATCTTAATTACTATAGCAACAGGCATACCATTATCATGTTCTGATGGAATAGTTGATGAAGCCATAACCGGAGATGGTAGAGAGAGGACAGGACTGTTTGAATTGCTTGCTTTTGACATTCCCATCCATTCTGCCATAGCCTGATAAAGTTCATGGTGAAAGTTTATTGGGAGATCCCTCTCTTTCCTTTCTACTTGGGCTAGTCGCCAGTATGAACCCTCCATATTAAAATTGAAGTTCTCATACTCTAAAATCTTTCTAAACTCCCGAGCTATGTACTCCCATCTAGAACGACATTGATCTGCACTTCTCTGTATACCTTGTCCCCATAGTACATTTTCAATTTCATGCCACCTCTCCTTTTCTGGCTTATTGTTCCTAGTTCGATATCCAAAACGACCTAATCCCTGCTTTTTTGCACTTTGTAAGGCCATTAATTCAGGCAACATCCAGATACCCTTCCTGTATACACGATCTAACACATCGACTACAGGTCCTTTATCTGTCTTTACAAGGCCACTTACAAAACCATTTTGATCGAGCCATACACGTGACAAAGAAATTGCATCTGAAGGTTTCTGAAGATTATGGTTTGCCATAGCATGCACTCGAGAATTTTCAACCCGTTTAAGGGTTTCATCTTCTTCTCTCAATCCAATATCTGACTCTTCCTCCTGGCATTGCTCCATATCCTTCTCCAGCTCTCCACTAACATCCCTATATGGCATAACATACTTTTCGACCTTTTCCTCGTTTACATTTAATACTTCCTCTGTATTTCCTTCCCTAGTTATCTTCACATCCTGGAACTTCATATCTTTCTGAAATTTATTCTGCCTTGCGTCTCCCCTTTTCTCCTTACCCCCAATTTCAATCTTTGTTTCAGCCACATCACTTTCAGCTCCTACTTCTTCCTCTAAACGATCTTCCTCACCCTCAGTTTCCTTATTGGGTGAGTAATGACTCATCACAGTCTGCAGCTCCGAGTCTCTTCTGCCCAATAGCTCAGCCCTTTCGGAGCTTATAAGCTCGTGATTTTCTTCTTCTATAGTATTCCCCACCACATGAGATAAAACCACTACTGATTCTTCCTTTTTCTCTACTAACTGCATTCCATCACCTCTGGCTGGTTCATTCTCTTGCACAGACATCGACATGCTCATCATCTACTTTCGATCATCATCAAGCACAAAATAAGATAAATAGATAGTACTGTTTACGTCATACCATGCAGATAGATAAGACAAAAGAATGCAGAACTGGGTAGAACCATGCTTTGAAGTAAGATTTGGTAAATAGACCCACCAATTAATTTCCTCAAGAAGCACAGCATAACCGGGTTCCTTCCAGAAAATATTTCCAAGAAAGGGGTTTCTTTTGTTGGCCAGGGCCTCCATAGCCAGGCAACTCGATGGGATCGATTCAACTATTAGAAAGGAGACATGAGCGTATTGGTCCACGTGGAGAAATGAGAGTTGTCCTTACCGATGACCGTAGCTTTGCATCGACATTGACCGCACATACGTCAACAAGCAAAATGGTGTGTGATACCCTGCTCTTTATTTCTAAATAAACAAGGTGCAGGTGTTGGGGTTGCCCTCCATGGCCGGAGGGTGGAGTGTCTTAAATCGTAGTTCAAAGTCATGTTTTGACAATTCATTCAAATTGCTACTTGACAATAGAATAGTTGGTACCATAAGCATTAGTAGCATGGTGTTGTTCCATACAATAGACTATAAACAACAGAGTTAAATATTAGACAAATATTGTCCATTCCAGTATTTAAAGTGTACTCTCCAATGTCACATCATGAAATTGACTAAGACTATTTTATGGCATTAAAAAAGGATTGATTAATCCTAAGTGAATAGTAGTTGTATTTGGTGAACAGTACTATCTCTTTATCTAATTATAAGAGAAAATATGGCTAATGGGTTGTTGAATAGCAAATACTCTTATTCCTCCCGTTTGGCAATGTCCCAAGATAATCAATAGTTCAACATAAGCTATTGATCCTGCATACATGAAGTTAGTTATGTTTTTGCATAATTAAAAAAGAAAGAGCAAATATAGAGATCATATAGATTATATCATTATTTCCATCCATAGACGTAGTCGAACATTTGAGTTAATAGTAAACCTAATGCTAGACACGCATTTTTCAGATTCCGGGTTTAAGTAGTCAAGATATGGCAAAATGCATTTGTTGCTCTAATTTTATAGCAGATTAATAGTAGGGCCATAACTTTTTTGTTTCTCAAGCATGATAGTAGGGCCATAACTTTTCTGTTTCTCAAGCATGACCATACACTAAAAGCATACAAAACGACGCAATCAACATAAGAAGGTTATTTACATCAGTTATCCAAAATGCTCAAACTAGATCACTACTCAATTGACCTCCTGCTCGTTAATGTGGTAAGTGCTTAAGTTCTTTTCCACTCACAACAAGAAAAGGGTCATTTAGCGACGTCAATAGCGACGTCTGCGCGGCGACGTCTGGCGTCAGCGGGCGTCGCTTCGGCTGTCGTTACGAACCACGTCGCATGCGGCGTGCGTCGCATCGCGGCGTTGGCGACGTCGCGCGGGCGTCGCCGAGGCGTCGCGCTCACGTGACACGTGAAATATACCGCGTGGAACATCAACAAAATCCGCAGCGTCGCGTAAAAAGCCCGCGTGTATCGCCGCATGCGGCGTGACCGTGGAAACGGTGCGATGGAATATACCGTGGAATATACCGTGGAATATACGTCGCGTAAAAGCCCGCGTGTATCGTCGCATGCGACGTGACCGTCGGAATATACTGCGATGGAAAAATCGAAAATCCGGCGTATAGAAAAGCCGCGTGGCAAAAAAAAAGCCCGTGGATCGTCGCATGCGACGTGTGGGGGAAAAAATAAAAAAAAATAAAAATATATTTATATAAAAATATAAATATAAAAATATTTTTAAATAATCACAAAAGTATATTTATATTCATATTTTTAAATAGTCACAAAATTATTTTTTATATTTATATTTTTAAATAATCACAAAAGTGAATTGTATTTATATTTTTAAATAATCACAAAAGACTCGTTAAGAGAGTATCCACCCTTTTAGCCTAGAGCTAATCTCTCTCGGTCCGATGGAGTAGTCATCAGAGTGCGTGGTTAGAGGACTCCTCGAACGAGTCGGTTACCGCGGTTGCGATTGGATGGCTCTCCGGCAATGTTTGCGGATCCTCGCGCCCAGAGCCCCATGTCATGCTCTAGACCTTCATTCATATCCGCCCTTTGCTTCCTATAAAAACCAAAAGAATATGGCGTTAATGTAGTTCATAGAATTATAATAATTTTCTACAACGCACCAGCATTCCCATGAAGTGGGAGAGTTTCGTCATTATAGCTGTTGATACAAATAAAGCGACTCCACGTTCCATGGCTACTTATGCGTCTTCGCTTGTTAGGTTTAAACCGATATAGATGTTCCTATGACAATATAATTAGCTAGTGACATTTAAAGTTCTTATTAAAATTAATGTGAACTAATATAGCTCTTACGAATCTATGGAAAACCCTTTCGACCGCCGGAGACCCAAATGAGGCGCCTTTCGATCACTTTTAGTTGCTTTTGTCGGTCCGAGCTCTATGTTTGCTTTACGGATCCTTTACGCGTTCGAATGCAATCTGATTGCAAGGCACACAACATTATCACAAGTTAAAGTGAGCGAATGACAAAAAAAAAGAAATACCTTGATATCTTCCTTGTGGAGATTAAGTGGTTTAGGGACTTTTGACCAATCGCCTCCTTCTTTTTCGCAAGTCTGCGCCCGGTTCCTTGACCACATGGTGCCTTTGACATAAATCGATAGATCAACGCAATATCAAAATAATAAAAACAAGACTATGACTAGGTCATGTACCTCCTTTTTCGTATAAGCTGCTTCGCCCATCATCGAAGTGAGCTTCTTCGGTTCGCGCCTTTGCTTTTTCTATCTCACAGGAAACTCTGTTTCATTTTATTTTGGCGCTCTCTATTTAGCGTTGGTCATAAAAGCGCCCGAGCCACTCCCTATACATGGGAGGCCATAAGCGAGAGATATTATTTGTGACCCGCGTCCCTCGGTGTAGTATAAAGACACTTCCCTCATCATCCTTCTTAGGAAGGCGTCCACTGAAGCATAAATGGTGGGTATATAAAAGCGTGTTTATGTCTACCGTCAATATACATATCCGATCTGATTAAGAACCTTTTGAGCACTTTACAATGTATTCTAAGTGAAGAGAATGAACAAAACAACAAATTTAGATGACAAAGTACTAATATTTAAGGTTGATATCTTAAATAATATGTTCACATAACTTACATCAAAAATTATTATTAATATGATAGTGGGTATATTGGTGAAGAAACCATGAGACTTACGTGTCTAAAAAACAAAGCGAAATGGGGGCTCTTCTTGGTGACACGTGGGCGTCGTCGGGATCCTTCCCTCTCCAAGTCAGGCGGCGACCATGTTCTTGGATCAGAACCTGTGATGATGATCGTCGCGATCTTGAGCGTTGTGAGTGCACATTTGCTCCACTACTTCTTGACACTGGGAAGTAATGAGAGAATGAGCATCTTTAACATCTTTGCAACCAAAGAAATGTTTGAATGCGTAGTGGATATATATTTACTGTTGAAATCTTCCTCCAAGTTCCTTGCATTAGAAAAATCTATTCCGTGTCTTGCCTAGAGCGGGAGTCCATACTAACGTCTAGCGTTCTCAATATTCTGGCGAGAGCGTGGAGGCCGATAATCAACACTATGTCGTTTGGGGAATAGGGCGGGGGAGGCTGCCTAACTGGCGTTGGTGTCAAAGAGGCAAAATATCTTTTGCAATTTGGTCTCTCTCGGCCGGAGACATGTTTTGCGAGGGAAGGCGGGGCCGGAGGAGGCTGAGAAGCACAAATATCATGCAAAAACAATTCATTTATTTATTATTTTTATAAAAAGCTATCTTAATACCCAAAACCTTGGTGTAGTAGCGGTGGAGGTTGGCGTCTTTGAACATCAGCCACGATTGCCTCTTGGAACATCAGTTACGATTGCCCCTACCTCGTGAAGTCCTCCTCCTATTTTCTCTAAACTTCGTCCCTTTCCTCTACACAACAAATTAAAACTCCATGCATAAACTCACATACCTAATTAGAGGGTAAAGCCGTATAATAAAAACTATATAAATACTTACCTTCGTCTTGCTCATTCTCCGTGCGACGATTGCGATTACCTCTATTCATTCATAGAGAAAAAGAGCACACCTAGATCAAAAAAGAAATTGTGAGAGAAACATTTGATAACCATGAATGATATTGGTTGCAATAATAGAATGATACTTACAAACCATAGAGATGAAAAATAGTATTTTCATGGTTGAAATGTGCCACTAATGAGCCCGGTGGACTGCTGCAGTCTTGGACCGTCTTGACCGGGCGGGAGATTTGCATCGGCGAAGAAAGGGCCACAATGAGGAAAACCGCTAAAATTGAGCCTCGCCATGACTATATATATTAATTTGAACATAGCGAGAATTAGCGAGAGAAAAGCTTTGAACAAGTGTCTTTGAATAAATACCTAAATTTATATTCTTATCTTCTTATTTATATTAGAAAAGTATCTATTATATATATGTATGGGGTGCATATCCAGAACTCTAGGTTGCCATATTATCAGGCCATGTATCATGTCATACAGAACCTAAATTATCCCGTGGCATTTTTAGTGCCACATCATGAAAACTCCCGTTGTGCGTGGCACATCATCAAACCCTAGGTTGTGTCCGCGTCGCGACTTCTATTGCCACATCATAGTAAGTGCCATGTCATCAAACCCTAGCTTGTGTGTGCCACATCATCAAACCCTAGATTGTGCCACATGGCATTTACAATCTAGGGTTTGATGATGTGCACACAAAACCTAGGTTTGGCGTCTATGGCGACACTTTATCTATAAGTTATGATTAATAATTTATTTACCATTAATAATAATTTTTTGATTAATAAATTACTTTTTGGGTTGCCCCTAGGGGGCAAACCCTGGATTTTATGTGGGTATGTGGGCATATCCGGTATATCTTGGCGACATGCCCTAGCATATACTTGTGACTGCTAAAACTGGTAGGTGCACTGTAAGTGTTAGGTCATCCACCCATTGCTATGGCTATCTTGGAGTGTTGCTCTTCTTTTGCTTGCGGTCCATGGATAAATTACGCCATGCCTTCTCATTTTGATAGCCAGGGGGCGGACCCATAAATGAGACACGAGAGCTCAAATCCGCTTGGGATTAGATGGGCATGGCACTCTGGCGCTTCCACTGCTGCTGGGCATTATGTATACAGGTGCCCGACATCTTTGGGATTTCTTGGGGATGCGGAAGGATGGCTCCCAACCCACGATTGTTACGCTTATAAGGTTTTTGTTGGACCTCCGGGCGCGACTCCGGATATTACGGCAAAACTTGTGACGGGTGTTGAAGATTATGTGAATTTTACATTGCAACTTGAATTACTCGGACAAAGCGGTGAGAATGGTATCCGGGTCTTAGGTGTGTCTTGTCGGAAATACTTCAAGGTGCGAAGATTTAAATTATCCCTCGTTTGTTTTTGCTCTTGAAGATTGAATCTTGAGGATGAAATTTGGAAAGCGCTTGCAAAAGTCAAATTAATGAGATGATGCGGATTGAAAAGATAAGTTTTTGAGTTATAAGCATCGAAGAAGAGGTTGAAGTTCTTACGCACACGGTACATTTTAATGAAATGACTTTTGGAGGCACCAGTCCCTCGGGGCAAGCTACGAAGAAGAAGGTCTCCTCTCATTGTGGATGTGGCGGTTGAAGAACTTAGGAAGAAAAAGTGGCAAACCCGAAGCCATCCGGAAGATGCAAAACCAAAAGTGGCTGGAGATTTGCAAGGCTTGTGGGATAACTTTCTTTGGAGATGAGGAGTTATTAGAGGGTGTTTTTAAAGACCGGGGTATTTCATAAGGAAGAGTTAGAAACAAGGGATCGAGGAAACAACATGCAAGGTTCTGAGAAAGCAAGATAGAAAATCGCGAGAACAAAACAACATGCGGGGAGTAGAGGATGGTGATCCGCCACGAAGAAAGCAAGATAGAAAATCGAGAACAAAACAACATGCGGGGAGTCTTGAAAGCATAGCGGAGGATGGTGATACTGCCACGAAGAAAGAATATATGTGGGCATAGAAGGAAAAGTAGGAGAGTTTGAGTTTACTCGGTACATTAGATGTGGGCTCGAGAAGTTCCATGATTTCTTCATGGAACAAGAAGAGGTATGTGATTAGACTACGGGGTAACAATCCTCAACACTCTTAAGTTTGGATGCATATGCTTGGATGTACTCTATTTTCTTCATCCTAATATAAGGCAGCCCGATATATACATCCCTATCTTGGGGGATTTTATTTGGCTATTGCGGTTTCAAGTACATTCTCATTGGTGGTACTCATATTGAACAATGTTGTGTTTACTTTTGTTAAATCAGAAAATTCTTGATCGATCAATTTAGATTGTCTTCTCAACAAAATGATCAACACAAGCAAAGCTGATGTTTGGGATGCAAGCTGCGACATAGCTCTTCATGTTGCTATTATGCGTAGCATATTTGGCACATATGCTTTACATGCATTATATTGTTGTGAAAGTCTTAGCTAAGTCGTTTATGTAATAGTCCTTGGTATTATTTGCAGGGCTGAAGGATAGAACATAGAAGATAAAGAAGCGGCCGGGATGCTAATGATAGAAACGATTGGTCGGGGAGTTGATAAATATATGGAAGGCAGGTTGTCACTTTATACGGGGAAATGGTCTTGTTGGAAAACTATAGCTCCTTGAATTATACGGGGCAATAGAGAGCGATTTTTACCTATGCATATTAGTCAGATTTTTATAACTCTCCACATCCTTTTCTGAGGTTTGGTCAAGATATTGAAGAAGCATGATAGACACATGGGATCGTCATTGCGTTTGAATTTTTATAGAGAGTGTTCTCCATCAACTTTAGGGGTTTTTTCAGGAGGCTTCTATCTAAACTTGTCATGTCCAGAATGTGAATGAATAGAATCTCGGGAGCATCTTTCCATCTACATCACGGAAATAGCGAGATAGCGGTCGCTGAAGATGACCCCAAGGAGAATTTAGATAGCATCCACAGAAGTATTCTTGCAGCACTTCGTACCATTCAAGACCTGTCTAAAGGCAGTTCTACATATGGTGCTCTTTCACTTCCGCCTCGCATCATCCCAAGTGTTGCTGAAGGAGCAGCTGTTCCAGTTCAAGTTCAGGATTAGATTTCAACTTTATCTAGTGGAAATGGCCTAACAGTTTTAAGAACCTTAAATGGCCTTTTACTTCATAATCAATCATATTACCATTGTTGCCAGTGGGTTGTAACTTGTGTCTTTCAAGCCACAATAGATGCTATAATGGTTGTAAGGGCTTCACCTTTTATATATATCTTTCAAAGTGGAGTTCATTTGCATCTAACAAGAAGTTTATTCATGTGTATGTGAACTTACAAGCTTTTAATTGAAGATATTGAGCCATAACGGGTTTGATAAATGGTTTGAATTTGTGCTCATACCTAGTTTACCACGTCGTGTACTTTCCACCTTAATTAATCAATCAACTCCACAATGATTGCATGACGTAAAAATATTATCTATCTTATTTAGCCAACAATTTCTATGATATTGACTTTGGTGCCAACTACCACTGTAGAGTTTGGTGGACTTTGTCAACCTACTTTGGTTGTGGATTTTGACCAAATCTTGTAATCCCAATTGAAATACTTAGTTATATTTATGATGATATTGACAACTGCTAATTGACATTGACAACTGGTGGGCGCCAATACTGTCAGCCGATTTTACGGTGCTAGATACTGTCAGCTGATTTTATGGCGCTAACAGAATTTGTTGATACTGATAGTCGATTCTATGGCCATAGCCAAAGTTTTTGTAGCCAAACGCCGAACCTTCTATTTGCTATAGAGATTAATGCCAATGATTTTCTAATAGGCTCCTATAATCAGCTTTGTTTCTATAGGTTTGCACCAAATCTTGGTAATCCCATTGTTTGGGTACTATTCATTGTTTAATTCTAATAATGATGCTCCTAGTTTCTTGAATCTCACCTGCCTACCTTGTTAATGCCCATGCCATATAGAATAGTGTAAATCTTTGGTGGTCGTAGAGCCTGGCTTCTCTTCATTTTATTAGATTTGTTTTACAATAATGATCCTAGTTTCTTGGAGCAATTTCCACGAAGAATAACAACTGTTTGCTATGATTCAATTCGGATGCATGGAAAAAATTAACGGCTAGCCAAATGGCAATCTTCTTAGGAGTGTAAGAATTTTTTGTGTATGATCACTTAACAAAACGAAATAAATTGCCAAACATAACTATAAGGATGCCACTTTGTTCTAATAATAGCCAGGCTATTTTTCCCCTTTCCCAAAAAAAAAACAAGATGTTGACACATGAAAGCGTTCTTCTTTTGATGTTAGTTTATCCTCTAGCCACGAGCTAATAGTAGAAGGATGTATGGTTATAATTAAGTTGCCTCAAAATTCAAATGGTACCACATAGTGTTCAAGCAATAGGGCGCTTAGATTTGTGATGAATCTATCCCCGAGTAAACACTACATTAGAGTTATATTGTTGTGTATATTTATCTCGGGTGCATGGGAAATAAGTGTATTTGGTTCAATGCAACGAATAGTTTTTAGGTTATTTTATGACAATTTCCCTAGTGATTTGCCATCCAAATAGAGGTTAGACATGCATGGCAATGGTCTTAAGTGCCATCAAAATGGAAGGTTAGACATGCACTTGTCAATGGTCTTAGATGGAGCAAGCAGATTTAAACGACTAAGCTTGCGAAAGTTAAAGTTAAAAGCTATAGTGGTAGAGTTAAAATGGAGGTGAAAGCTAGGTTATAAGCTACGTCTAACACTTTTTCAACAGATTGAAGCAAAGGTAGAAGTAAGTATGAATTTGTACATTTCATCCTCCTTATATAATTTTAATGTTGGTTTCATGGCGTAGTTGGTTATCATGTTAGTATTACACTAAAAGTCTCTAGTTTGAACTTGGATGAAACCATAATATTTCAAGCACATTGCCACGCGAGGGTCGATAAAGGCTCGAGGCAAGAGGCCCATGCGCCAAAGTTACGGAGCCCCGCAGTGCCAGCCCCCGGTGTGGCGGCATTACTAGTGCCTTTCTTTGGAGAAATGCGATTCAAGCGCAATTACATGATGTAATGACCATAGAGTTCATATTACGAACAAAAAGTGTCGAGGTCCAAATGAATATGAGCACATTCTTGAGCTAAGAAAATGACAACATGGGTTCATGTCATTTACATGACTCCACACAAAACAAACAAGATCCAACACAAAAAAAGAAACATGAAAACACACTTTCCGGACCCTTGGGAGAACAACCCGTCGTCTTGCGGACACCTGTTTCATTAGTAATTTTGAATAAAAACATTTATTGGTTGCAACAAGCCTCAAATAGGAAGACAAAATTATATTAATCACTTCTTGCAAAGCATTTAACAGTAGCTTAGCCATCTCAAGTGGATCACCACACTTCATATGTCGTCTCTCTCTCACAACTATATCAAGAAGAAAGCCCTGCTTTTTTGAACACATCGACGGCCAGCGAGGCAATAGATGGGCGATCCATGTGCACCGACTCTCTATCCATCATCATTTGGACCTTCATATGTTGGATGATGTCAATGTGCTAGAGTATCGGTCGGTTGGGTTTATCTCAACACACAACCCCATAAGCGCATTACTGGACAAAATCAAGGAGCATCTCTAAGTAAATGTAGCCCGGGGAATATATGTCGGATATCTCATGCCCCATGATGCTTGGCCATCGATGATGATGTAAAACTCTCTTCTCCCACCAAGGATATCCTTGGATTCCATCTTGTAGTGTATACTTGGCTCTTCAATTTGGGCATTCGCTCCTTGCAAAAAAACGGAGGAGGGCCGTGTCCCAATCACCAATAGCCACCCTTTTTTTGTAAGGAGTCATCAAAATGGAGTTTGACCCTTTTGCAATTGAGCTTTTGTGTGTGTCAACAGGCGTGGATGGCATAGACTCATACTGCAAGGCGAGAGCTATTGGGGGGCCGTACTTATACACGAGTCTCATTTTTGGCTCACTCCGCACTTATCTTCATATCAGCCCTTCTTGGAGCACTATGCATTGCATTTGACCATCTCTATAAGAAGAGAATTGGCTTGGAAGATGGTCAAATATTGCAAAGGTTCCTCCATTCATGAATGGCAAGACTACCATTGGTCCTGTGGCTCATCTCCACAAAAAGACCTGGGGGGGGCAAGTCAGGGAAGGGTGTGGCCAATCTTTGGACTTGGGCTCTTGAAGCGGATATACTTGTCGACCAACAACCATGATGCAGCTCTATCTTGGCCTCTCACACAATGCGATTATAATAATCATCTTGATTAAAGTACAGGGTTCCCAAGATCTGGATTTGGTATATCTGGCAGTCTTGTTTACTACCAATGCACTTTACAACTCCAACAGCATCCACAGGAATGCTGTCAATAAATGCAGCACATTTATCATGAGCATGTAATGATAATCTAGCCCCTGCACCAATAGAGCTCCCACCATGGATAAGACTATCTAACTCCTTCACCTGTTCATCATTGAGACTGCTACTGGCCATCTTGTGATCTTTGCGTCGGACCTTTGCGCTTCGCCCGCAGCCCATTAGCCCACGTATGCCCCTCAGCATAGGGGCTCATAAGTGGCTCACTTGGCACACCAAGTATCATCATCCTCAATTACGGCTCGGGATTGCAAACCCAAGACTTTAAGTTCTTTCTCATCATATCTTCCAACTCGGACTCATGCTCTGGCCACCTCACATAATTGAGACCGGCATTTCTTTCTCTTTGATGCTACAAAAGCGGTTAATTCGATCATCGGTTTGCATATGTCGTTAAGGTGGAATGCGCATATTTGATTGATGGGATAGCTAATTTCACTAAGCATCTCTGTCCTTAAAGGCCATTTTATGCCTACAAACAAAACAAAATAATGAATAAGCATGCACAAAGTAAATGCAACATAATACGACAATATATCAAACATGTGTGCAGACCACCATAATCATTACTTATAACCGCCCTATGGCGACTAATACCTTATCCGATCCCCCCAAAAGCAAAAAAAAAAAGAAGAAACAAGAAAAACTAAATAGGTTAGATTAGGGTATTCGGACCCACGGTCAAATTTACATTCGTATTACTAGTTAATTAGTTAGCGAGATAGTCCCAAAATTTAGTTAACTTTTTAACCAAAAACACTACCTAAACTTATCTTCACACCTTGTTAGGATTAGTTAGCAAAATTAACTAAAATTAACTAAATTAGAAATTAGCACTATAGAGGTCACTTTAAGTTTAGTTAATTGTACATATAATTTTATGCCTTTGGCTAACTTAACTAGACATGTTTAGAAATAATTTAGTTAATTAGTTAAGTTTTTTTTTACCAAAGCTTTTAGTGCGATTAGTACTACATTAAGTTAGCCTAACCTATTTTTTTTTAAGCCTTGCGGGTGTGAAGGGAATCATCGATTCTTTGTTAGCTTAACCTAGCCCTAGCTACCTCTAGCTAAAGCCCGACAATAAGCGTGAACTAAGGCCCGAACACCTGGTCCTCCCCCACTCGCGGTGGAGCCGACCATGTCCTTGCCGTAGCCACATCTACCTAAGAATGAGAAGAAAAGTGGACTTGGACCGGACACCTAGTCCTCTCCGCGCAAAGGTGGCCGGCCACCAGTGCCCTTGAACAAGCCACTACAATTTTATTTTAAACCTAAAAAATAACAAGTGGGCGGAAGTGGACTTGAACCGAGATGCGTGGTCCTCTCCACTCTGGGTGGAGCCGGACCGTGCCCTTGAACAAGCCACTCATTAACCTAGGAAACAATTATGATTGTAGTGAAAGTGGACTTGAACCGGGTACATGGTCCTCCCCACTCTAGGTGGAGCCGACCCGTGCCCCTTGAACAACCCACTCCATCAATTTTTAACCTACTTAAAACTATAAAAAAATAAAATGCAAGTCACGATCAACTACTTACCAAAATAAGGGACGTGTACAAGATCACATCGGGTCCAAATCGTAATAGAAAAAGCAGTGAAAGTAACAAAGCATTAGAAGAATAAGAACAAAAGAAGAAAAGATCGAAGAAGAAAGAAAGGAAAAAAAAGGGGGATAGAAACAAAGAGATAGAAATAAAACAAAGAAAGAAATAAAGAGAATAGAAGGGAAGAAATAAGGATAGAATAGAAGAAATAAGAAGAAACAAGAAAGAATGAAGAAAAATAAAGAAATAAAGAAGGAAGGAATAGAATGGAAGGAAGAAATAAAGGAAGGAAAGAAAAGGATCGAATGGAAAGTGAGGAAGAAATGTGAAGAATAAGAAACAAATGAAGAATGAAGAAATGAAATTAAAAGAATGAAGAATAAGAAATGAAAAAAAATGAAAGAATAAGGAAGGAAGAGAAGAAAGAAATGAGGAAGGGAGGGGAAAGAATGAGGAATGAGAAAGCATGAGAAAGAATGGAAATGAGAAACAAATGAGAAAGCATGAGAAAGAAATGAGAAAGAAATGAGAAAGAAATGAGAAAGCAAGAAATGAGAAAGAATGAGGAAGAATGAGAAAGAGTGAGGAATAAAGAATGAAAGCATGAGGAAGAAAAAGAAATGAGAAAAGAATGAGGAAGAAAGAATGAGAAAAAGAAATGAGGAAAAGAAGAAATATGGGAAGAAAAAAGAATGAGGAAAGAATGAAGCATGGAAGAAGGAGGAAGAAATGAAGCATGAGGAAGAATGAGGAAGAAATGAAGCATGAGGAAGAAAAGGAGGAGGAAGAATGAATGAGGCATGGAAGAATGGGAAGAAAAAAAATCAAGAACAAAAAGAAGAGGAAGGAAAGGAAACCAAAAAAGGAAGGTTGGGCATGCACCATTCAATCCAAAAACCTATTCAATCTAAAAAACATGATATACTAACCTTAGAATAGTTGCTTGCGGTGGATCAAGGTACTAAGCGCCCTTGCGGATCGCCCAAGAACCTCGAAGAAGTAGGGCAAAAAAAGTTCCGGAAAACCCGGCCCCTGTGAGTTCAAAAAAAAATCACAGGCGTGCATGCGGCGTCCGCGTCGCATCGACGTTATTTCAAATCCGTATAAATCATTATAAATACGGTCTTCATTCGCATCGGCGTCCTGCAACGTATTTTTGTTATAGCGGCGTTATTTTTTGCATCTTTTTAATGTGATGCTCATTAAAGTTTGTCCCTAGGCTTATTTGAGCGGTCTACGAGGCATGCATGCGATCAATCACATTTCGGATTCTATTACTACCGGCGAAAATTGTATGGTAGTCGAATCGCCGTTCTGGGGCGGTCGCCCAGGGGCGCTTAGCGGTTTGTGAGTTCTCCGGACGATCTTGGATTTTTTGGTCCTGTTCGGGCTGGATCCTTGAGCGGAGGATTCAGCGGTCGGATATATAGGGCCCGAGCTTCAGGGTGTTCATTAACGCCGGTCCCCAGTGGTGCGGGGAATAAGGCCTCGAGAGCGTTTTTGGGGTCCGTCTCTGGGGCCGGGACTCTCCCCTCTTGAGGTGGCCATTCAAAGTCCTCGCCTTGTTTGACTTGGGAAGGGTGCCGGTCATGCTTGCCCAACAGCGAGGCTGCCGGACCGTTCTAACCCCTAGCAGCTTGGTCTGGACCTTATCAGAAAATTTTGGAATTTTTCTGTATCTTTGGTGATGACCATGGAAGCCAGGTGACCAAAAAACCATAATTTAATTCCATGCCATGCATTAACTACGAATTTATGAACCATAAATGCAATAAAATGCATAACTAAAAAAGTGTGCATCGAAAAAGCGAGTCTTTGACCGGGGGCAACAAGGCGGTGCGGACACATTAAAAATTTCCACTTGAAAGCAATCTTTCAACAAGGTACAATTGTTTACGAGAAACAAAACCAGTTCATTACAAGTTAGTTATGCCATCCATGTCAAATAGCTTTAGGGAGCGAGAAAAACCAAAACAAAAACCCTTCTAGAATCGGCAAGTCACGGGGTTTTCGTTTGGAGGCCCTCTCCTTGTCGGTTGGTGGGACCTTCTTGTAGTGTCTTGACATGGAGTGGGGGTGTTGGCCTTGTTGGGACCCTAAACTCCCCGGAAGTTGCTTGCCCCGAATTCAGTTCATTACAAGTTAATTATGCCATCCATGTCAAATAGCTTTAGGGAGGCGGTCCGTTGAACAAGGGCATTCTCTCTATCCATATGCCTTGATCTTTGAAACACAACCATCATCACAAGCAACCAAATCTAACCCCAACCCGCACTAGTCTTTTTGCTTTTACGTAATCATTTATCTTCATTCTAGTAGTTATGATGCTTTTACGTAATCATTTATCTTCATTCTAATAGTTATGATGCTTATATTCTCAATGCAATCTTAGACCAAGTATAACGTCCAGTGAGCCAAGGTCAACCCCAAGTACAGCGATCCCACAAACTCCATTCCTTTGACCTTAGCTAACCCTTTGACCTAGACCTTCTCAGAAAATTTCAAAAATTACACTCTTGGTGTCTTTGGAGATGGATTAGGAATCTATTTGTGACACAAAAATCGAATTTGTAAATGGAACAATGCCATTAATTTTGCAGGCCCAAATTTATGAATCTCTTTGCCCTTTGCAAAACCCCTACTTCAGGACCCGGTTTGCCCCCATAGGAAACCCTTTTAGAACACAGCAGGCTAACCATTTTAGTTTTGAAAAAATCTATCACTAGTAGTTTAGTTCCCTGGAGCGGAGGCTAATTGGGATTCTAGATCCGGGAGGCTAATTCACAATTTTTCCCCAAGGCCCAGGGCGGGAAATAAAGTGCAACAATTTTTGGCCAAGTAATTTCTCTTGTAGGGGCCCCCAAGAAATTTTTCCCACCAAACCCTTCTAGAACAGGTGGCAAATATGTATCAAGTTTGCTAACCCAGGGTTTCGTTTTGGAGGCCCTCTAATTTGCTTCTTTTATTAATTTAGGGATCCTTCTCCGTGAATTTATGACGTACATTAGATTAATTGCGGGGGGTTGTCTTTGCAAAAAGTGCCCCCCCGACTTCTACTTGCCACGGACCCTAAAATCCCGAGGCTGCTTGCCCCCAATTTCCTCTCCCCAAAAGGCCACAGGGACGGGGCGACCTCCCTCTCGGAATCGCGATTTGGCTCTGCCAATGGACTCGAAACGTCGACATTGCCATCCCCGGGGACCAAGATTCTCCGTGGCCTTGGGGGAAGACCACCCGACCTCCAAGAGCGCCAAAGTAGCTCACTTCCATCACACTCGTAGTCAATTGGCCTGGGATGTGGATCACGGGATCTTTGTCGTGGAGGCGTGGTGTTTCTTTCTTTTGCAAAACCGACCTTGTAACTTGCTCCCTAGGGTAATTTAAGCCATTCGGACGATTTGGTGGGTCGATTTGCCACTTGAGATGGCCTCCCGGTGCCCGAGCGACAAGACATTGCGGTTTCTACAAGGAAGAGCCTCGGGGGCCTTGCGGTTTGACAAGTTCTCCGGACCGATCCTGGAATCTTTGGGGGCCTTCGAAGAGGGGCCTGAGCGGAGGATCAGCGGTGGGATAGAACACAGCCATCTCGGGAGGTGGTCATTAGCGTCAGCCCCGGGGGCCAGGCGGGAAGGGCTGCCTCGGGAACTTTGGATCCCACCTCTTGGGGTCCGGACTCTCCCCTCTTGTGAGGATCTGCAAGGTCTGGCCTCGTTTGACTTGGGGAAGGGTGCCCGGCTCGGTTGCCAGTACAGCGGGCGGAAAGCTGTCCCGGCCGTTCTAATGCTAACCCTTTGACCTAGACCTTCTCGAAAATTTGAAAATTGGGCTGTGTGCTGGAGATGGATTAGGAATCTAGGTGGCAAAAAATCAAATTTATTTTAAGTACAATGCATTAATTGCGAATTTATGAATGTCTTGCCTTTTGCCAAAGCGCCCCCCCGACTTCTACTTGCCACATCGGGAGGAGGACAGGCCCAAACTCCGCTCCGTCAGTTCCCTTGCTCCGTATTCTCGGCTGCAGCTTTCGGCCCAGGTCCCAAGTGCAACAGACCAAGTCTCGGCCCCAAAGCACCAAACCCTTCTAGAACACGGCAGCCCCCCGGGGTTTCGTTTTGGAGGCCCCTCTCCTTGTCAGTTCGGGCGGGACCTTGCACCGTGACTTGGCGTGGAGTGGGGGTGTTGGCCTTGAGCCACGGACCCTAAAATCCCAGGGCTGCTTGCCCGAATTTCCTCTCCCCAAGGCCACAGGGGCCGGGCGACCTCCCCTCTCAGGAGATCGCGATTTGGCTCTGCCAATGGACTCGAAGCGTCGACATTGCCACAGGGACCAAGTTCCGTGGCCGAAGACCACCCGACCTCAAGCGCCAAAGTAGCTCACTTCCATCACACTCGTAGTCAATTGGCCTAGGATGTGGATGCGGGGATCTTTGTCGTGGAGGGCGTGAGTGTTTCTTTTGCAAAACCGACCTTGTAACTTGCTCCCTAGGGTAATTTCGCCATTCGGACGATTTGGCGAGGGTCGATTTGCCATTAGGAGCCTCCCGGTGCGGCGACAAGACACTGCCGGTTTCTAGGGAAGCCTCGGGGGCCCAGCGGTTTGACAAGTTCTCCGGACCCGATCACGGAATCTTTTGGGCCTTCGAAGAGGGCCTGAGCGGAGGATCAGCGGTCGGATGGGGAAGCCGGACTCGGGAGGGTGGTCATTAGCGTGCAGCCCAGGGGGGCTGCGGAGGAAAGCTGCCTCGGGAACTTTTGGATCCGCCTCTTGGGGTGGGACTCTCCCCTCTTGTGAGGATCCGCAAGGTCTGGCCTCGTTTGACTTGGGGAAGGGTGCGGCTCGGTTGCCACAGCGGGCTGCCCCCGGCCGTTCTAATGCTAACCCTTTGACCTAGACCTTCTCAAGAAAATTTGAAAATGGGGGCTGTGTCTTTGGAGATGGATTAGGAATCGGTGGCAAAAATCAAATTTATTTTTAAGTACAATGCATTAATTGCGAATTTATGAATGTCTTGCCCTACCAAAAAGCCCCCGACTTCTACTTGCCACATCGGGAGGAGGACAGGCCCAAACTCGCTCCGTCAGTTCCCCTTGCTCCCGTATTCTCGGCTGCGACTTCTCGGCCAGGTCCCAAGTGCAACGAGACCAAGTCTCGGCCCCCCAAAGCGCCAAACCCTTCTAGAACACGGCAACCCACGGGGTTTCGTTTTGGAGGCCCTCTCCTTGTCCCGTTCGAGGCGGGACCTTGCGGCGTGACTTGGCGTGGAGTGGGGGGTGTTGGCGCGTTCCACGGACCCTAAATCCCCAGGCTGCTTGCCCCGAATTTCCTCTCCCCAAGGCCACAGGGGACGGCCCAGGCGACCTCCCTCTCAGGAATCGTGATTTGGCTCGCCAATGGACTCGAAGCGTCGACATTGCCACAGGGACCAAGTTCCGTGGCGAGGAAGACCACCCGACCTCCAAGCGCCAAAGTAGCTCACTTCCATCACACTCGTAGTCAATTGGCCTAGGATGTGGATGCGGGATCTTTGTCGTGGAGGCGTGAGTGTTTCTTTCTTTTGCAAAACCGACCTTGTAACTTGCTCCCTAGGGTAATTTCGCCAGCTGGGGACGATTTGGCGGGGTCGATTTGCCATTCGGACCTCCCGGTGCCCGAGCGACAAGAATTACTGCCCGGTTTCTCAAAGGCCGACCTCGGGGCCTTGTGGTTTGACAAGTTCTCCGGACCCGATCTGGAATCTTTTGGGCCTTCGAAGAGGGGCCCTGAGCGGAGGATCAGCGGTCGGATGGGGAACCCCCCCAGGGCTCGGGAGGGTGGTCATTAAGCGTGCAGCCCCAGGGGGCGCGGGGAAGATGCTGCCTCGGGAACTTTTGGATCCGCCTCTTGGGGTGGGACTCTCCCCTCTTGTGAGGGATCCTGCAAGGTCTGGCCTCGTTTGACTTGGGGAAGGGTGCCGGCTCGGTTGCCACGATCCTGGCGGGCTGCCATTCCGTTCTAATGCTAACCCTTTGACCTAGACCTTCTCCAGAAAATTTGAAAATTGGGCTGTGTCTTTGGAGATGGATTAGGAATCCGGTGGCAAAAATCAAATTTATTTTCGTACAATGCATTAATTGCGAATTTATGAATGTCTTGCCCTTTGCCAAAGCGCCCCCGACTTCTACTTGCCACCGGAGGAGGACAGGCCCAAACTCCGCTCCGTCCGGTTCCCCTTGCTCCGTATTCTTGGCTGCGGCTTCTCGGCCAGGTCCCAAGTGCAGCAGACCAAGTCTCGGCCCCCAAAGCGCAAACCCTTCTAGAACACGGCAGCCCACGGGGTTTACGTTTTGGAGGCCCTCTCCTTGTCGGTTCAGGCGGGACCTTGCGCCGTGACTTGACGTGGAGTGGGGTGTTGGCCTTGCACCGGACCCTAAAATCCCGGAAGCTGCTTGCCCAATTTCCTCTCCCCAAGGCCACGGGCCGGACCCGGGCGACCTCCCCTCTCGGGAATCGCGATTTGGCTCTGCCAATGGTTCGAGCGTCGACATTGCCACAGGGACCAAGTTCCGTGGCGAAGACCACCCGACCTCAAGAAGCGCCAAAGTAGCTCACTTCCATCACACTCGTAGTCAATTGGCCTAGGATGTGGATCACGGGATCTTTGTCGTGGGGCGTGAGTGTTTCTTTCTTTTGCAAAACCGACCTTGTAACTTGCTCCCTAGGGTAATTTTCGCCATTCGGACGATTTGGCGGGGGTCGATTTGCCATTCGGAACCTCCCGGTGCCGAGCGACAAGACAACTGCGGTTTCTACAAGGCCAGACCTCGGGGCGCCCAGCGGTTTGACAAGTTCTCCGGACCCGATCTGGAATCTTTTGGGCCTTCCGAAGAGGGGCCCTGAGCGGAGGATCAGCGGTCGGATGGGGGAACGGGCTCGGGAGGGTGGTCATTAGCGTCAACCCGGGGGCGCTGCCGGGAAGGAAGCTGCCTCGGGAACTTTTGGATCCGCCTCTTGGGGTGGGACTCTCCCCTCTTGTGAGGATCCTGCAAGGTCCTGGCCTCGTTTGACTTGGGGAAGGGTGCGGCTCGGTTGCCACAGCGGGCTGCCCCAAGCCGTTCTAATCTTAACCCTTTGACCTAGACCTTCTCAGAAAATTTGAAAATTGGGGCTGTGTCTTTGGAGATGGATTAGGAATCCGGTGGCAAAAAATCAAATTTATTTTCGTACAATGCATTAATTGCGAATTTATGAATGTCTTGCCCTTTGCCAAAAGTGCCCAGACTTCTACTTGCCACATCGGGGAGGAGGACAGGCCCAAACTCCGCTCCGTCAGTTCCCTTGCTCCCGTATTCTCATTGCGACTTCTTGGCCAAGTCCCAAGTGCCTTGAGACCAAGTCTCGGCCCCCAAAGCGCCAAACCCTTCTAGAACACGGCAGCCCACGGGGTTCGTTTTGGAGGCCCTCTCCTTGTCGGTTGGGGCGGGACCTTGCAGGTGACTTGGCGTGGAGTGGGGGTGTTGATGCCGAGCCACGGACCCTAAAATCCCCAGGGCTGCTTGCCCCGAAATTTCCTCTCCCCAAGGCCACAGGGGCGGGACAGGCGACCTCCCCTCTCCGGGAATCGCGATTTGGCTCTGCCAATGGACTCGGAAGCGTCGACATTGCCACGGGGACCAGGGTTCCGTGGCGGAAGACCACCCGACCTCAGAAGCGCCAAAGTAGCTCACTTCCATCACACTCGTAGTCAATTGGCCTAGGATGTGGATGCGGGATCTTGTCGTGGGCGTGAGTGTTTCTTTCTTTTACCAAAACCGACCTTGTAACTTGCTCCTAGGGTAATTTAGCCATTCAGGACGATTTGGCGGGGTCGATTTGCCATTCAGGAACCTCCCGGTGCCCGACGACAAGACAACTGCGGTTTCTCAAATTAGCCTCGGGGCGCCCAGCGGTTTGACAAGTTCTCGGACCGATCTGGAATCTTTTGGGCCTTCCGAAGAGGGGCCCTGAGCGGAGGATCAGCGGTCGGATAGGGGAACCAGACTCGGGAGGGTGGTCATTAGCGCGTCGACCCGAGGGAATTTTGCGGGGAAGGGCTGCCTCGGGAACTTTTGGATCCCGCCTCTTGGGGTCCGGGACTCTCCCCTCTTGTGAGGGGCAAGGTCTGGCCTCGTTTGACTTGGGGAAGGGTGCCGGCTCGGTTGCCTGGCAGGCTGCTGCCCGGCCGTTCTAATCTTAACCCTTTGACCTAGACCTTCTCAGAAAATTTGAAAATTGGGTGCATGTCTTTGGAGATGGATTAGGAATCCGGTGCAAAAAATCAGGAATTTATTTTCGTACAATGCATTAATTGCGAATTTATGAATGTCTTGCCCAGCTGCCGCCCCAAACTTCTACTTGCCACATCGGAGGAGGACAGGCCCAAACTCCGCTCCGTCCGTGGAGTTTCCTTGTTCCGTAATCTCCAAAGGCCTTGCGGCTTCGGGCTTGAGTCCCAAGTGCAACAGACCAAGTCACCGGCCCCAAAGCGCCAAACCCTTCTAGAACACGGCCCACGGGGTTTACGTTTTGGAGGCCCTCTCCTTGCGGTTTCAAATTAGGCGGGACTTCTCCGGCAGAAATTTGACTGACATGGCGATGGGGGGGGTGTTGGCCTTGCATTAAGAATTTATAGACGGACCCTAAAATCCCAAACAGGCTGCCCCTTTTCCCTCTCCCCAAGGCCTTGGGGACGGACAGGCGACCTCCCCTCTCCGGAACTGCGATTTGGCTCTGCCAATGGACTCAGAACGTCGACGTTGCCCTAGGGACCAAGTTCTGTGGCCAGGAGACCAAAACTCGGCCCCAAAAACAAAAAACCCTTCTAGAATCTGGCAAGTCACGGGGTTTCGTTTGGAGGCCCTCTCCTTGTCAGATTTGGTGGGGACCTTGGGTGTGTCTTGACATGGAGTGGGGGTGTTGTAACTTGCTCCCTGGGACCCTAAACTCCCCGATTTGGCGGTCCGAGTTGCCATTCGAACCTCCCGATTCATTACAAGTTAATTATACCATCCATGTCCAAATACCTTTAGGGCGCCCAGTCCGTTTGAACAAGGGCATTCTCTCTATCCATATGGAATCTTTGAAACACAACCATCATCACAAGGACCAAATCTAACCCCCAGCCTCACTAGTCTTTTCTTTTACGTAATCATTTATCTTCGAGGAAGTAGCTGATGCGGGAACTTAATCATTTATCTTCATTCTAATAGTTATCCCCCTCTTGTAGGGATCAATGCAATCTTAGACTCGTTTATTGGGGAAGGGTGAGCCAAGGTCAACCCCAAGTACAGCGGGATCCACAAACTCCATTCTAACCTTAGCTAACCCTTTGACCTAGACCTTCTCCAAAATTTGAAAATTGGGCGTACATGTGTTGGAGATGGATTAGGAATCCGGTGGCAAAAATCAGAATTTATTTTCGTACAATGCATTATTGCGAATTTATGAATGTCTTGCCACTCCAAGCGCCCCAAACTTCTACTTGCCACATCGGGAGGAGGACAGGCCCAAACTCTGCTCCGTCGGTTCCCTTGCTCTAAAGTATTCTCGGCTGCGGCTTCCGGGCGGATCCCAAGTGCAATGAGACCAAGTCTCGGCCCCAAAACGCAAACCCTTCTGAAACACGACAACCCCGGGGTTTCGTTTGGAGGCCCTCTCCTTTCCGGTCGGGCGGGACCTTGCTTGTGACTTGGCGTGGAGTGGGGGGTGTTGGCCGGAGGAGGAACCTAAAATCCCCGGAAGCTGCTTGCGAATTTCCTCTCCCCAAGGCCACGAGGGGCCGGGCCAGGCCGATCGCCTCCCCGGAACAGCGATTCGTCTCTGCAAATGGACTCGGGGCGTCGACATTTGCCACGGGGACCAATTTCCTGCCAGAAGACCACTCATGTTCACCCAACTAGAAATGAGTTTTAGCGTCATTTGTTTGCGATGGCATCGACGTATTTTATTATAGCGATGTTGTTTAGAACTATTTTTATTTTTATTTGTGTACATGTTTGATCTTTGGGGCATGTTTGAGCCTAGACAATGCTTGAGCCTAGAGGCTTGTTTGAACCCTAGGTGGCATGTTAGACCCTAAAGGAAGTCAAGCGCCCTACACGTTCAACGTCTGTAGGCTCCTCATGCTTCACTCTATGTATTTGGACTTGTTCACCCTACAAAATACCATTATTATTATCTGTTTGAAAGGTAGAAGCGGTGATCCACAACGAGAAAGCTAGTGGATAGCATCAAATTAAGCAATGATCCGGAGTTAACTTGGTGGTGGCTTGGTTTAAGGTTTAAGTAACTAAGATACCAAAGACTCTTTGGAGGGTTGAAATCAAATCTTACCAAAGATTTGAGTGCTTGTATTTCTTTGGCCTCCATGTCATTGTGGCAACATGTCATTGTGGCGTCATGTGTTGTATTTTTTTCTCTACTTTATGTGGCATATATTTGATCTTCTATTGGAGCCCTAGGTGGCATGTTCTAGTCTAGAGGCAATGCTTGAGCCTATGTGGCTTCTTTTGAGCCCATGTTCCACCGTTCTTTATTCCTCCCGATATAATGTATACCAAGGGGGGGAAAAGAAAAATAATTGAATTGAATGGGTTTTTATTGCACCACGAAGACCAATAGACATAGCCTATCTCCAGAAGGATTGCGAGGATGTGCATAATATTTGACATATAAATTTAATGATCGTCTCCTCTAGGTGCTAACTAGAAGTCGTCATTGTTAGCATTACCAACATTTGTATTAAAATGCCTGGAAGTACATCTGTATTTAGTGGAATTGCTGCGGTGTAAAGATCTTTGCATGAGCTGGTGGTCAACCTCTTGATGCTCGTTTTTCGGTGAGTTTGAATGCCTTGATCTGCGGGGAGGGCTCTTGAGGCGTTATTGGCTCCTCTAGCACAACACCTTGGAATATTGGGCGTCCCGGGGTGTAGTTTGTATGATAAACCACCATGTTGGGTCTTATTCGTTACATTAAAGAAAAAATGCGGTCAAGAAATTTTGGGTATTAGAGATTGATATTGATGGTCTAAATTTTGAAGTGGATATGTGTATGTGTGTACTGTTCCACGGTTATGCGGAAGGACAAGCGTCTCACTACCGGTACATCTTGCTAAGAGTTGG